>VZRL01001315.1:1425769-1710326 GCA_013397895.1 Origma solitaria | reverse complement strand
AAAAAAAAAAAAAAGTGTGAGGAAGAAGTGTGCCACAGAGAAAGAAGGGAGGCACACTGATTGCTGCTCCAGATGTTTTCTTCACCCTGACATTTGGTTTCTGCTCTTTCTAAGCACCACGAGTTAATCTTCTGCAGGGAAGGAACAAAACCGAGTGACAGCTGCTGCCAACACCTCTCTGCACAGCCCTGGAGGGAGAAGTCTGCTCACAGGTCTGCAGGGTATCAGCGGTGACATCCTGATTTACTGATACTCGGGTTACATCTCTGCGAGGGGAAGGGCTGTCTCTGCCAGCTGGGACAGGGAGGCAAAAGCAATCACAGGCTGTGTGCCACCGTGGTGTGGGGTGACATTCTCCTCCTCAGCTCCGTGGAGCTGCCCTGAAGCAGCAAAAGGCTGGATTGCTGCTCATGGTGCTGGATCCCTAGCAGTCAGGGGGGTGTAAATAACATTGTGATGCTTATTCTATAATAAACTGACTGTGGGGCAAGGCTGGTGTGGAACACATTGGCGGGATGCTGGTGACAATGACACTGTCATTTGGGCCTGGATGATTTCCATGGAGCACTGCAGGCTGAGCAGAGCTCTTCAGGGTCCCAATGGTTAAAGTTCAGTGTTGGTATCAGCAGATTTTTGTGTTGTCTCTCAGCTTCCATGGTGATGTATTTTAAGGACATTTTTGGCATGGTATGTCTGCAGAAGCCATCTGCATGAGAGTAATGGGAATGTGAGTTCCTGCCTGGTGTCTGTCTTACTCATTTTCTCAGGGCCCCTGGGAGCAGGAGGAGGCAGAGCTGGGAGCGGGGAGCATTATCCCTGTGGGTAAGAGGGCAGTGGGGCTGCTCCTCACCCTGCCCTGCTCTGTGCATAGGCAGCAAGACAGAGCAGCACAGTTTGTTAGCACAGCAGCTTGCAGAGCCACCCCTGAGACAAACAGCAGGAGGCAAAAGGATCAGCTTCAGATGGTGGTGGACACACAGACAGGCCTTGGACACTGCCAGGGATCCAGGGGCAGCCACAGCTTCTCTGGGCACCAGTGCCAGGGCCTCAGCACCTGCACAGTGAAGAATATTTTCCTAATACCTCATCTAAATCTCCTCTCCACTGGAAGCCATTCCCCCTTGTCCTGTCACTAGATAATCTTGTAGAAAGTCCCTGTGCACCACTGGTGCCCTGCTGTAGGAGCTGGCAGTGCAGCACTGGGCTCTGGGCAGGGGCTCTGGCCTTGCAGCCTCCCTTGGTGCCTCCCTCTGCTCTGATCTGTCCCAGGGGCAGCGAGGGAGCACCAAGGGCCGCTTCCTCATGTCAGTGCCAGGAACAGATGCTGTGGCTGCTCCAGGACACTGAGCCCGCCACCAGACTTCTCAGACAGCTCAGGGAGCATTTCTAGCCCCTTTTGTGGTTGGTTTTTTTGGATTTTTTTTCCCTCCTCCCTGAAAGTGAGGATGTAGAAGTCTGCGACAACAGCAAGAGCAGAGTTGGATATCCTGCTCCCAGAACATGGTGCCCCTTCCAGCCCTGGGTTACCTAGAAACTGATGGATGGAGGGAGACTGCTCACAGCTTTTTCCAGGGAGCTTGCCTTCAAATGCTGATTACAGGACTGGAAAAAGACAAAAATTTTTGCCATTTCTTTTCAGGCCCTTTGCTGCCTGGAGGACACAACTGGAAAACTTGGGAGCCTGGGCCATGGTGCTTTGGGCAGAGAAGCAGAGCAGGTCAGTGCAGGAATGAGACTTGCAGCTCTCCCTTTGCTCTGGCTGCCAGCATGAACCACCAGCACTCCCTGCTCAGTGTCTGTGCTGTGGAAGCTGCAGCTCTGCAGCCTTATGTGAATCCTTTCCTGCAGGGTCAGAAGTCCTGGAGTGAGATAATCTAGGCTGATACCAGTTTTCTGCTCTGTTGGTTTTCCTTGTGAACCCATTACCCAGGATTGAGATGGATGCTTTCCCGGAAAAGCTTCACATTAAGGCAGATTCCCCATCCACGCTGAGATTTCTGGGTCTGACCCTCCCTGGTTTCCAGATGTCCCAGAGACATTAGGAGCAACACGGGGAGTGCAGGACTAGGAATGAAACTCTGTTGTGTTTCTTTTTTACTCTGTGTTGTTGTCAATTAAACTGGATTTATGTGTTATTTCTCTGTTCTGTAATTACCCCCTGGGATTTATTTCAGATAGCTGGAGAAAACAATATACTTCCAGAACTTTCTGGCTGCTGGGAAGAATTATTGCTGTTCCTCCTGATTGTACAGAAAAATCCAACTCCCTTTGTTACTGGCTTTACCTCAGTGAAGCACGAGAGAGTGTCCACTGTAATTTTGTTCCCTATCAGGAGGGGATATAAAAAACAGCCCTGGACATGGCAGGTGCAGTGGTTCCATAGGATAAATGCAATCACAGGTCACACAGAGTATTAATTAACTCCTGTGTGTCAGGCTGTGAGAGCTCGCCTGCAGAGTCAGACTCCACAGCAGATAAATTGTCATTAGTGATGATTGAAGGCCAATCTATTGTTTCTGATTAAACACTAATGATGATCTGATGGTACAGATTTTTTTTTTGTGTGTGTGTTCATTTCAAAAGCAAAAAAAGAGGTATTTTCTGTTTTTACTTATGCTTTGAAACCTGTGATTGACTGGCACTTTAAGTGGATATGTGGTTGCTTGATTTTTTTTTGAAAGCTGAGGGGTGGGAGAGGGATTTGTTTGCATGTGAAGGAAGGCTTGACAAAAAAGAATGAGAGAAATATTGACATAATTTAGGTAACGTGCACTGTAAATAAGCTGCTGGGTTTTGCTTACAATAATTTACATCCATTCCTCTGCAGAGCACAGGCTGTGTGTTTCTCCTCACCCAAGGCAGAGCCAATCATCGTGACTTGCAGGCTTCCTTGCACTTACTCCTGCCATGTTTGCCCTGAATTCTGGGCTTGATGAAACCCCCATATCACTTCAGGCTCTGCCAAAACCACCAAGGGTTTAACACGAGATAACAAATTGGCTTTGTTTTATTCATGTGTAGCTCTGCTTCTTTGCAGCTCGGCCGAGTTTGAGGGCAGATTCCCTTCCAGCACAGCTGTTTGGATTGCAGGTTAGCTGCAGGTCGAGCAGGGCTGCTGCTGGAGAAGGCAGCCCAGGAAACATTCTCGGCGGGACTGTGGAACTCCTCTTTACACAGGCACGCAGAGTTCTGCCCGCACCTGGAAAAAGCAGGCATGGAAAGGCTGCCGCTTCCATACAGAACAGCAGCCACAGAGCTCCCCTGGTGCTGCTGGGCACTCACAGGGTTAAACTCGTTTGCCTGAGGGGACACTTAGGCTTTGGACAGGACACACGGATGGGCACATGGATTATCCCATCCCTTTGGCCCCGCCCGCGGTGTGACTGGCACGTCCTTGCTTCAGTCCTGAAACAAATGGCGGCACACCGCTTCTTCCGAGTTAGCTTTTTATTAATCTAAGCCGCAAACAACTCGGGGACGAGGGACCAGGATAATCCCGATCCCTCACAGCAAACCAGAGAAAGCTGCGTGTGCACGACGCAGGGAGAACAACGAAGGAAGAACGACGCTCGGTGCCACCTCAGCCGCTCGAGGTCGTCAGATGGACGGGGCACAAACCCTCACACAGCTCCTAAAGGCTCGGACGGGACAGGATTGGTGCATTTTTCAATCCTCGACGCGATTGGCTCATCTAGGGGTTCTGTGATTGGCTCGTTCTGAGGAGCATTCCTGTACAATCATTTCGCCATTTGTCCATCTCATTGGTCAGCCGAGTCCACCAATCAGTTCTCGAGTAGATGTCACATGCTTTCAGCCAGCTTCTGGAACATTCTGACTGCAATCCCCTATATTCAGTACTGCCATCTAGTGTTCTTTTAAACACATTGCACCCGGACATCATACACACTGAACCAAATAACTTAAATAACAATTAACCAATTAATAAAACCCAGCCCCGATACAACTTACAAAATGTCAGTCAATACAGTACAAAACTGGCCTACAAAAGTTGTCTCGTCCATAACAGTCCTGAGGGAGAACAGGACAGATTGGGAGGAGTTTCCTTGGCAGAGGTAGTAGAACAAATTTCCTCGCTCCTGCCTTTAGAAGCCGAGCCCTCCTGCTCGGCAGAACCCTTCTGATGGCGAAGGCAGCCTGCAAGGTGCTGCTGTGCACAGAAAACCTGCCTCGCTCACTCCAGCCATAAATTACACTGCAGCTCATCTCTCGAGTTATTTTGCCATAGCTGGGGGCTGAAAGGCATGACATAAACCCAAATTATTCTTTTTCGCAGCAGTGGATTTCTGTAACAATCAGGCCCTAAACAGGTCCTTCCCAAGGGATGTCTTCTCAGGCAATATGTCATGATTCCTCAAGGTTGCACTGGCCTTTCCCCATGATAAACATCACTATTTCCTTTTTCTTTCTCAGTTATTCTCCCTCTGGTTTTCATAGGATCAAAGGCTGCTTTGGGTTAGAAAGGACCTAAAAGATCATCTTGTTCCACCCCTCCATGCCTTCCTGGAAGGAACACCTTCCACTAGAGCAGGCAGCTCAGAACTCCTTCCAGCCTGGCCTTGGACACTTCCTTTTGGAGAAGTCCCAAAGATCACTTCCCCTACAGTTCCACACTCTTGTGTTCCTCCATGCTTTGGAAAGGCACCGTCATGTCCCAGAGGGCAGGGGAAAATATAAATGCTGTGGAAGACAGAGCTTTACTTTCATCAGTGCCTGGGGAGGGTTAAAGCAGTGATGGTGGATGAGGTCTTGCTTTCATTCCAAAATCACGGGGAGGGAGGCCCATAATTTCTGGCTTTGGTGTTTGCTACTGTCTATGAGTAGCTCTAAATTAAAGAGGAATTCACCCCTGTGCTGCGTCCAGAAATTCAACCCTGTGCTGCAAAGGTTACTCTTGCTATTAAAATTCTGGAAATCAAGAGTTCTTGCTGAAGTTTTCTGCTAATTATCGCAGACGATGATGCTCACATTTATTTGTCATTCCGTTTAGAAGTTCTTGTAACAAAAAGTGCTGTTTGCTTGTTAAAAATAACTGACTCGAGAGGTACCTGGGAGCAGCCTGAGAGAGAACAAACATTTTTTTTTATTGTTATTATTTCCACATGAAAATGAAAGGTCCAGATTAGAGCTCTGGCATGTATTTGTTGAAGTCGTCATCAACAGGGCTCATACCACAACTGAAATTACAAATACTACATCTGTGAGAACCACCTTCTGTCCTCACTGCAGTGTTTGTAATGTTAATGTTTGTTTCTGAAAGTGTTTGGGCTGAGGAGATTCAGGCATTTTCACTTGTTGTTATTTCTCTACAAGTGTCAAAGAGGTAATAAGTTCTTCTGCTTTAAACAGCTCTCTCCCTCTTTTAAATGTACCCAGAAGTAACTATCAGGCCTTCTGGGAAAAAGAGTCATTAGTATTTTCATCTAAACAAATGAATAATAAGCTGGCAGTTTTCAAGTTCTCTTTTAAGCCACTCTCTTATATTTTCTTTAATATGGTAACCCCTGAGCCAAATTGAAAAGGGTCAGGAGCTCTCTACAATGAAACTGTGCAGAGTAAATGGTACCAGGATAACAGTGTCTCACAGTCTATATTGCAAATCCACAGGGAAGCTGGCACTCTGAATTGGCCTGTTTGCTGAATAACAAATATGGAATGGATGTCGATGCACTTTCCCCCCTTTGAAATAGGCCTTTCATTTGAACTGAGGTGAAAGAAAGTGTCGTTTCCTTTAAATAATCAGCTGTAGAAAACAGATTCACAAGCCCACAATATTAGTATTTCAATACAAATTAGATCTGTAAACAAAAGTTGGGCAAAAATAAGTAAAAAATTGCACAATTCTGCTGCAATTTTCACAGATTCATCCAGGAGTTTTGGGGAAGGACTCCTCAGGCATGTCCAGAGAGTGCCTGAGAAAGCTGGTGTCTAGAATCAAGAAACTCATCACTTGGCAGCCTCTTTCTGCATTTCTGTCCTCAGGGTCTGTCGGCTGTGAAAAATTCCTCCACTGCTTTGACATTTGCCTTACTATATAAACAGAAACATTCAGGTTCTGTCTTCACTCCCTGTGTCATTCAAACCCACCGAGGGAAGGGAGAACCTCTGCCTCTGCTGGGTGGCTCAGGAGCAGCTGGCAAAAGTCATCTGCTGGGGGGTTTAGGATTGTGATAAATGAGTGAATGATGAATGTTGGCTTTCACATATATGAATTTAACATTTACAAGTGATGTGTACTGTATAAAAAAATTATGTTAAGGTAAAATATAATTAAGTAGAAACAAGGTTAAGGTAAATTGTAACTCCGAGATAGTTGTAATATGTTAGAAAACGTAGTAACAAATACATGGTAATAAATGTCTTTTAAGTTGATAAAACACAGAGGCAGGGATCAAGACATCCTAAAGAAACAAAGAAGTTAACTGCTGGCATCCCAGGAAATCTGTTATCTCGACTTACACCTCCCAAAAGGAACTTTCACCTACAAATTAAGTTGAAACATAGACGGGAGGATTTCGGCCTTCAGTTCTGAGACAATCCAGAGGACCCAAGACTCCAAGACAGGCGCCTTCCCTGGCAGAAGGGGGCAAGGACCGAAGGGAGGGAGTTGAGTGAAGTGTAAAATTACATCCTAAGCTTAATGAATATGTAACAGTTAAAGAAAGTACTTAAGTTCACTGTACAATGAATGGGGGGTGCCTCTGGCAAAATTGCTAAGCACCCAGCGCTGTTTTGCCTTTGCTCTATTAATAAATACTCAATATTATACAGTTAAAATTTCAGCCCCTGAATTAATTTATAACAGGATGGAGATCAGGGAAAGGTTCTTCCCCCAGAGGGTGCTGGCACTGCCCAGGCTCCCCAGGGAATGGGCACAGTCCCAGAGCTCCAGGAGCGTTTGGACAGTGCTTCCAGGGATGCCCAGGGTGGGATTGTTGGGGTGTCTGTGCAGGGACAGGGGCTGGACTGGATGATCTCTGTGGGTCCCTTCCCACTCAGGATATTCTATGATTCTATGGTCTGCCACTGCCTGCTTTGTGTGCTGTGGAAAGGGATGGATTTTACAGGGTTTGATTCTTCTCTGTGTTGTGTACCCAGACTGAAACCTGCGTTATTGTCACAGTTTGTGAGCAGAGCTGGAGCTGAATCCTGGTGAAGACTGGGTAGAGGGAAGAGAGCAAAGATGAGCCACAGGAGTGTACAAACCAGGGAGGGTGGCAGTGGAAGGCTGCAGGTTTGGGGGATCATTGGGAAGCTACAAAGCAGCCCAAGGAGCTGCAGCAGGAGCTGAAGGGTCAGAGATGGGAGAGGCTACACCAGCACCTGGAAACCTGGCTGTCACCTCTCCCCTCTCCTTTGGGGTCACTTCCAGACACTGGCTCTGTATTTCCAAACTTGTCATAGCACTTCTCAGACTCAGGGTTCCTTAAGAAAAACGGCAAATAGGTCGCACAGTTTTTTCCCTGTGGCTTCAGATTCAGACAGGATTTTTAGGCAAACGATCCTTTCCTATCTCTGTATCCTGTAATCTGTTGTTGCTATTTCCCTTTGTATCAGATCAACACTGAAAGTGGAGCAAACCTTGTGCAAGATTTCCTCTCTCATATGGCAATTTCCTCCGCTTCATATGTTGGTTGGGTGGTTGATGAGGAACACCAGGAGGAAAAAAAGGAATTACATCCAGCACAGGCACTCACAGCTGGCATCACAGCTACGTGTTCACAGTCATGGTTGCAGTACTGCTGGGAAGCCATAACATTTACTGTTCCCAGTCATGTTAAACCCTTCCCAGTTTAATGTTTTTATCTTCAGAGTTCAACCCCCAGCTCTGGGCTTTAAAGTCACCACGTGCCCTGAGCCTCTCTCTGGGAGCACTGTGTATGGCAAGAAAATGTTTTTGCATGGGTTCGTATGAGGCTCATCTGCTTCAATTATCTCTGCTCTTGGGTAATTTCCATCTCCTTCTGGATCTTTCCAGGTTCCCTGCTTCTGCCACCCACA
Source organism: Origma solitaria (assembly GCA_013397895.1). Lineage (NCBI taxonomy): Eukaryota > Metazoa > Chordata > Aves > Passeriformes > Acanthizidae > Origma > Origma solitaria. The sequence goes on along the minus strand of VZRL01001315.1, from coordinate 1,702,307 downwards.
TTTCCCATGGCCAGCCGGGTTTCTCAGGCTTGGCTGTGCGCTGCTCCCACTTGACATGTTGTCAAATGACTGCTCCAGAAGTGAAAACGGCATGAAATCTTTGCAGTGGATTCAATGACTGTTAGCAGGTAACTCCAGATTAGACTGTGTAGGTAGGCAAAAGGAGAGGAAATTTAACACTTCACTGGTTGCCATGATGAAAGGTCGGTGACGTTCAGCGAGGGAATAAAAACCTTTTAAAAAGCATGGCAATCTTGAAATCCATTGCTCTTGCTGCTCACCAGATTTGGGGCATTTCTCAAAGGCTGTTGGTTATTTAGGTTGGATATCAGAGAAGGGTTTTTCCCCCAGAGGGTGCTGGGCACTGCCCAGGCTCCCCAGGGAATGGGCACAGCCCCAGAGCTCCAGAAGCGTTTCGACAATGCTCTCAGGGATGCCCAGGGTGGGATAGTTGGGGTGTCTGTGCAGGGCCAGGAGCTGGGCTGGATGATCTCTGGGGGTCCCTCCCAGCTCAGGATATTCTGTGATTGCTTCCCCATCTTCTCTCCCCTCTACTTTCCCTTCCTCTCCCTCCTGTCTCACCCTAGTGATATGAAGAAGTCAACACTGTCAGTAAAGAAATGGGGTATAAGCAACCATAAAGTAATTTTTTTAAGAATACAGATGATACTTTGATTTTCTTGTAAATTATTTTGGACACACTTCTGGTAAATTTGCAGCACATGAGATCTCTGCTGAATTGTAGAAGACCTGCACCTGTAGTGCCACTGCCATCAGAAAATGCCCATGGCTGTGGGACTGACAGGTCCATCCCAGGGATGTGTATGGGATCGTATTGCACTTCATAAAGGAGACTGCAGATCCCCAGCTTTGGTTTCTGCCATCACAGAACCATAGAATGGTTTGGGTGGGGAGGAACCTTAAAGCTCATCCCATCCCACCCCTGCCATGGGGCAGGGACACCTTCACTGTCCCAGGGTGCTTCAAACCGTGTCCAACCTGGCCTTGGACACTGCAAGAGATGGGGAATCCACAGTTTCTCTGGGCACCCTGTGCCTCACAGGGAAGAATTTCTTCCTAATATCCTATCTAACCCTACTATCTGTCATTTGAAGCCATTCCCCCTTGTCCTGTCACTACGTCCCCCCAGAAGGGTTGGGCAGCACCTGGCTGTAGCACAAAGCCCAGGAAAAGTGCCTTCCAGCCTCCAGGTTTTCTGCTTCATCTCTGCCTGGAGGAGCATATGGATATCTGAACCTTGCACCATTCAATTAGTCCAACCCTTTGGCCTGGGAAGGGGGGATTTGTTCACACAGACAAGTGAATTATTAATACAATTTGCAGGAGGTAACCTCACTGAATCACTCACACAGCTCCTTCTTTCTCTGTATGTAGGGCTGCAACCGCAGCAAGGTTAATACAGAGCATTCATCATTTCCATTAATAGATGGCAGAGCTGTTTGGATCCCTTGTGTGGTCTGCCTTTAATTATTTTTTAAGGTGGCCTCTGCATATTTCTTTGCAATGAAAGCTGAGGTGGAGGATGGAGGTCAGGTCTGTGGACTGACTGATTAAAGCTGCCCGTCACACCTTCTGTACAGGGATCTTTCCAATGCAAATAATACCTTGTAGCAGGACAAATAGATAGGGAAATTGTGCTGGTCCAGCCTGTATTTGTGAGGAGGCAGATTTCAAATGGATTTTCTTTTTCTCTGTCCAAAATAGATCAGGAGCACTGAGCTGCCCTTTGTGACTCCACATCCTACATGCAGCAAGGATGGACAGAACAGCACTAATGTAGATATCCTTTGTTACTTCCCTGTTAGTGGTTAGGACTGCCCTCAGTTCTTTAATAATGTAGTTTATAGTGCATGTTATATATTTTAAATGGTGTCTGTGTCCTGAGAATGAAATTACATTCAAAGATATGTGTTGCTTTTATTTGTTCTCTGGGCATCCAGTTGACTTCCCAAGATTTATACCACATGCACATGAAACACAAAGTATTTAGGATTTACTAAATTATCACACCTTAGCTCACGTATTTTCAGCAATATTGACCTGCAGTAGTCCATCCAGAACAAGTATTTCTTTCTCATGTACTGCTCAGACCAAGAAGGAAATGGTTCATGTGAGGCCTGTGTGTGCACAGGTACACAGGAAAAAACAAAAAAAGGAGCATTAAAATAGCAGTCTAATAAATTCACTCTACATGTATAAACCATATGAATACTATATGGAGAATAACAGCAGGAACAGGACCCCTGGCCCAGAGAGAAGGAGAAAAGACTTGTTCTGGGGGAAGAGAATTAGAGGACAAGCTCAGGTTTCTGTTTTAGTTCTGGCCCTTGTTGCCATTGATTTACAGGCTCTTTGCATTTGCCTTTACAAAGGCCAGTGAGGTACAACTGGATCCACTCTGTTCCTGATGATCACACCAAGGGTGAGGAGCAGTGGAATGGCTTCAGATTTATTCCTGACCGACTTTTGCTGGCCCCCAGAGGAGTCAAGGCTGTTGGCACTTGTGCTCAGTGCCCGGTTCAGTGTGTGCCATAGAGCCATGGGCCAGGTGTGCAGCTCCACCTGGAGCACAAGGGCTGTTCCATCAGTGTCTGGAAAGCCAGGGGGATGGGGTGTGGATGGAGACATCATCCTGGACATATCCTGGTGTGGATGGACACATCCTGGACACATTCTGGTGTGGGTGGAGACATCCTGGACTTCTCTGAACCCAGCCAACTCTGCCTGATGTCAGTGGCACCAGCACATCCCAGCCCTGGTGTGCTGAGGCATCTCCTGACACAGGTGAGTGAGGGATCTCTGTCTTTACTCCTTCTGTCTCTGTCTCCCTAGAGAGCCATAAAAATGACTTATGAGGGAGATACATGGCTGGCAGAAATTTGGTGAGAAGTACAGAGTGCTTTCATCACACGATGGACTCAAAATTGCATTGCAGAGCATTGGGAGCTCCCTCAGCTTGGCTGGACCCGTGCGTATCTCCTGCTGTGTTTGCCCTGCTGCAGTTCAGGCTGTCACGGAGTCTCAGAGCCCTTGTTTGCAGAGGATGTGTCTAATCCACTGCTCTGATCATCCCAACTCGCCAGCTACTCCCACACCACTGAATAACATCCGACCTGGAGTGAGCGCAGGCTGCTGAGGGGTCATTAAAATTCCTCCTCAGTCCTGATCATTAAACAAACCATCCAAGAGGCAGACTCCATACCTGGGAGAAGTGGCATGTTAATGGAGATGCACCCAGCATAATTGCTGTCATCCATCACCCCCGGCCTGCTGCTATTGACAAAGTGCAGCTAAATATTTAAATAAGCCATTTTTCTTCAGAAGCCAAAGGATTAGATGCAGCCAAATTTCTCAGTCTAGTCAGCAAACGATACAAATCCAAGGATTAAACAGGATTTGCTGGAGTGAATGAGAACTGTTTCTGCATTATGCTTTATGGAAAAATATTCTTTGCTGCCAAGACTGTTGCTTGGGGCGAGAAGGGGAGGAGAGACAATTCTCCTTCCTACTGGAAGCAAGAAAAATAGAATTAGTTTCTCTTTACTCGACACTCTTGATTTACTTTGAGTGTGTAGTTGAAGGAAAACGTGGCTTTCCCAAGCTTCATTAGACACCTACACTCCTTCTAAAAAGCAAAACATTTGAAATAAAGATGTAGGTGTTGCAATGCTCTGTGCATCTGTTTTGCTTCAGGGTCAGCTCCTTGGAAGGCTTGCCAGGTTGCTCTGAGTAAAATAGAGGAGAAATGCTTGCTGAAGTAATTTTTACTTGGATACATGTTGGTATGCTGCAGTTTGCCCACATCTGGAGACAGGTATATTAAATTTATCGGGTGAGATAGGAGATCCTCATCGGAACACTACAGGTATTTGTAGAGGGAGGCAAAAAGATTTACAAACACAAAAATATATATTTGCTGGGGCTGGTTGTGAATTTTTTGAACAAAATTCCATTTCATTTGGAATGTCTCCGTTCATGAAAAGTGAATGAAGTTATTCACAGGAAAAATTGGTATTGATTTTTTTTTTAATAATCCAAGTGTAAATTTCTGGGCTTTGGTTATTGCATTTTTCCAGCATAAAATAGCTTGGTTTTATTCATTTGTCCTTAAACTTAATAATAATATGGTTAAAGAAGCAAAGCAAACCGGAGGAACAGGGTGAACTGAGCTGATTCAAATTAAATTGAACTGAAATATTTGAAAAAGCCCAAACCACGAAAAGCAAAAATCTTGAGTTTTCAAAACTGATGTGAGTTAGAAGCTTTATATTGATTTTAATGCCGATATCTCCCATCATTCTTCATGGGATAGAAAAAAATCAGTTCCTGGCCCTTCTTAGTGGTCAACTCAGTTTGGCAGCTCACGGGAGTGATTTGTGGGTTATTTTTTTCTGGAAATGTGAAATCCCTTTAAATCTTGCTTTTTCTGATGGCTGCATGTTGGTGGGGGGAGAAAGAAGGGATTTGTCTTTGCAGTGAGGGCAGAAATGTTTCCATATCTTGGCATTTTGCAGGAAGCGTCCCAGATTTGTTGGTCTGACTGATTTGGTAACCACAAAAAGTTCTGTCCATTCACTTTAGGCAAGGTGTGAATCTCAAGAAGAATTGCCATAAATGAGTTGTCCAGAGCTACTCAGTTTATGCAGGACTTGGGAAGACTTTTTCTCCCACCATTTTATTTCTCTTTTCATCCTCACAATAATTTCCTGCAGAATCTGAACTCAGATAACATCTGACCAGAACTCTGTTCAAGATAAAAATATGACTTCTCTCCCTGGTACATCTGTCCAAGGATTGTGTGTGCTCACCTTGTCAGATCAAGTGTTACATACTTTTCCCCCTTGAATCAATCAATGTCAGGAATCCAAACCTCATGCCCATCTCTAGGGAAAGACAGCAGCATTTATAAATCATGGAGAAAAAATAAAATAAAATAGTAAGATAAATATTTTTTTCAGCTCAGGCTTGCAAGGGACTACAGAGTGAATATTTTCCCCTAAATTATGAGGAATAAAACTGTTCTACCCTTACATCATAGAGAGAGAGTTTGGTGGAAATTAAGTAGATTATGACTTTATTGAAATTCTACTAAGATGTCTGAAAATCCACAAACCTGCTGCTTTGCAAGTGAATTCGGTGTTTCATCTTTGTGAATTGATAGTGATACATAAATGTCAGGTTTATTGAACATGTCTCCACTGCCTGGCTATCCAAACAGTATTAATTAACTCCCCAAGTCCTGTTCCAGCATGAATTTGAACTTATTTTAAAACATGCACTAGAGCAGTTGCTGGAGAAATGCAGACTAGAAATATGGAGCACGTTTTTAGCAGAGTAATTAACCACTGGAATAAATTACCCAGCGGCAAGGTGGATTCTCCATCATTTGAAGTCCTTAGCTCGAGGCTAAATGTCTTTGTGAGAGATGTGTGGTAACAACAGGAGCTGTGGGAACATGTTTGTGTATTTACAGTTTTGTTGAGCTGTAGGAGAGTTATCCCTGTTCTGCTCCCCAGCTGCAGGAATTACTGCCAGGACACAGCTGGGAGCAGGACCCAACACTTTACCTGTTCTCTGAAGATTCTCAGGAATAAATCCTTCCCTGTGAGGGTCGGCAGGCCCTGGCACAGGTGCCCAGAGAAGCTGTGGCTGCCCCTGGATCCCTGGCAGTGTCCAAGGCCAGGCTGGACAGGGCTTGGAGCAGCCTGGGATGGTGGAAGGTGTCCCTGCCCCTGACAGGGGTGGATGAGATGAGCTTTAAGGTCCATTCCAACCCAAACCATCCTGTGGTTCTGCTACCCACAGTGAAAGCAGCTGACCAAAGCATGAGCTTGCTTTGTTCGCTGTGTTCCTCATCTAAACTGAGCAGAACACAAAAATCTCGTTGGCTGTCACCAAAATGGAAAATGTTTCAGAAATACCTTAAGCAGATTATTTTTTTTCTGCTTATTTTGACTGAAGGAAATCTGGCAAACCTTGATGGGGGTTAGCCTGGAAAAGTTGTGAATTGGCAAAAATAAAACCCACTTTGGATTTCATCTTCAGGAAGCATCAGGATGTCACATAAAAACGTGGAAAGGAATCAGAAAGCCTGTTTCATGTGGAACCTGCCTGCTGGTGCCCTGTATCTGTTTACACCTGGGTGAAAAGGTACACACAGCCCAGCCAGCTGCACGGAGGGGAATAAATAAAACACAGCAGCCAAATTAGCAGTGAAAGAACGTGTGTGGTGCAACATTGAGGTGCTGAGCCTCACATGGGGACTGCAGGAACATCCCAAAGCCAGGAGTGTGGGACAGCGGCAGCCAGGAGGCAGCTCCTGTGACCCCCAGGGTGGAACCGTGTCACATACGCCTGTCCCAGCCTCCTGAAAGCTGGCAGATAATGGGATTAAGCAATAAACATTTTGTCACGGTAATGAATCCTGGCATCCGTCTTTCTGATATGATTAAATCAGTCTGGAGACAAATTCTTCATTTCTGACACCGGGTCACTGCACAAGCATGTGTTTATTTTTATTTAAATTCTGAGTTAAGCAAGGTGCTAGCAGCACTAATGAGGTCGCTCTGGATTAATCCCTACCATGGGAAATGGCAGGGACCACAGAGCATTTTTTTTCCTCAGCTGTGGATGTTCACGAGTCTCTGGCAAAATGGGGCTGGTTTCTTTCTCCAAGAGGACATTCACCCTGCATGCACACACAGAACTGTGCTCTTCCCATTCCCTTGGTATTCCTGGGCTCCACTCACCAGCAGTGCCATGCAAAGCCCTCTGTGAGTGACTGCACTGGATTATGCCACAAGGCACACAAAGTTGTTAAAGGGCCATATAATTATTGTCATTGATGAAAAGTCCCTTTCACGGCAGTTCTGCTGCTCGCAGGTGAAAGAAGGCTCTGCAAATACACCAGCAGCCATTCACAACTAACCTGCTTATTGATGGCATTCCATAAATATTTAAAAACACTGAAGGAGGAGTAATAAATGGTTGATTTGTTTTCTTGACTGCAGCTGCTGCAGGCCTGCATTCTTTGTGTATAATTCTTTATTCCATTTAGCACCAATGGATATATCTTCCCTTGCCTCCCCTTCCTTTTAAACTTTTATCACCTCCTGAAACCTGTTTTCAGGTTCTTTCCTGCCCGCTGCACTTGGCTGGAGGATTCGGGGTGATAAAGTCTTGGCTCTTCCATCCATGGAATGCACTGCCATTAACTGGTGCTCACACATACACTCAGCCCTTCTCTAGACACCTTGTCAAGACAAAATAATCTGCACTTTCCTGCCCTCATCTGGGGCTTTTTAAAATTCATCGTTAACATCTGCAAATACAGTTTGCACTCAGGTGCAATTCCCAGGAACTCAAATGTCAACAAATGAGTTTTGTCTCAAACTGGTCCCTTCTTTCTCTTTGATAGCCACTGTAGTAATTCATAGGGCACAGATTGCAAGTTTGGCAATAGGTTTGAAAAAATAATTTAAAAAGTGTGATCCACAAGGAATTGTAACTTTGGTGCTGTTTGAAGCAGTAGGCAATGCTGCTGCACAGCTTAAAAATATCTGTCCTTGCTCCATGTCCTTTTTCACTTGTAGCAATAGTTTTAGACTCTTCTAATCACTCACTTTGCTTTCCTCTGGTCTGGCAGGGGCATCAGCTATCATAAAAAATAGTCCACCCAGTGGAATATATCTCCTCTGAAGGACAAGATTATTCTTCATTTCTCTTTAAAAAAAAAAAAATCTCAGAAAGAGGGAAATGTTTGCTAAAATCCCCTTCAGGCTTGCTGTATGTGTGTTTGTATTGGTTTGTGGTGCACTTTCCCCTTCCTCCAGCCCTCAGGGCACTGAGGGATCCTCAACTTCAAGTTAAAAAAGATAGATTAAAACCAGCCATGAGCTCTCTCACTTTCCTAGCTCTTGACAAACCTTTCCATGAAGGAATTTTCCCTAATATCCAATCTAAACTTCTCCTGGTGCAGCTCGAGGCCATTCCCTCTGGTTCTGTAGCCTGTTCCTCGTGAGAAAGGGCCAACCCCCTCCTGGCTGCACCCTCCCATCAGGGATTTGGAAGGGACCCCCTGAGCCTCCTTTTCTCCAGGCTGATGCTCCTCATCAGATTTGTGCCCCAGACCTTTCCCCAGCTCCATTCCCTTCTCTGGACACGCTCAGCACCTTCTTGCAGTGAGAGAGCCAAAAGCAAACCGAGGATTTGAGATGTGTCCTCACCAGAGTCGAGTGAAGTGGGACAGTCACAACATTTTGTATTTAAATACAGTCAGCTGCGGCACCTGGGAAGGACAATCACTGATGGAAGTGATCACAGGATGGGAGATTCTGCCTGGGAATGTGACGGCCCTGGGGTGCACTTGAGGGTCGTGGGCAGCAGCCACAAAGGAGCTCTCAGCTCTGCAGCACAAGGACAGCCCTGTGTACATGGAAAAAATCAAGTGAATTAGAGGAGTAACCTCAATCCTGAGGACTGAGCAGTGCCTGATGGAGACTTGCACCCACTTGTGACACTGACTCCTCAGGAGTGACTGGAAGATCTTACACAGACCTCAGAGGAAGGCTATGAAAATGATTCAGGGCATGGCAAATGAGTTACATGACCTGAAGCACCAAGAACTCTATTCATTATCTTATTAAAAGATGGAGAGGAGGTTTTCATCGTTAGTTTTAAGAGTATCTACATGGAGAGGAGTCTTGAGAGTAAAGGGCCTTTTGACCCTGCAAAATACAGCCTAACAAGAGGGCTGGAAAATGAGTGTGGAGAAATTCAGCCTTGAAATACGACAGCAGAAAATCACCGAGCAGAGCTGGCGGTGGGCTTGCAAGCAGATTGTGTATAATGAGATTTGGTGTCTTAAAAGAAAAGAATTCCCATCCAATTTCAGTGAGAACCTCTCTTCCTCGTGCAGGCAGGAGCCAGGATTGCTGGGATGCTCGTGCTGCAGTCAAAGCCTCCGAGTCCCACACCGCCATCCTTTTCCTGCTGCCTCCTGGGCTGAACTCACAGCCTGTCCTCCCAGGGGCGAAGAGCGGCGTGCTGGAGGATGTCACAGGCACAAAGGGACCAGGACATTTAACCTCTGCCTTCTTGCCTTTATTTGATGTTTTCTGAACTTCAGTTGAGCTGCAATCCTGGGCATTTTAAACAAATTCACTTTCCTTATGTGGTTGCAGCAGCCAGGGAGAAGAAACAGAAACCTATTGTTATAAGTAAAATGAGTGATTTTTCGCATATTCAAGTCAGCCATTGCTTTGGTACCTGTTAAATAAAATTAGAAAATTAAGACTTTAATAAAGTTATAAATTATAAGGTTGAAAAAAAGAAAAAACTTAGTTTTGAAAGGGGTAGTGTTTGGAGTTACAGTAGAAGAGTAGAAGTTATAAAGTTAAAAAGAAACTGTTTAAGAGTATTAAGGTGTTGAAATTGCTAAAACCATGTAATCCTAAATTCATAATCTATGTATCTTTAGAAATCCTTTATCTTGGCAATTGTATTCATGTTAAAAACTCGGTTTTCATGTTGTGTTTAATATCTTTAAGCCCATCACCCATCCCAATACTAAAGGCACACTGCACTACCCAATCTAAAAATAGAAGAATCGCATCTCTCCGCCCCCTGCAAGTGGAATACTAATGAGGAACCTTCCCGCCTTTGCAAATTACCCCTAGATACGAGCCGTCTATTGGCAGGGGAGGTCCACCTCATTAATTAGTACTCCCAATCACCAGCAAGCAAGAAGGTGGAGATACTAATTCGGACCAGCCCATCAAAAACCTTATAAAAACCCAAATTTGACCAGCCTCAGAGATAGCTAGCTGGGTCCCTCTGCCACCAACATCAGCAGACTTGGGTCTGTGCAGGGTGCCTGGTGTCTCTCCTCGCTGAATAGCAGTGAGGTAGAGATTGGGTCGGGTGCTGGGCCTCTTACCCCTTTCAGGGGCTTATGCTTAAAATTTTCTTTGAACTTAAGGCTAGCTTAAGTTCACTACCCGGCCTTGAGGATCTCCTCTCTTTGGCAGCCAGCCGGTAGCCAGGGGAGTCTCATTACCGTACCAGGACCTTCTTTTTGTGCTTTTTGTTTTCTTTTTTTTTTACCTCGGGATATTCCGGACCTTGTGGGCTTTTGTAATAAACAACATCTACCTCAACCCACGAGTGTGAAATTGTCTCTTTTATGACACTATGCTCCTCTTTGGAGCCTATTTTCTTTCCCAACTACTCAAGTGTAGGCATTAATGGAGGCACCAGGCATGAATTTCCAGACATTTCCCTGGAAGGGGTTTTGTAAATAGCATTAGCAGGTAGAAAATGATAGATGTGACTCCTTATCCACAAAACCTCGCTGCAAAGTGGAAGCACCACGTACTGACCTGTAGAAAGGAAACCAGGAAAAGGGGAACAAGACAGGTCTTTATTTAGACTCCGTTCTTTGTTCCTTTCCCTTTTTTCCCACCATTTCACTTGCTCAACAGCTTAGATCTAAACAAACCATCAATACACCCCATTGCGTTACACCAGGGACACATTTGACCCATTTATTTTTAAGTGCTCCCGCTCTCTTTTTGGTGTCTGCTCCAGTGTGAGCTATAAAAAAAAGCACCTTCATTAAAGCAGAAGGTATTAGAAAAGGCTCCTGTGTGTAAAAGAACTAGTTGGGAGCTAATGGGATCTTTCAGGGGACTTGCCTGTACCAGTGATAATTGAAACAAACAGATCACAGTGGTCTAAGCTAATTCCGAGGAGCTGTATTCTGGTTTTTATTGCCCAGGCAGTAGTTCAGCACTCTGCAGCTCCCCACTGGCATTTCGAGACGCTTCCAGCTGCTCTCTCCCCCTGAGCCCAGCACTCTGTGGAGCTCACGGGGGGTCCCGAGGCCTGATGGAGTCTGGGGGCTCCGGCTGCACCAGCCACAGGACTCGCCATGTGCTGGGGAATTTCACCTCCGTTCAGCCTCCATCCAGCCCCAGCTCCCAAGGTGAAATCCCATTTAGGTCGGTACATTTCGGCACTAACAGTTACAGCGATAGGGTGAACGCTTTCTTTTATTTCTGTGGGGTGTAACCAGACACGCGCTGCCTTCACCCCCGCCGCGGTGACCCCATTGCAGGAGGGGAAAGGAAATTGAGATCTAAATGGGGAAAACTTCGGTTCAAATAAAAATAAATGAGAACACGGGGAAAAGCAAAGACTTTTCTTGCTGATTTTCTCTGCTGCTGTTGATGCCAGATGATTTTTGCCTTTTTATATATATATATATATATATTTGTAACCTTCCCAGTATTGTTCTCTATCCTTTTCCCCAGCTGGAAAGACCAAAACCATTCCAAAACTCCAAGCCCTGGGGGGGCACAAGGCCCTTCTCCTACCTTGGTCCTTCCTGGGAACCAAGGCTGAGAACAAAATCTGCAGGACACATTTTCATCAACAAGTCCAACTAGTGCCAAGGATGGGGGCTCCAGAGAAGGGGCTTGACCTGGGGGGAATTGCAGCACCACTTGTCCTCTAAATTGGTGCTTTCATCCATGATGCTAATTTCCTAAAACCTATCAAACTGTATTCACCCCTGTGGGCTTGGGCATTTGTGGATATTCTTCCATAACTGCCCCTGGAGCTCCAAGAAAGATCCACTTTTCTATTACCTCCTATACTAAAATTATCTCGAGTTTCATTTCTAGGCTGAAAAAGGCAACACTGTGATCACAGAACAAGGAGAAGAAGGGTAAAATGTAAGATTTTCTAACCTCTAACTAACTATCAGCAAAACAAATTTCATTTAGGAGGTCTTTATTCTTAAAAAAAACCTGCATGTATGTATTTACGGCTGTTTCTCTGGTGCACTTTTGGCAGATTGTATTGGAAAAAAGTCTATTTTCATGTGGGGCCAAAGGAAATCTCCCACCTTGTGCTATGTTGGAGAGTGAATTTCCCCAGGCCATGCCCTCCCCTGGCTCCATTTGCTGCTCCCAGGGAGTCAGGACTGGATTTGATATGGAATCAGGGACTGGATATTGTATAGAATCAGGAGCTGGGTATTTTATAGAATCAGGTGCTGAGTATTGTATAGAATATTGATTCTGTTGGCATCACCTACATCTACGTGAGTTCAATGTGCCCACCACAAACCTGAGCCCTTCATGCAGATTTTAGCTCCTTTCAGGTCCGATGCTGTGTGCAGCTGCTGTGAGCAAGAAAAGCCATCTCTGACCTTTTGAAACCCATGACTTCCATCACTCATCTCTCACTAATTGCTGCTGCCGTTTGTGGCCCCGCGTGGAAGGGAGAGCAGGACAAAACTGCCCTTACGAAATATAAATTATTTTAATTACAGTCAACAAGCACTTAATGGGAAACGCAGTGAAAAAAAGTTTCCAGGTGGCTTTTTTTAACTGCATCTGCAAAAGTCACATTTGGGCTGTGCAGAAGCTGGGTGTGCTCGTGGGGGTTCCTGAAGGTCTGAGGGCTCTGGAGCTCACATGGGTGCACTCCTGCTGTCCATGCTCCAGTGAGGACTGTCCCATCAGGCAGGTTTGCATTTTTTGGCAGATGTAAGCAGAGAAATGCTAAAAATGCAACCTAATATTTATAGAATTATATAATCATAATAGTTTGTGTTAGAAGGCATTGTTAAAGGTCATTTAGTCCACTTAGCTGTTTAGTTTTTTGGTGTGTAGTGTCTCTTTTTTATTCTTTCCTTTTGCATTTGGTAGATGGGTATCAATATAAAATCTTTTTCTGCTGAGGTGCTGTAGCCAAGTAATAAACTTCCTTGCAGGCTCAAGCTAATCTGGCTTCACACCAGTGATACCTTCTTTTTTGAAATAAAGACTTTCCTCTGTAGCAAGGTTCATCAGAAAAGGTGCAGGAACTAACCTAAAGCCCTGGATTGTAGTTCATTCCTTTAAGACAAAGTTTTAAAGCACGTTTCTTCACTGAAAGCCTGAGATCTGCATCAGTCTTTGCTGAATAGGGATTGATTTAAACTTGTGCTTAAATACCTCATGGAAGGAGGCTCTTACACAGCTGGAATTTCTCTCCATTGGTACGGATGTGAATGAGGCACAAACTCCCTGAAACTGGTGCTGCATGTGGGAGAAGAATCAGGTCGTGAGTGCTTTAGAAAATATCTGTGAGTATTTCAATTGTCTTGCAATACTAATCTGTATTTGTAGGACACTGAAACTATCAGCCATAGCTCTGCTGCAGATATTAATCCCTCAGCTGCCAGCAGCTTGGGTCTCTTGCATTATCCCACATCTCCTTCCCAAAAAGGAGTATTTTAAATGTTCATGCCATCAAGCTATCAAGTTGGCTGAGCATCCTTCAGAGCTTTCTAACACACAATAGTGTGGCCATCACTCTGTGTCTAATGTTTCATTAAAATGCCATATATCCCCTCCACTTTATTGCCTTCCCATTTTCTTTAATGACAGGTTGCAGGAGTTTCACTTCCAAATGGTTACTTTACCAACGACAAAAAAATAAGGAGGTAGGATCCTATTGTAGAATGCTCTGGGAAGGGAATTGGGCTTCCTATTCCCCTATTCCCTATAGTACCTCAAAAGCAGGAGCAAAATGAATGTATTATCCACCATAGTAATCTTCACATGTAATTTCTGCAGTTAGATATTACATTTATGTTTATGTTCAGCATTACTTATGTCTCCCATGTATGAGCACATGAGAGGTGCTAGGATTGGGCAGGTCACAATAGACACCCCAAGCCCCTGACTTGGGTGATTTTCTCCCAGGTATTTATAAGTGTAAATAGATGTGTAGAATGGTGTAGAATGTATGGATATGTGGGAATTGGTACAAACAGCTTCCTGAGCAGCACACAGAGCTGATGTTTGTTCCTCCTCTTGCCTCTCAGCCCAGTAATGTTGTCCTGTGTATTCAAAGGGAATTTCTCATGGGCAATTACCTCTCCATGCTGTGCTTGCTGCCGTTCTCAGGAGCAAGCTGAACTCTGGTTTCTGAAAAATAGGCTTGTGGGAGATTCATTTTTTCTCCCCCCAATCATTTCTGATCCCTGCCTCCCTTTTTATAGGCTTGGAAAGGCTACAGTCATTTATACTCTAACTTTTTCTAGTCGAATATTGTAGGTACCTGACTTTGCACATCTCTAATAAGTGGGCAGACATTTGAAAAGCTGCTCACCATTGCTGTGGGTTCATTGACATTTTGAAAATGGGCTTCTTTTTATCATCTCCAAAATGCCTTTCCCTGCAAACATCATACTTAGAATGATTTATTAGCCTTTCTGGAGATTTCTGGGGTTTAATGCCTGCTGGGGAATTTTGCAGGAGATTGCAAGGTTGTGAAAAAATTGCACAGGGATATGTACACCTGTGTGTGCATATACGTGTGCATAGAGCCATACCTGGCTAAGAGCAAGGGGAAAAACCTTTTTTTAAGGTCTGCAAGAAGGAATTGACTTGAGAATGGATGTTTTCACATCTTTCTCAACATTTAGGTCTCTCCTTTTAGCCCCAAGTGTGACTGAAATCTTTGTGCTGAATCCAGGCTCTTGCACAGCCAAATCAAGGCAACCCAATTGGTCCCACCAGGGAGCGCAGCCCTTCTTGACACACAGAAGTTCTGATATCAGTGGAGTTTTGCTCTGAAATAGTCATTCTTTTACCCAACAAAGAGCAAACTCTGTTGACTCTGAGCTGAGGAGACTGCTGTTGAAATTTCAGATGCTTATCCATCAGTGTTGGAGATATAAAAACAGTGACTCCCATATGTCTGTCCAGATTTCCTCCCCGCTTCCCAGATGGAAATGCAGATGCTGTGCTGTGTTTCCAGAATCAGCCCACTGAATCCAAAACCAGGCATATTTTGGGCCTCTGCAAACCCAAATACCTCTGACAGTGTTGGTGTGTGCTCTCACAAGACACATGTGTGCCTGTTTGTCCAGACTGGCTGAGAGCAGCATCCCTGCCTGGGCTATCAGTGCCTGAGAAGCTGGACAAGTGTCCAAAAGCGCAGAAAGGAGTCAGCAACCTGTGAAAAATGTGATTTGAGAGCAAACGACGAACCGTGGCACACGAGGCCAAGAGAGGGCATTTCGGTGAGCTTCTAGTACAATATTTACCTTTGTCATCAAGGAAAGGGCAGATTTAACAGCTCCCAGCACAACTCGTGCTGCTGGGGTGACACGAAGAGGCAGAGTGCGATGGTGCAGCTTTTCCCTTCCCACACCTCTCCAGCAGCACGCTCTGCTCCTGGGAACGCTTCCTTTAACCTTAACAGGATTTCCAAAGACTTGAAGCTGTCTGGCAGTCTTCTTCTCGAATCCTTTTGCAGATAATCAGGCTGATGCGCTAATCACATTTGTGCCGTGTTTAAAAATAGCGGGGCAAAGTCTGAAAAGTGCTGAGCAGCACGATTCACCTGCAGCTTGTTTACAAGGGAACCAGAAAGGGGAGAGGTGGTGGGCAGCATAGCAAATGGGGATGTCCAGGCGCTTTGCATTTGAATTAGGAAATAAGCTGAACCCTGATTATTCACCTCATTGAGGCTCCTTTGCCGTGGTGGAGGGTGAGAAGGGGAGAAAAGTTATCTCGGCTTAATCACATCTGAGGATAAACACCCCAGACTGATCCTTCCTCAGCCCTGCGAGCAGGCTGTGATCTGTGGGATTTATGCTGCACATGATTAGGTGTGAAACGGAGAGGAAGTTTATTGCAGAACGCCTGGCTTGGGCTCGGGGAGGGAATTGATAAAGACGACATGTACATTGTCAGCCTGGGTGTTCTTAATTTATAGAAACCCTGAGAGCCATTACTCAGTTCCACCCATGCGGCTCTCCCTGCCAAATCCGACTGTATTTATAGGAATAAATAAAAAGGAAGAACTGGTTAAACACATGCAAAATGCTCAGGTGTAAAAGTCTGACATTTTTTCCTTGATGAGAGCTCTTACACCACAAACTAGCTGATTCAGAGGTGTGCAGAATGAATTAATTTTCCAGCTTTCCTCCATTCAGAAAGTCCCCTGGGTGTAATATGAACCACTCTCCCCAGTCACATAATTGGGTGCAAAAGTGGAAGGAAAAAGGCAATACACCTAAAATTTCCTAGAACTATTAGAGCATATCACATGCTAAAATAATCACCCTTGATCTCAGTGAGTGCCTGCTCACAAGGGATTTAAATCTGTTATTCTGACTTCCAGGTGCATTTTGAGCTGCTGGGGGAATAAATAGGCTGCAGATCCCTTTCTGCTGCCCTGGTCTGGAGGATGCCCAGAGAAGGAAAAGGCTTTGGCTCTCTGTGGTGCACTGTGGTGTTCCTCAGCCTCCTGTGCCCTGGGTCTGGTGAGGTGGACATGGGAGCACTGCACAGGAAAAGGAGGATATTGGGAGAAATCCACACATCCCAGCTGCCCCAAGCCTTGCCACAGCAGCAGCTCAGCTCCGGAGCCAGGAGCTGCCCTTGGCGAGGAGGCAGTGTCCCTGTTAGTTCGGGATGTCTCTGCTAATGAATGTGATTATTCTGCAGCCCACATGTCCCTTCCCATTACTCTGTAGCAGCGCCTGACACCCCGAACATGTTCCCTTTCTGCTCTGCATGGGCAGCCCGGCCGCAGCAATGGCAAAGCAAATGTTTCCCTGATAGTTTTGTCACACCAGATCTGATCACATTTATCCGGTGTCGTGCACGCTCACATGCACACACTCAAAGGCTCCTGCCCCGAGGCATCAAAGCCGAACTCTGCTCTCCTCGTTGAAGAAACCCAGCAGGAAGTTGTCCAGAGTGCTTGTGTGTGAAGTGACCTGTTTTATTCAGTTTTATGGGCTGGCTGAGCTTTGTGGTACAAAAGCACTGGTGGCAGTTCTTGAGAAAAAAAAACAGTGTCTAGTGGTGTTCAGGGAATGGATTTGGGGACCAGCCTTAGCCAGAGCCTTGCATAAATCACTTCATGGCTCTGTGCCTCGGTTTGATAAACCTTCCCTATAGGTTTATTTACTGGAGGCTTAATTAATCTGTTTGCTGTGTCCTTTGAGATGGGGTGTGCTCAAATAGTGTCAAGACAACAGTGGGAAGAGTCACTTCTTAGAGAAAGGGCATCAGCAGCCATTTATCAAACTTCAGCTTCCTAATTCCAGGTCTAACACACGGATTGTCTGAGAGAACATGGCACATTTTGGATGGCATCGGTTCCACAGGCTGAGCACTGCTGGACTTGTTGATGTGATTGCCTTTCTCAATTTCCTTCCCTTCTCAACAGAGAGATCCCTCAGAGGCTTTTTTTGAAGCACAGAGCTGTTCCAGACCTTGGGGGATGAAAGCCAGGCTGAGCCACGTTCTGAGCAGGAGCTATCAGAGTTTGAGCCTGACTGCCAACTTCTCTGCCTGCCATCAAACCCCATCTATTCTCATTTGCCATGGCCTCCATATTTCAAAGGGTGATTAACTCCACTTCCTTTGACCTCTGGGGACCTGTAGTTTGCTTCTCATCTGTTTGAAGGTTTCATTTCATAGGTGCTATTGGAGGAATAGGTGAAAGTCCATTGTGCCAGGAGGCTGCTGGCACAGTCCAGCTTCATTCAGTCCCATCTAAAAAGCTGTGAAGCGAAATCAGAGGAAACCACACATCCTGCAGGCAAGCAGAAAAACCATTGGCTTCCTGTGATATGGGCAACAACTCCCAACTCTTTTTGATGTGTGGAAACAAAAGAAGGTAAAAAGCATTCCTTGCTCAGAAGTGAGGCTTTTTCTTCTTTTTGACTGCAGATTTAAGTTTGGATTCTCTCTGCAATGTGACCTCAGGCTCCAGGGCCCTGTGCAAGCCCAGCAGCTGGAGCTGATATGAATAAGACTTCAGCTGAGCCCTCACCCTTTGCTGCTGTGTTCAGCCCAGAGTGGCAGTGCTGATGCTGGAGAGAAGCATTTTACCTCCACACTGCAGCCCCTGCAAGGCAAAACAGATCATTAACAGCTGCTCAGCGTAATGCATCTTTATTTCCAGAGCATTTTACCTAAAAATTAAACATTAACAGCTGTTTGTAGGTGAAGATGTAGCAATTCCTCTTTTGGCACAATAACCCTGAAGAAACAGTAAGTTTTGCCTGCTCCTCTCAGTGAGGTTACCAGGCTTACACAGATCTGAACAAGGGCAAGGAAGGGAGCACTGTAATCAGGGGTTATTGATTGCCTTAAAAAATAAATAAAAGGGTTTATGCAGTGGAAATGCATCCTGCTTGTCAGTCATTAGGTGAGTCAGACTGACACTGAGTTTGGGACTCTCGCTCCATCTTGGTGCAGCACCAAAGGAGAGGCACACAGAGAAGTTTGCTCTAGGAGCACGTGCCAGAATTTCCTGAGCTGTGGGAAAGGGTGGAAGGGATAGTTTTGAGGGTCAAACAAAGCTGGCAACACCCAGTGCCCTGGAGGAGTGTGAGATTTCGTGGCTGACAGGCCCCAGGGGAGCAGGGTGCATCTTCCCCTTCCTCTGCTCCCCTTTTCAGCCTCAGGCGTGGGTGACTCCGGGGTCTGACCTGGGCAGGGAACACACTTCAGCTGCATTTTGCCACCTCAGCCCACCCTGACAGGCACTGTCTGCAGCCAAACATTTAAAGCAACTTCATCAGCCCTCAGGTTCCCAGGGAAAGGAAGCTCAGTTGTGGCTCTCAGAGCTATTTTGTGGCTGCTGGATGGCCCTGAGCAGCACCACTGTCTCGGTGACATGTTGGTCACATTGAAACTTTCCCTTGTGTCCACAGGGCTGTGGCACAGGCAACCCTTTCCAACTTTTTTCAGTCTACTGCAGCTCCTGAGTGTGTTTAACCTCTCATGAGGCAAACCTTGCTTTTCTCTCATCAGTGGATGTGTTGATAAACATTCACGTGCCTGCTTCTCTCTCTGTCTTGCTCTGTCCCCTTCCTACTTATCCATGGGAAATGATGTCCCTCCTTCCCTTCCCTCCCTTCCTTGAGTTCACAGAATGGTGTCTCTCTCTCAGTACAGAAAGCAGTCCCTGTTTCCTTGATAAAGACTTGAGTTCAATAAATCCCTCACCCCAAGGAGATCTGAGGGATGTTTCACTCAGCTGCACCCCAAATACTGCACAGCTCTGTGCCTGGGGAGGCTTCCCATTCTGGGGGTTTGGAGAGGCACTTGGAGACAGCTCTGTTCGATGTTTTAGTTCTGTTATATCTGAATTCCTCCTCATGCCCAGACTATTTTAGCTCTGGCAAACTGGTAATTGTGTCAGATCTGAATATATGTGTACAGAGATAGACATCCAGCTGATGTAAATCACGACATGCCCCTGAAATCAAAATTAGGAGCTGGCCAAGTGTTACGTAAGTCTGTGTTAGGCCATTTATTTTGATTTAATTATTTTTTGAGGCAAATTGTGCATAATGCTTCCTAGGAACCGCCCTATTTCCCATTTTTCTCCTGCTTTTCCCTGGCTGAGGCTGAGCCTCTGCTGGTGCAGGCGGTGGCAGAGCTGGCCCAGGGTGATGCTCACAAGCTCTGTGGCCCAGCAGAGCTGAGGAGGAGCCCAGTAACATTGCAATAAATGCTGCAAAACCCAGAAATGCTGCAAAAACCAATAATGCTGCAAGAAAAAGAAAAAAAAAAGCCCCAGAGCTGCTTTAGGAGATCAAGACTGGAAAGATAACATGGAGCTGCTCTGTTTTATGAGTTGTCCTTCTTGCTAATCTTATTTCCTATTCTGTGCTGTTTCATATCCCAACAGTGTGTGAATTTTTGCTTTTCATGTCCCCACGGAGCTGTCAATGTGGAATACACATTTCCACACTAACTGGGAGCCTCTGAATTATGCAAAGATCTCCAAGCTGCCTCAGCAGGCCTTTTAAGTGAGTTTTTACTTCTGGATCTGATCAGACACACATCGTGGCAGAGCTCAGATGAGCACAGGCTGTGTGGCTCCAAGTTTTACCTGGAATTTACAAGGGAATGAGGATGAAAAGCCCTGTCCAAAGCTTTCCGGGCTCCTGTCTGGCAGTCACTGTTTTGGGGGAGCACAGAGTCAGATCAGGTCAGACTCTGACAGCTGTGACATGGGGAACTAATGAAAAAATGAGGTTGTAGCAACATCAAAAGATTGCTGCATCAAAGTGTAATAATTACCAGAACAGGGGAGATTTGAAACATCTGATAGCTCCTTTATGAGATTACCAGTTATCAGAAAGGGAGGAAAAGAAAATCAGAACTGAAAAACTCATGTGCAGAAAACGAGGAAAAGGCCCAGGGATGCTAACACGGCATCTTGGATCCTGTTCTCAAAAGCAGAGCATCGGTGAGACAAAGGCAGCACTGAAACCGTAATAGAGACATTAGCAGCCCTTCCAGACTGGCACAAGCTCAAGGATTTGTACATGTCTGATGGAAGGATTGTTCACTTAATATCTATTTTTCTATGAGGAGATGATCCTGCCGTCAAATCCAATCTCATCCGAAGCCACCCGAGTGTTTCTGTTGCTAAGAGCAGGTGGAGGCTGCTTCACGCCGGAGGACGACCCCACTCTGTGCTCAGTGGCAGCTCAGGAGATGACACAGACCTGGTGAGGAATAAATCCTCCAAAGGAAGCTGCAGACACTCAGTGAAACCAGGCAAAACGTTCACTGCATTTATCACAGGATGTGCAGTTCTTATTCAAGGCAGGTGAGGCATTGATGATAACTTCCGAGTGCAGAAACTTAATCTACATCCAGAATAGTTTTAATTAACGCTCCGCAGCTACAAAAGGCAAAAAATCAGCAGATGATTTATCAGTTTGGTGTCAGCTCTTGGATGATACCAGGCTACAGGGCTTTCTTCTGCTTTCTTCTCACTCTTCGTGTCTGCTCCACCAAGTTGTTCTGTGCACAGTGAAGGGATGTGACAGAAGTGAAGCTGTTGTCTGTCAAATTCTGCGGGGTATAAATATATTTGCCTCTAAAGTTCAGGAGAAAACACATATGGTGAAAATTACAGTCGTTACTTCCCTATTGTTTCAGCTGCTTCCATGCAATTCCAAGTGCTAAACTTTAGTGGCTGAGGGTGACAACGAGAACATAATTGTTAAATTTAAAAAAAAAAAAAAAAGGGGGGGGTAAAGTAAAAGGGGGGATGTGGGAACATTAAATGATCTCACCCTCCCAAGCTTTAATGGGAATAAATCGAGGCTGCTAGACAGCTCAGGAAGGCAATTACATGGAAATAATCTGTGGTGTTTAGTGAAGCGGTGATGTGGGGCATGCTGAACATGATGGATCTGGCTGCTGTTGCCAGTTAATAATAATGCACTTCTAGAAAAGGCGGTGCTGCACGTGTTTGTGCTTTTGTGGCTGCTTGTGTAGTAGAAGACCCAGCCAATTTTTTTCCCTCTGCTGGGAATTGCCTTGAACCCTGTGGCTGAAGTGGTTTGTAGCAGTGCAAGTTTTCCCTCAAGGCAATGCTTCTGTGAGGCTGTGTTTGCTTTTGTGAAGATCTTGGCCTTCTTTCCAACGATCCAGCTGCTGGAAAATTGTGGCTTAGGGAGCTGTTTGCTCTTGGAGAGTTGGGATGTGCCCTGGTTGATAGCCATCCTTGGCTGAAGTCCCTGATAGAGGTCAGAACCAGCAGTTAACAATAGAAACGTGTGTGCCTGGAAATAAATGCACTTATTAATAGAATCAACCAGGGAAAAACTTTTTTTCTTCTGAAACTTGAGGTCTTCCTACCCGCTGCAGAGCTCTGGAGGCAGCTGAACAAGCTGTAACAAAAGAGACTCTCAAAACTGGCCTGAACTATTTATTGGGCTTGAAAAATTGGGTTAGATTTTCCTGCCCTTGGTTTCATTTGAAGAAGCAGCAAACATCACCTGTAAGAAGGGCAGCTCAGAGAGGGAGCAGGGGGCTGCAGATCCCACAGCAAATAAACTCTCTCCGTTTACAAAAATGGTGGACTTTGGACAGGTGCCTGGAGTGACAGGACGAGGGGGAATTGTCAATTTTAAATTGACAAAGGCAGGGTTAGATGGGATATTAGGAAGAAATCCTTCCCTGTGAGGGTGGGCAGGCCCTGGCACAGGTGCCCAGAGAAGCTGTGGCTGCCCCTGGATCCCTGGCAGTGTCCCAGGCCAGGCTGGACAGGGCTTGGAGCAGCCTGGGACAGTGGGAGGAGTCCCTGCCCATGGCTGGGGGGGCATGAGATGAGCTTTTATTCCCATTCTATTCTGTGATTCTATGATTCTACTTTTCTAATTTCTTCCCCAGCAGGTCCTAAATCTGAGGGATTTTTCAAATGCCATCCCTTGTCAAGCTACCCAGCACAACCACCAGGCACCACTAATTTATTCTGCATTTCGTTTGTGGGCTCTGTCAGGCTGTTTCAGACTCCAAAATCCTCAGTCTGATTTCCAGGCCAAATACATTAGAATAAGCCCAGAGAAATATAATAAAGACAAACACATTTAAATATTTATCTGGAATGAATGGAAAGAAATTCCAGACTCTGGAGATTTGCTTGCTGCTAATGATTTGCTAATAAGCCAGTCTGATGCAGGCTGACAGGGAAATAGTTTTCCCAGTGTGAGGGGCTTCTGTTCGTGTGTTTCTGCCTCATACTGATTATTTTATGGAAGAGTCTTCTTCACTTCTAAAATCCTGGAAATCAGGTGAGAAGGGAAAGAAGGAATCAGCAGGTGATACTATGCAGCATTTCCAGATGATGCTTTACAGTAAACAGAATTCATGTTCTTATTGTCCAGAGATTTGCTTATGCGTAATATTTTTGTAAATTCTCTGTCTCCATCTCATTCCAGGTCTGAGCCGTGTTTCATAATATCCCATAAATGGAAGATAAAGCAGTATTTTATGCTGGTTTTCTCCAAAGGTATGTGTGAAGCAAGTTTGGTGCTGGTGAGATGCTGCAGCTGCTCATGCCCATGGGTTCATCGATCTTCATGCTCCGTAAGCAGCTCTGGTCTACAGTTACAGAGAAATGTGTCAGTTGTTCTAAGCTGGGCTCCTCTGGACTTTGACTCAAGGATGGCTAAGGGTGTTTATAAAGGAAAAAAAAATATATATAAAAAACCATGAGGAATGGATGGCTGTTTACAAGGAGTAAATCTGAAAAAACTCCAAACTGAAAATTTGTGAGATGAAAATAATACATAAAATAAGCTTCAATTCAGTGCATACTTTTATTGGGATGGAAGAAAGTACAAGTGTGGATTTTGAGACTGCCATTACTTTTCCTTTTTGGCATTTCAGAACACCACTTTGCAACCTCTCAGTTCTAAAATACCAACCTTTAAAAATTAACCTTCATCACAAATATTTTTTGAAACATCAGGGAGAAAAATGAAGCCAGATTTCTAAAGGAATACCAGATATTGGCTAGTGAAAAAAAGTTTTCATTTTTATTTCATCAAACACAACTCCAAGTACAGTACATGGAGATTTTACATAACTCTTCTTTTTTTTTTTCTCCTGCCTTTAGAGCAAACTGTGAGGTTCATTGTCCACACAACTCTAACAAGAAATTGGGTTTTGAAGATGGCATTTAGTTGATTCTTTAACATCTGTATTTTTCTCCTGATTTGGAAGTGTAAAGGTTAAAAGAATCCACCATTCATCTGGATAAGTTTTCTGTGGAGATTCATTTCACGCTCAAAGAAAAAGGAAAAGGCAATGATAAAGAATGTTCTGAGCCACTGACAGCAGTGGATGTCCACTGGAGACAGGATCCAGAGTGGGAGAAGAGACCCTGTCCATCTGCTGGGTGTGGGTAGGGAACAGAAATGAAACATCTGAAAGGGAGCTGAAAGCAGGTGAGGATGGAAAAAAGAAAGGGAATGTGGCAGCAGGGTTTGGTGTCTCCAGAATAAACTGCCCCAGCTGTGCTCCAAGCAGTCACAAAGTCAGACACCCCCAAAATTCCACTTTCCACTGTGGCCACAGGGCGCAGTAAGTGGTGGGGAAGGGAACCTGCGGGAAGGCAATTCCAGCCCAGTGCAAACAGCTCAGGCAGAGCCTGATGAGGGATGCTCAAACAGCAGGGGAGGGATGGGATGGGATGGGATGGGATGGGATGGGATGGGAATGGGGGGGCACTGAGGGAAAGCGACAATTGCATCACTCTGGATTCCCTCTCAATTCCGTCGGATTTGCCTTTCCATTTCCAATCAGCCCCTTGCTCCCAGACTCCGCCACCAACACCTGCCCTCCCGGAGCCTCTGGCACTGGATCCTCCTGGAGCAGAGCCCAGACAGGAGAGCGCTCTGTGTTGTGTTCTGCATTTTGGAGTCATCCCCCCTGCTCCAGGAGTGCGTGTGTGTGTGTGAGAGTGTGGAGGGGGAATAATTGTGCCGTTAATGATTGCTATTTTGATTACAGGATGCAATTGTCACTGCGGCTGGAAGCCAATCAATGTGTTGTGAGTGGGAGCCCGCTGGTGCTTTCCAATGGTCCTTGATTAAAAAGGAAGCTCTTGGCTATCTTGGAGCAGCAGGAGAGGAAGCAGCACGGATGAAGGTGAGGCAAGTGCCAGACTCTCACTCCCGATGGATCATGACTCATTTTCACTGGAGTTTAGTCACGCAAGCTGCTTTTCTCTCAACTCTTCCCCCTCCTTCCCCCCTTTGCTCCCAACCAGAGCATGGCTACAGCAGCCTCTGCTTTTTGGGGACCAAACCTGAGTGCTCAGATCTTTGTTCTGGTGTATTTCCCTGCAAATTAAATATGCACTGTGCCTTCGCAACCCATCTCCAGTTCATATACACCACTGCTTGCCTTCCAACACACCCTTTCTTTCTCCATGCAGTTCCAGATTAGCAAGTGTGCAAGTGGAATCCAGCTCAAAACCAGCAACAATTTACAGGGGCATCCAGCTCAAAACCAATAAAAATTTACAGGTGCATCCAGCTCAAAACCAACAACAATTTACAGGTGCGCTATTTCAGCCCCACAATAGGGCATTTTCATTAAAGTGATACCTGAATGCAAAAGTTTGTGCTGTTTCTCTCAGATTTTCTGTAAATTGTCAGACAGTGGAATTTCTTCTATCATAGAAATTTTCTGGCACTAGGTGTGTCAAAACTTTTCCTAAGAGGAATAGAAAAAGAAGGGGGGTTGTTGTCCTGTTGCTTGGGGGTTTTTTCTAAAAACAAATGAGAAAAAAATGAGTAAACTCATCTAAGATTCAACATCAGACTTAAGCCACAGCTCAACAGTGTCTCTTATGGGGAGTGGAAGGAGTGGGGAAAAGTCTGCACTGAAACTGCCACAAAGTCTTGAGTTGTGTCTTTTAGTCCTACACATTTGAAAAGAGGCACCTAAAATATCACCTCATTTTTAGGTGCTGCAAATGCACACAACCCATGGCCGTGCTGCTGAAGAGCAGCAGAAGTCAGACTGTGATGCAATCATTTTGTCGAGGTAATTTTGTATGTTTAATAAATTTGGTCTGTCTCAGGATGTAGGAGATTCACAAAAGAAAGTCGCAGGTTCATCCTGGGGTTCCACCCTGCTGAACTCTCAGGGGATGGTGTTGCCAGGTCTCTGAAGGTTGTGATGTGTGATGGGGATGCAGGGTTGAAGCTTAAAACTTCACTTAGTGCTCTCCCCTCCAATCAGATACACAGAGTAGTAATCTCTGTGTAAAATTACCATGATTTTTAATGTACGTATATAGGTCAATGCTGATATCTTGTTTCTAATAACTCCTGGCAGAGAGGTTGGCTCTCACTCCAACCCACCATAAGGATGTCAGTTCTCTGGTGGAAAACACACAGCCTCTGATACCTGGAGGGCTCCTGCCTGGCTGGAGAATTTTCTGACCTTGTGTTTTGCTAATGCTAAACAAAAGTGGGGGTACATTTGAAATGTAAAGGTGTATGTTCCTGCATTAGCAGTGTGAAACATTAATATGGAATTTGCTGCTTTTTGGGTGTCATTTCACCACATAGCCTTGGGTCATGATGCGTTTGTTTTGTGGTAAAAATTAGAGGACAGGAACAAGCCCAAACAGTCCCTGAGGTAAACTGAAATCACCTGTGCTTTCAGAAACACTCACACAGCAGCACAGGGCACTAAACACTCTGCTCCCCTTAAAACCCTGCTGATGCATGTTGGGGAAGATGAAATAGGAAAGCCTTATAAATATTATTACCTGGCAAAAGAAGCTGAGAATATGGAAACTATAAGCGAGACTGAAATGAAGACAAGCTCTGAGATACCAAACCCCAGGTACTGAACAACTGGAAAACAATGGTGTGGCCACTGAAGGGAATCCCCTTTTGATTAAACAATCCCCTCTGCTTGCAGACAGGTCCAAGGGTCAGAGCAGACCCTACCAACTTGGTAGAGGGTCCAAAAAGCAGTTTTTAGAGTTTAAAATATAACGCCGTATGGTAATGCAATGACTCTCATAGGCTGTATGTAAATGTTGTAGGATTTGTAGCTTGCTCTAGATTGGTTAGTGAAAATTAGAATATTCAGCACAGAAGATGATTTATTGTATTGTAAATGGCAACCACGGTATTCTGTATTCTTCTTCTTTCTTCTCTCTCTCCCCTCTGTGCCCTGCTCTGATCTGTGTCTGGCAGCTCCCAGCAGCTCCCCTACACCCACACCTTTCACAATAAACCTCATGCTCTAAGACCAAACTTCAGAGGTCTCTCATCTCCATCCCAACCATCTGAAACAACCCACCAAATCCCACAGATGCATCCATTTTTTCAGCTTGGTAAATATGGGATAAAGCTGAAAGGTAAGCATTCAGATACGATTGTCACAGCACAAATAATAATAAAGAACCCCCCAACTTACAAGCTCCCTTGAGATCAGCAATAATTACACATCTCCAGTAGCAGATCTCAGGCTGTTTTCTGTACCCTTTCATTACCCGACCAACGTGACGAGGCAACTCACACACTCCCAAACAATTCTGAAACAGCAGCCCCTTTGGGATGGAGCTGGGAGCCGGCACACAAAAGATGGTGTCTCTGGTTATTAATAACGTGCAAGTGTCACCTGTCAGGGGAGTGGCTCCCAGCACACACCAGATCACAAAGAAAGCAGAAAGGGACGGAGTTGGATCAGTTTAGCAGCTCAGAGGGATGGGGGGAGGAGGGCAGGACAGGTCTCGGGGCAGACTGAGCTCAGGCAGGCTCCGGGAGTGGGGAACTGTTCTTGGCTTTGCTGTCTGTTCAGCTGCTTTGGATCTGCAGCTGAGGAAGGAAGGAAGGAAGGCAGGAATCAACGGCTGAGGAGCGCTGATCCCTGCCCAGGATCTGCCACGGGTAATCTGCTCTGGGAGCTGAAGCCTGAGCACACAGTGCTGCAGAAAAGGCCCTTTGACTCCAGTGGTCTTTGAATAGGGGCAAAAGCAGAATGTTTTCTGGATGTTCTCCACAGCCAAGCACCTTCCCAAAACCTCCTAATCCTTTGACAGTATCAGGACAGGAAAGGAGGGCAGGTTTGAGGCTTGTAGTCACAATTCATCGACTCTGTTTTTCGTCACTTTTTTTAGCCCCCAAGTCTCTCTTCTGTTGATAAACATTCCAGGTTTCCCTCACTGAGTTTGACTCCACCATAATCTTGTCCTTTCATAAGCCAGTTAGCTCTCTCCAGTGGCACTATTAAGATGAGGAAAACCTGATTTTATACACAGATAGGCAATGTTTAATAAAACTAGACCATGTTCTATATGGTGTTATGTCATATCTCTTCAAAGAGAAAATGCCATTCTGATATAAAGCAAGGTGTATTGAAGACATAATGCAGGCAATTTGAGGTATAAATGGATATAAAATCCAGAATTATTGTATCCTCCTACCCCTATCCAGGCCCAGCTGTGGCCCAGCTCCCCTCCAGGCACTTCATGAGCCAGGCAGGCTCCAGTGGTGGCTGTGCTATGGAATTACTCCCATAAAAATGGAAGAGCTGCACTGTGCTGGATCCAAGACCAGCTCCCTGTCCTGTTCCTGGATGGGAGCTGGTAGCAGGCTCCCTAGGATGGAATCTACAAGAGGAAAGGTAATTTTAAATTGATGATTTTCTCAGCTTCTGGAGTTCAGGGCTTTCTGGGCTTGATAATGTGTAATAGGTGCAATAGCTTTGTGCAACAGCAGCAACTTATCTCAATGAATCTTTTTCCAATCGGTTCACAGTTTCAGCCACTGAAATATCCTGGGACAATGAGCTCCTCAAAGCAATTCTTTATTTTGTGCTAAATATATATATTTTTATTTACTTTAACCCCGTTTCCAACTCTTTTCGTTAAATACATCCCTGTTTTTATATTGAAGGAAAGGGAATAATCTCTCCATGTTCATCTTCTCCCCACAGCTGATAATTCCATAGATTTATCTCATCTTTTGCTCTTCTTCATCCACCATAGTTGAATCATCATTGTCTATTTAACACAGCCCAGACTCCTATAATCTATCCAGTCATGAATTCCGTCCCAATGTATTTATTCTACTATTTTTCTATGCCTTGGGAGATTTATACACTTCTTTGAAATAAACTTCAAGTCTGGATATAACAAATACATTTCTATTCTCAGCATTCATATTCATCTCCATTTTGAGGTTATGGAGAGCTGTTGAATAAAAACAGTTCTAGCAGACAACCTTTTACAATCTTGTTGAAAACCAGTAAAAACCATCCTTACCTTTTGTTCCTCATATTATAATCATTTGTTAACTCACAAATTGAGCAGCTCTTTTATCCCATGGAGGTCTCAGTTCTTTAAGACCCCTGGTAAGGAAATTTAATGGACATCTTGTGGATATACAGCTACTCTATGCTGACCAATCCTTTTTGTTTACTAGGTCATAAACACCCTCAAAGAGCTCCAGGAGATTTCTGGCCACAATTTGACTTAACAAAAGCAATATTGACTCATTCTATTTATTCACATCCTTACTTGCTGCTTGCTTTATTATCCTTCTACAAGTTGTCCAGTACAGACAATTCTCTCCCTAATGAAAGAGAAATGATGGAAGAGATTAGTCACTATCCTTTAAGGACGAGCAGTGTCTCCAGGAGAGCACATCTTGCTGTAATGCACTTTGGTTTTGTGCCTGCCATTCCTGACTTTTAAGGAGTTGGAAGGAGAAGGAGCATCCAGGGCTCCCTGATGGAAATAAAGACAGTGACACAGTTGCTCGCACTGCCATCATGGAGGTGAAAGTAGGGGAAAAGGGGAAGGGGGAGAAAAGTATTTTACATCAACTGGAAAGAATGTTCACGGCATAGGCTGAAGTCCTTTTGAAGTTTTTATTGTACAGTGGAGACAGTAGTAAAGTCTCTGATGTGAAAATGCTTGTTTAGCTTTGAATTTTTTCTTGAACATTTAACTTTTCTGTTACAGTACATTTATTTCCTGGGTTTAGTTTGCCACCTGCAGACAAAGTACAAATGAGAGTGCTGTAGCTCCTGCCTATGTGTGATGGATCTTTGCAGGTGACACATCTTTTGCAAGGAGAGCAGTTATTGAATTTGGTTTTTATTTATTACTTTTTACCCAGAAATCAAAGCTAACGATAAATGCTGATGGTCTCAAGTTCCTAAACTGTCATTGAGTAAATCTGTAATGCTCTAATAGGGCTGGAGGAAGCCTGCCCTGGTTGGAAAATTTTATTTGATGCTTCTCCGTGGCTGTAGCAGTAAATATTCCTGGGTAGGAGGTGTCAGAGTGTTTAGTCCTATTACAGGAGAGAAAGCACACAAGCAACAATTCTGACAGCCCATATAGACTTTCACCCAAACACAGCATCTCCTACAGCACTGGGGTGGCAGGAGCAACAATAAATCACCAGCTCAGACTGCTCATCTGGAGCAGATTCCTTTCAAGCTGCAGCCTGTCCTGCTCCTATTAAAGTCAGTGGCTGTTCTGTGCCCTATTTTTTTGCCATTGATGCAGAAAATGGACTTTTTCAGCCTTCAGATAATGTCTGGTATCCACAGTGCCAGATGCACTTTCAGAACTGTGCTTTACTCGGTCTGGCTGATGTACTGTCCTTAAAAATGAGGGATGGCTCATGTGGGCTATGGATGCTGTTACAGCACCTCCTGCAACAGATTCTTCTAGAAAAAAAGCTAAAATATTGAGTCTTCTGAGCTCTCAAAATGATACTGATAGCAGTGGGTAAAGTTCAAGAACAGAAAAACAAATCAGAAAAGCTGGCTGCTGCCTGGGTCTCACATGGGCTGCAGGGACTTACAAATGCAAAAGCACAGCAGGGGCCAGAGCCTGACCTCTCTGTGCTGGCACTGTTGCCATTTTCATGGATGTTTTCCTGCCACATGAAACCCTCAGGATGCCACGAGCCAATTTGCCAGTCCAGAAGTGAAAAAACCAGAAAAAGAGACAATTTTAAAAAACCAAAAGAGCCAGTTTTGAGTATTTGTGATATGAGAAGATTCACATGGATGTGAACTATTGCTCTGATTTTTAGGTGCAATTATGATGAGAGGAAAAAAAATAAAAATAAAAACTTTGCCTTGTTTCACATTAGACATT
Source organism: Origma solitaria (assembly GCA_013397895.1). NCBI lineage: Eukaryota > Metazoa > Chordata > Aves > Passeriformes > Acanthizidae > Origma > Origma solitaria. The sequence continues at coordinate 1,671,800 of VZRL01001315.1, read as the reverse complement.
GCAAAATAACAATTTCTTTGTGCTTCAAGATTTGCTGCAAGGCAGTTCAGGGATAGATTATCCATGAGCTGAGTGTTAATGACCAAAATTTGTCCTTTCCTCTTAGGAACAGACACTTAAACTGGAAAGACAAAGAAGGAAGCCCATACCAATACCAAAGGCAACCAACCTGAAACCTGACTAAAGGTACTGGGATTCCTCTCTGAGTAGTTACAGTATTTCTCCCTGTCAGGTATGAACCTGTTTTGCCTGCACAAAGAGGGAATTTGGACACCAAAGTGATGGGAGAGCTTCTAAAAGGATAAGGAAAAAAAAGAAACATATTTCTTTATAGGTGGTGTCAAGGAAAGAAATAACCCCTGCAACAGCGTCTGAGTCTCCAGGGCAATGAAGGTGGCATTTTCCACCTGTGAAAAATTTACTGGAAACATAAAACCCAGCAAGGAGAAATGTATCATTTGTGCTGATAGACTGCTTCAGAGGTTCTGCTGGAGAATATTCCCTGCCATGACCCCCTCCCTTCCAATGCAGGATCCCCCTGGTGTTTCCATGCAGAAAGACCAGCTAATTACCAGCTAATTAATCAGGGCCCATCATCACAGTCCTGGATTGTCCTCTTGTCTTCTCATTTGGCCACAAGAAATTGGTTTATTTTCCAGGGTGAGAGGAGTCGAGATTTACACAGATGTGAAGAGCAGATTTGTGGGCAGACATTGCACTCAGAACAGTCTCTAACACCTCCCTGGACAAGGCAATTTATCTGAGCAAGGGGTGAAGAAAGCAGAGGGTGAGACTTGGCCAGGAGTGCCAAGATTCATTTGATCTCCTGTACAGAAGGACATCATTTCTAGTTAGATTCAAAGAGGACCATTAAAATACCCAAAATTCTAACAGTTAATCAAGAGGGAAGCTTCTGAATGTATTAAGAGTTTCAGGGCTCTTCTCTAGATTTATTCTCTATTACACCAGGGATTTGTTACATTATTTTCCTGGGTGGCAGGTTTTATATTTTGCTGTGAAGTTTCTTTTTTGATCATTTCCCAAGGTAATTCACTCGGTGAAACCGTCACCGATCCTTATCCACGCTGCCAATTGTCGTGTTACTCTGAAAGCCTTTTGAAAAACCAGTGTGAAGGAAAATGATTGCAACGGTGACCCACAGCTGCCCTGTCCCAACCTGACTTTGCAGCACTGTGGAAAGGAGCCTGAGCACAAATGAGTTGAGCTGCACTGCCCTGAGCCACCAGCAAAGAGCTGAAACCCAGCCCTGCTTTCAAATTCTTCTCTCTGTGCTTGAAGACAAAAGGAAACCAAGGGCAGAAAGAGAAAAGTAGAAGGTTAGCAGAAAAGAAATCTTACTGGATTAGCAGAAGTATTTTCTGTATTAGCAGAAAAGAGAAGAAAATTCTTAGTTCTGGAGAATACACCTGTTCTGTCTTGATCTCATTCTGCACTACACCTGCAGGCTCAGGCAGAGCTCTGAGCAGGAGGAAAATCCCTCTCCCACATAATCCCATTTCAATTCCAGCACCACTTGCTTTTTTTGCTATCCCATAGTCATTCACTGCTTGGCAATTCGTTGTCTCGTCCCTGGATCTCCACACAAAGAACTGTCCTGGTCATTTTGGAACAATTACAGGATGGAGATCTACCTGAAAAAACACTTCTATTAAACAATTTTGTTTCCTTTGCCTGCACTGTGCAACCTCCTTTCACTTGGGGCTGCTTCTGGAAGCCTGAGATCTCTGTAGCTTTTAGAGAACCAGCACTGTTGGAAGAGTGAATTTTTTCAAAGGAAAATGGAACTTTTTTGTTCAAAAAATGGAATTCTATGCTCCTCTAGTCCCTGCCCACATTATGTGTGTCCAAAATAAAATCACAGTTCCCTCTTCTATGCAAAAGCAAAACATTTCTGAGTGGAGGAGATACTAGTGTTGCAGTGGTCAGTGGTTAATTAAATAAATGAGATGTTTTAGATTTCCATTGTCTCCACCATCCCACCCATAAGAAATTTCAAAGACTCAAACAGAAATTGATGGCCAGGGCGGATTTTTTTCCTTTGGGGGTTTTTTTTTCTTTCCCTTAGGAAAACATTTTCTATTTATTTCTCTCTGCTGTACTGTAATTTGTATCAGATATGTCTTTATCATCCACTCCTAACACGTTTGTCTGAAAGTACCAATGGTTCAAACCCCAGTGAAGAATGGTTCTGTGCTGAAAGCAAGACTCAGGCACCCAAACTGAATTTGGTGGCCAGTGATGGTGCAGGTTTTCCCTTGGCATGTGGGTCACAGCCGCGTGATGTCCCTGAGCTGGTGGAAGGAGCAGCATCGCATCCACAGCGTGGCTCTGGCAGCACTTCACTCCTGAACCTGCCTGCTTTATGTGCCTTTAATCCCTCTGCATTTCCATTTCACCTCTGCAGAATCAAACCGAGAATTCTCTGCTCCTCCTTGCCCAGGTTTGTGCTCCATCCACGAGCAGCGAGCAGGAGTTCCTGCGCTGGGCTGCATCGGCGAGTGCGTGCGAGCGAGTGTGTTTAACAGATTAACTTAAAAACAATCTTCACCGCTTCATTTAACTAAAGCATTTTTCCAGACAACTTCCTCTGCTCGAATGTTCCTTCTAATTATCATTTTCCCTTTACAATATGTTGTGTCATGCTGCTTAGGAGAAAGCTCCTAGCGAGAGGCAGTGCTGGGGTTGTGAAGGAAATATGTCCTGGCTATTAGGAAGTTCAATGAAGCGCTGACTTTTATATCATCGTGTAGGGATGGGTGAAACAGTCCAGAAAAAAGCACCGCCAGCTGAGCAGCAGTGTGGGGCTTTAAAAAACCTCCACAATGTTTTTTTAAGGTTTCTCCATCGGTTGCGAGATTATTTTTCTCTCTCTTTCATCTAAAGTGATTGGTGTTGGAGGTGGGGTTTGTGTTGGTGTGGGATTCGAGGCTGGCCAGGCTGATTGCTTCATGCCCTTAGCACCAGGGGCCTGCCCTGCTCAGGAGGAATGATTTGGAGCTTCCATCCCAATTCCATGAGCTGTTTGCAGCTGTTAATTTAACAGTTTAGTGCTTCCATCTTCCACGGGCAGGAGCAACTGCGCCAGCGCCTGAGCCATCGAAACTTCATTTCCAGTAACAGGACTTGGAGGAGTGGGATTTGGCAGGAAAATGCTCCTGCTCCATTGAGCAGGGACCACATGGTGGGCACAGGAGTCAACGGAGAGAGATTCTGTAAAATGAGCCTCTACAGGGGTGAAACAAGAAGAGAAGGGCCAGGAAAGCAAATCCACCTTGGGAGAGTTTTCTGGGGCAGTTTTCTGGGGAGCTCAATTAGCCCAAAAAATAGGAAAACATTGGGTATAAAGATCTCTGCTAATGGAGGTGGGTGAATGCCCCTAAATACCTGTGAATTCAGGGTTTGTCTCACACCTCAAGCTGAACTTAGGACAGATCCTGTTCCCAAGCAGAATTTGCACCAAAGTGCTGCAGAAGAAAGAGCCAAAAGCTGCTCTATGGCACCTGTTTATGGAAGAAAATGTATTTCCATTTTATATCATCTGAAGGACAGATAAACTTCATGGTCATCTAAAGTTACATCTAAAATTTCTTAGTCAAAGGCTGTTCATGAGCCAGTACCACTGAAGTCAAAAGGAAACTTCTCAGTGGTTTCGAATTTTGGTTTTTTCACACTTCTTTTAAAGAAAAAAAATTACTGTTTTGTTTGTTTTCAGCCTTTGTGATAAGTTGGCAGATCTGTTGTCAGTTTGTGGAAGAAGTTGAAAACTTAATCATTATGCTTCTTATTTTCATTTTGAATGGTATTTATTTAATCCTTGTTTCACAAGGTTTTTTATCTTATGAAGGGGGCTTCGTCATCCAACCTTGTTGTGAAATTATTTTCTAAAGTCCAAATTTTCCACTGCAAACACCTACGCTTGCCACGAGAAGATCTCCCTTTTAGCACCTCTGCTGTGCTGCTCTATCATACTTGTGCTCTGATTTGAATTCTAGGAAAAATAAATATATTCAGGATTTTGGAGTGAAATGTCACTTTTCATTTTACTTTATTTTGCTAAGCCATTCTACAGCACTTGAACAACATTTTGTGCAGCGAATTTTTAGCAGCAGCAGTTGGAAAGATTGTGCAATTCTTGTTGGACGCAGCTCAAGGTCTTTTACACCTCCCTGGAAACTGTGCTAATCTTTCTGTTCTAGGGCACTTTGCAGGGTGTTTGTACCACTTCAGACAGGTAATTTAATCAATTCCCTTTGCTACCTGATCTCCTTTGCTTCCCTCTGTAATCAATGGGGAGCAGGGAGAGCTCCCAGGGTGTGACTTGGAGCAGCTAAATTAGGTTCCTGGTTGAAATGCCACTTCCCAGCATTCAGGCTGCTTCTCCTTTAATTCCAGAGAGAGTCCAATTAGCCCAGCTCATCATCTCAGACCGGCCCTGTGTGAATTCCTGCCTTCCCTCATTTCCCTGCAGCATCCAAATGAGAGAAGAGCTCAACTCTTAAGTCCTTCCATAAACACACTCCAGATTCCTCCATCAGGCAAAAGCAGGAGAGTGATACGCTGTGAAAATCCCCTCTTTAACAATGAAGTTATTCTCAAAAAGCCATGGCACAGCCTGGTCAGGAGAATGTGCTGGTGGCTCTCCGCAGATCCTTCACAGCTCCCAGCCCAGCCTCCAAGGGAAGTCACTCGGTCTTTCTCAGTTTTGATATCCACATTTAGGCAACACAGGGCCAGGTTGGATGGGATATCCCTGTCTGGGATAGTGGAAGGTGTCCCTGCCCATGACAGGTGGGTGGAATGAGCTGATCTTTAAGGTCCCATTCACCCCAAGCCATTCTGGGATGAAGGAAGAAATCAGGGGGTTCCTGCCGTGGGATACCTCTGCTGACGGTTTGAATCAGCTCTCTCTGCCCTTCAGTTTCAAAGCATGGTAGTTTATTGTGAAAGAGGAGTGGGAGGAAGGGAACCCTGCCACGAGGCTGCCAGGCGCAGCCCCGTGGCAGAGCAGGGGCATTGGGAGAGTTACAGAGGGAAGTAAGAGAAGATAGAAAAAAGGGATACAATGTGTTGCTTCCAATAACATAAAAAAGGTTCCCGGTTGAACATTCTAATTTCCACCCACCAATCCAGTACAAGATGCAAACTCTACATTATTTGCATATAGCCTATGAGAGTTTTTGTATTACCATAGATGTTACATATTAAACCCCTAAAAACTGGTTTTACAACTTTCTATTGAAATGATAAGATTTGGGAATTCCTGGGTCCACCCAGGAGCAGGCTATTATCTGCTTCTGGAGCAGCCATTGTTCTCTCAAAAGGCTAAAAGCCTTGCCCTCTGGCTATCTCAGTGACTGGGGCTGGACAAGCCGAGACAAGTCAAAACTTGTCCTTAGTTCAATCTCTCCCGTTTTAATATTTCCAGCATCTTTTACCAGGTAATAATTTCTATGAGATTTCCTTATTTCTTCCTACCCAACACTGGGATTCTGTGAACACTGAGTTACAAGCCCCTGAATTTTCACTGATTCAACAATATCAGTTCCTGTCCTGTTCTCCGCTGGAAAACGCGAATTCAACATTACTTCAGAGCCCGGCAAGCTTGTCATGAGCCTCAGCTCCCGGCTTTATATATTTCTGCATTTATGTACAGATGCTGATTTCCAGGCTGTTCATTAAGCAAGCCCAATGACCTTTTCAGAGTCACTGGAATATATGGGTTTGTCCTCTTGGGAGCTGCTGCCAGGGTTGTTTAGGATCTCAGCATTAGGAACGTTGGTTTTTCTTCTGATGTACTTGGTAGCTCACCCTGTGCTTTCAATATTGCTGTGTTATTTATTGGCAATTCCTTATGCTTCTATAATTCTCCTTTGAATGGTCATTTGCTTTGCTGGCCAGCATTTAAGTCCTGAGATCGGTGATTTTTCTCATGGCCCATAAAATAAGAAAAGTAATTTTGTACTTTATTTCTGCCTGGTGGAAATCCATATCTGGAAAAGTGGAGCAGGCTCACAATTCATTGGTAACTTATATAGGCTGAACTCAAACTGAAAAATACATTTTTGTAAATAGGTGTGCACTTCTTTAAAGAATCCATGGGATCAGAGACTCCTCTAGGTCAGGTAATTAATCCCTCAAAACAGAACTGTAAATGTGGATATTTTAGGTTTCCTGCTCAGACAGGTTCAGTTATTATATGAGATGTGATATCTGATGGGAATTTCCCTATTCTTTATTGATTTGGATTCTTTTGGAGTATTTATAATATCTCAGCGCTGCTCGGATGCAGTGGAATCCAAGCATGAAGCTAAACAGCTTCTCCAGTATTATCTATTTATCCATCTTCCTGACAGGCAAAGGACAACCTTCCCCATTCACGCACCAATTTTAGCTCTGCGAAGTGGTGGGTGACAAGTGTGGGTTTTCCAAAGTGGGGAGCCTTGGGGTCAAAGGAATTCAGCATCTAAAAGCCTCTCCCTGCAGGAGGAGGAGGTGGGGGAACAGGAGATGTGTGGAGGGATGATGATGATGATGATGATGATGGGTCATCAGAAGGGCTGGAGGCACAGAGGGCAGAGGGGAGGAGCAGCCTTGTGTACAGCAGCTTATTATTTTTAATGTCACTTTTCCCTGACAAGCTCTTATTTTAATGGACGGTAAAATATTGAAAAGACTGAGCAGGCAGTTATAAGCTGCTTAAAATTTCCTCCACGTTGGCCACTGTGCTGACGAGTGTCTGTCACGACTGAAAGCCTCTGCTCTGGGAGGGAAATGAAAGCAGAGACCTGAGGGGCCAGGTGTGCACCTGGGCTGGAGCTCAGGTGTTATTCTGAGTTCCTGAGCTAATTCTGGGCTTTGGAATGACTGTGAGACTTGGAAGCAGCTCCATTTACAGAAATATTGCTAGAAAGGTAATGTTGAAACTGAAATCACACCCTTTTCTTCCTTTGGACACCTGCTTCTGAGGCATCTGCTCATCCCAGAAGAGACCACAGTGATTCCAGGTGGTCTTTGCATCTTCTTGAAGCAGAGCAAGCACTGAAGATCCCAAGGAAACTGCTCACTGGCAGTGCATCAAGTGAGAATTGTTTACTGAGGCTATCCAGCAAATAGTTCCAATAGTGAATGAATAAAACAAAATCACCATCTGCCTGAGGATAATTGGAAAACAACAAGAGGCCAAATTCAAGAGCAGATTATTCCTCCAGCTCTGTTAGGAATGCTGAATGGGACCTGTTCATACCACTCTTTCTTCTACACCAAATAATCTTTTACTTCCCTGAATGCCAGATTAACTCCTAAGCACCTCAGCTGCTTACAGACACCTAACTAAACCCATGTTCTTTAGTTAACCAATGTTTTACACACCCATTCAGGTTCCTTGTGAGGCTTTTCAATTCATGAAACCCAGAAAAACATTTTCTTACATTTGCTCTGCAGTTCTCTTTGCTGTTCTGTTGCCCTTGGACGCTTCCAGGGATTGAGGGGCAGCCACAGCTTGGGGAAACTTGTGCCAGGGCTTCACCACCCTCACAGGGAAGAATTTCTTCCCAATATTTATTGTAAACCTCCTCCCTTTCAGTCTGAAATCATTTCCCTTTGTCCTCACAGCTCTCCTGGTCCTGCCTGTGCCTCTGTGCTGGTGTCAGGGTTTGGGTGGTGGATGGGATTCTCCAGTTCCCTTTTCCAGTGCTGACTTTGAGACTTATTCTGGTGATGAAATTGCATATTTTATTTTGGGTACAAATTAATCCTGACTTAAACCCTGCAGAAAAAAAAAAATCTCCTAGTTTGAGAGGCTTTGGAATTCAATCTCATAACTAATTTTATTGAAGTTTATAGATTTTGTGAGTGCATCTATTACTCAGGTTTTCCTCAAAGCCTGGGTCTGGCATTGAATGATGAGACTTCTGGAAAGAACACTCTGAGTCCTTTTAATGCTTCTTTTGGTATTATAACCTGAGATGTATATTTTCAAAATGGCTTTTCTTACATCAGGGTCCAACTTCCAGCTCTGATTGGTTTTATAGAATAGTGATCCTCATCTCAGTCCCAAGACTGCAGAAGCTGAGATTTTGGGGAAAGATTCAAAACTTTTGCTCTGATAAGACAAAACAAATATTTGAGAATAAAGGACTGTAATCAGAAATCTCTTGCTTACCATCAACCAACCTTAAAACTGAGTTGAAATATTTTTGCCCTGAAGGTGAAAAGGCAGGTTACATCCTGCCATCATCACCAGTGTTTTGTGCCTTCGAAGTCAAACATTTGGCCCTATGGCTGCAGATAATCATTATTTTATCACTGATATCATATAATCTGTGTCTGTTCTATAGTTTCCATTGCACTGTAAAACTGAAATAATGGTTTAATAGTGTTGACAGCTATGGAAACCATATTATATTACTTATGGACTCTGCTTTTAATATTTTGTCTGAGCAAAAAATGAGATCACTGGTCAAAAGAAGCATTAGAATGACAGAGGTTTTTATACACAGAGGAATGTTATAATTAGAGGAAGCATAAACTGGGAATTCTTGAAAAAATAATTGGAATAGATAATATTATATTGGAATATATAAGTCACTTTGTCAGGTTGACAGAAAAAAAAAACTTCAGTGATCTGGGAAATGAAGCTGCTCTCATGAGTTTAGAATTAAAGACTGGGAAAAAAATTCTACCACTTAATTCCAGTCCTCTCAGTGCTATTCAAATTTATCACATCAAGGGGGGTAATAAACAGGAAGGTAAACATCCACTTTGGCAGCCAGATGATCAACCATAATGATTATTTCCTTTGATTATTATTTCTAACATTTAAGCAAAGAGAAAGACTTTTGTGTTTCTATTGTTTCCTTTAATAACAGTTTTGCTTTGTTTTCTGTCCTACTTTTTCTTGAATGATATTTTAAAAAAACTTACAGTAAGAGGCTTCCAGGGTTGCATTTTGCATTAAAAACATCGATTTTTATTTGTTTGTCTAATTTTTTGTTCACTTCCTTTCATTGCACGAATTGGAAGATGACAAATGACTCTGTGAAGAGATAAGAGAGAACTTCACAGTGACATTTAAATTTGAACCCATGCTTGATGGCGTGCAGATGATTTAAATACATGTCACCAATGCACAGCCCTAAAAGCAGATTTTAAAAATGCTTTTGCTTCCTTATTGCTGCTTTAACATGCATCTGGAGAGTGCTACGAGCCAATGGAGCCACTGTAAATAAGCTGAAAACATCTTTTAAAGCTTTTTTCTTGTGCTCCTCAGGTGAGCGGCGTTGGGGGGGTTATAAATAATGATTAGGATTGAAACAGTTATTATGCAGATAGAGTTGGCTGTGCTAAAGACACCTCCCAGGCCCCACTCCTGACCTGTTCCCAGGACTGCTGTTCAGCAGGGGTTCACAGCCTGCCAAACTCCCAGAATTCAGAGCCCCACATCCACTTGGCAGTGCAATTCAGAGCCCCACATCCACTGCCAGTGAACACATTCCTCCTTTCCCAGCAGGGCTGGGATCGCCAGCACTTGAGGCATGGAAATTATCCTCTGCAATCAGCACGTGCCTCATGCATGACCTTCTTTCACCGTTCTCAGAAAGGTCTCTGTCCTTCTCCAGCTACTGTCATGCCTAAAACCAGGAGTGCTGATCTAATCCCCTCTCTTTTCCTATTAGGAGTAGGTTTGAATTCAATTTGTCAGGAAAATTAATCCACAAACACTGGAGGTTTATGTCCAAAAAGGAGACAGAGGAATTCTGTAGCTGTATTCGAATAAAGGGAGAAGCTATGGGCATTTCCCATGGGGTCTCTCAGATTGCTAGAGGACGCAGCCTCTTTTTATCCTAATTTCCCGGCTGCATTTCCCTCTCTCTTTCCCCATTGGCTGAGGTACTCGAGAGGTACAGACTTTCCGAATCGCCTAATACAGAGCCCCTTCTAATGTACATTCCTCCCCCCACCTTGTTTTCTTATGTCTCTGTCCTTTTTCTCTAAGTCCAGGGATTTAACACGTCCTTGGGAGAGTAACAGTCTGTGTCAATGAATGGAATTCCTATGGAATTTATGGTTCCTCCCATTGCTTCTTTCACCTATCAGTATCTAGCCTTACCTACCAGCAGGCCCCACGGTTTGTTTGTAAAGACATCTCCCTCTTGTTCCTTTCAAATTCAAGCACAGAAGCACCACTGACATTTGGGAAGGTTTGGATCCCTAGCTTGTGATGGCATTTGATTTGCTGGTGAGGCAGAGGGTGTGTGTTAATGCTCTTGCTCAGCAGCAGAGCCAAAATCAAACTCTTCATGTGAAAGACCTCCAAATCCAGGGCTATCGATGCTTAATTGGAGTGAAAAGCCCCAAGTTCCCTTGTGGTTTATTATGTGCTGATCCGCCGTGGTTTGAACAGATTTGCAGACTCTATTAAACAACCTCTATTAAATAAAGACAAACTCAATGATTAAATTCTCAGGGTCTCAGGGTACCTTGCATGAACTTTCTGAGAGAGTAACAGTGTAAAATATGAATATTTCTCACTAATCAACTGATACAGAGATATGCTATGATGGTGTCAAGGAAGGAATATTGTAACACCTTTTTTCTGTAACTTCCCTTTAGGGAATGGGAGGTAGAAGGGGAAATGGCAGTTGTGTTTCAGGAGATGCTCAGCTGGTACCATGCAGCAGCATTTCTGCTCTCCAATCTGTGCTGCATGGTGCCTTGACCCTTGTCTGAGAAATACAAGCCAGGAAAACAAAGAATTTTCGATTTTTTTTTTTAAATTTTTTTTTTTTTAGTGGGTTGGATTGAGGATCAGCTGTTTGTCTCATCTTGCTCTCTACCACTCTCCTCTCCTCCCTCCCCTGACCCTCACACGTCAAACAGCTCAGCTCTCTCAGCTTGTATGGATAGTGATGGTTCCTTGTCACACCAGAGCTGCTCTGGAAAGGCAGCAGCTTCTCCTTGGGGTGTTTCAATCTTTTGTTTTGATGGTGGAATAGCAAGGTATACATTCTTACTTAAACTGAGACTCCTCACTCATTAATTAATCCCTCTTTTACCTCATTCACACTATGAAAAAATTCATAAGCCAAAAAGTTACCTCCTGTCCTCGTTAGATAAGAATTTGCCTTTTCTGTCTTTCAATATTTGGCCTCTGCTCCCAGATCATAATTTCTATTTTTATTGTCTTTTACTGGTACCATGCTGAGTGCAACCATTGGACTTTTTGGTTCTTACACCTGGTTAGCTCCACGTGGTTTCCAGCAAAGACCTTTCCAAATCTTCGCTGTTATGTCCAGATTTTGTATTTCACAGCCCTTTCATTCTCCTATTCCCTCTTCATTGTCAGTGTTACTCCTTCAGCCATGCTGCCACCATTTTGGACACATTCCTCTCCTTTTCCCCAGACAGCTTTTCCTCTCCTCTCTCAAACCCATCTTTCCACATGTTCTCTTCAAAAGTCCTTTCCATCTCTTTCCCTCCCCCCGGGTGTCCCTACTCCCTCCAACCCTCAGCTATTTTCCAGCGTGCTGGTTTGGCTTGTCTGACTTTGCTGGCAGCTCTGCTGGTCACAGACTCAGTCTTATTTCAGATTATTAATGCGGTTGGGAACCCCAGTTGAGAGGATGGATTTCAGGTTTCCAGGGCTGCTGTCCTGAAATACACGATCACCACTTGTTTCTTCTCCCCAGTGGGATGACTTGGGACATGTTTCATTGGTCCTGAGCATCCCTTAGAGCAGTAGAGGTGGTGTCCATCCACGTGAGGGTTATTTATTTATTCAAGAGATGGCTCCAGCACGGCATTGCCAAGCCAACTGCAGCCAGCCAAGGCAATCTGGTCAGCGCTGGGGACTCAGAGCAAGCAGAAAGAACTGGTGCAAGATGTTCTGGAGGTGCTAAAATTCCTTTATTTCCCCTGCAAATGCACAGCCGGTGCTGTTTGAATGCCATTGAGAATCTGGACCCAAACATATCACACGAGAAAGGACAGCTTGGGACGACACTCAGGAGAAGGATTCATGGACTTGAGGGCCAGCAGGGACTATTATCATCTCATCTGGCTCCCTGCATAATACAGCTCAGGAAGCTTCAACTAATAATTTCTGCATCAAGACCGTAACTTCTGCTTGAGTTATAGCATCAATTTTCAAGAGACATCCAGTCTTGATTTAGAGAGGATAAACTTTGGGTTCTTTTTATCTGTCTTCCAATGTCTGAGCCTTGAGGGTGCACTCACATCTGGTTTTGAGCTCTCTCGGCAAACCCAAAGGCTCCAAACTAACTTATCAAAAAATAAATTATATTAAAGCTGGATTTTTCACAGTGCCTTTTTTTTTTTCCCCCACATCCATGGCTTGGGGCTTTAAACAGCACACCCCAAAAGTTTGAAGCTTCTGATATGAGCCCAACTTCTGGCAAAAGAGTTATCTCCTTCCCAGAGATAAACTGGATTAGTGGTTTCAGAAGGCAACCTCTTTTGTGAAGATTTCCACCCAAGAGGAGGTGACCTGGCAGGCAGCCCTGGCCCCCTCAAACAGCAGAGCCTCGGTGGCGAAATGCAGCTCTCACATCCCGCCTGAGATCAGCCTGCCTTTTGATCCAAAGCACCCAGAGCCACTGATTAAAAAGGCATAAAAGGGTCTGAATAAAAGGAAGGTTAATAGATGCTGATGTGGGAGTAACCAGGGCTGTCAGGGAGCGATTAAGCTGCTGGATAATCTTCCACCTGGAGCTGTCAGGCCGGTGTCTAATGTTTCATTCAAAGAAGGAGCTCTACATTCCTGATGAGTAAATGACAGAGAAGTTTCAATTAGAGCTGCTCTGTGCCTCAAATCCTGACATAACCTGATGGTTTACTTTCATTCCCCGCTGTTCTCCGGGGGATGCCGACCCCTTAATAACACCTTTTAGGATGGAGGGGGACGGCTGCGCTGATTAGCAGCTCGCCATCAGTGGGGAGGCAGGCGCACCTTTCCCTGTGAATTGCCTTTATTACACACATTTGGATGGGGCAGAAAGGAGCTCCGAGCTGCTAATTTCAGGGAGCTGGTGCTGTTATTACAGCCCAGGGAGGCGGGAGACGGTTCCTGCCACACACCGCTGTGGGAGGGCTCGACCTGCACAAAGCTTCCCCTTCCCTTTTTCAGTTCAAAAACAACACAAAATAATTTGCAAACCCACCTAGCATTAGAGCGGAGTGCCCCAGGTGAGGGCAGGAAGGTAAGAAAAACGATTCAGTTTGACACAGAGCATTTTGCTTGATTGGTATTTCTTGTTTTGAATTTAGCATGAATTAAGAATTGGTTGAGTACTGTGGAAACAAAATGAAAGCTTTCATTTTGGGTCAAACAGAATGTTTTGGTTGATTGAAGGTGACTATTTGCTCCTTTTCTCTCATTATAGTGGAAAAATCTTTCGGTCAACACAGAACAGCTCTGTTTTGTTTTCCAAATGAACTGAAAAACCCATTACACTCACAGCTGTACCTGCAATACCTCAGCTACTCTGCTCCTGAGGTCCCCTATGGAGCTGCAAGCAAAACACAAGAGAGAAGACAGATTAAACTGTATTTTTTGTGTGTGTTCCTTGCTCTTGTAGAGAGGAAAGTGAGCCACACCTCACAAACCCGAACCTCCCTTTGGATCCCACCATACTCTGACTCTTATCTCGAGACAGGATTCAGGTGAAGATCAGGATTTTGCCCCTCATCCTGCCTTATGCCTGTATTTTTTAGTGTAAAATTTGAGGGGATGTGGCTCACCCCTGTTACTGCAGGCTGTGGTAAAAACAACCAGCCCAGGTGAGTCCCCAGGGCATTTTTGTTCCTTGCTCTCTTGGCTGTGCTCCGATTCCTGTGTATCACCAAGCTGCTCCCTGCCATCACTGTACCCAATGCAGGGGCTGGGTTTTCATGCTGGGACACATGGGGCTGCTTTCATGAGCTTGGAGGGATAGTTTAGTTAGGAATTGCAGATTACAGTGATTCACCCCAAGCAGGCCCAGAGACACTGCAGAGACACAGTCAGAGCAGAGGGGATTTGCTTTATTCGGCACAGGGTGTGGGGATTCACTCCTCCAAACACACACACCCCGGCACTGCCAACACACAATATTATGGGTAACATTCATGAATATTCATCACATTCCCTGGGATAGGAGTGGTTATACAAGGGAATTAAGGGAATTCTGTTTTCCTAGGTTTTAGAATTTATATATTCTGTCTCTCAATAGTCAACTTGAGTTACCTATTGACTACCCATTTCTCAACAGAAAGATGGAGTGCTTTCAGAGTGTCTGGATTTGAAGAAAACAGCCTTTAGTACAGTGACTTAGGAGGGTTCGTATGGCAGAAGCTTTGGGGTGCCCCTGCAATCTATGCTTGGCATGGGGAGGGGGGGCTGTGTTCAGCTGGAGAATGGCCACAGGGGCAAAAAAGTGATTTAATAAAGTAACTCCACTCAGACAACCCACTGTGCCGGAGAAAATGACATGTTTCACAGGTATCCATCTCCCTCTGCATTTCAGTGACTCTCCCTGCTCTCCCCTGTGAGTATCTGGAATACTTCAAGCTGCAAAGAGTCGGAGAGCTCTTTGCTCTTTGCAGCAATTTGCACCCTGCAAAAACCTGCAGGAAGCCCCAGTTTCTCCTGCTAATGGCCAACAACACTCTCCTGCATCTGCTGAGCAGCAGAGCTGCTGTTGCACCCTGTGTTTCTCTGCTTTGTGCCCTCTCCCTCTGCCCGGGGGCTGCGGCAGAGACAGTGACTGATGGTCCTGTGAACTCACTGCGAGCCAGGTGGAAATCATTTCCCCACTCTGTTAAACTTGAGAAAAATGGTTCTCAAGCTGTTTTTTCTTCCCAGAGAGCAGCACAGTGTGTATCCACCACGTTTCCATCCACCCCCATGCAAAGCAATGGGAAAGAGGGTGGGAAACACTGCCAGGTGTGAACCTGTGGATGAAGGCAGCTGAAATTTTAGAGGTGGACATGACTGCAATTTTCTTTTCCTTTGAACAGAGAAAGCCCAGCCTGGTTATATCCATCTCTCTCTTTTTTCAACACCCCTTGGCTCTGGCCCCTCACCAGTCCCTGAGTGCAATAAATCTCAGGGAAGAGGAGCCAGCTCTGTCTGAGCTCTGCTTTCTCCCCGTTCGTACTCTGCCGAGGGACACGAGTGAGGAGCACCTCTGAGCTCGCTCTGGACCTCAGCAAATGCTGTGAGGAAGGAGCAAGATTGTCTGACTCACTCTTTCCTCTTCACTGGGCTCTGGAGGCTGCAGCCTGGATTTATTGCTTTGTTCTCTCCTCTGTCCATCGGGCCTCACTTTAATGAGCACTCGGAGGGTCGTTTGGCATTACGTGGCTGTGCAAAGGGGCACAACCTCAGTTTGAGATTTAAGAGCAGAGTCCCAGTGCTGCAAGGCTTGTCCCTACCACAGCTTTGTCTCTGTGGACAGTACTTAACATCTAAAACCCTGTTAGGAAAGTGAATATATTTTTGCTGGCTTGTAATGATGCTGTGCATCTGGGAACAAAACTGTTCCGGGAGTTTTCAAGTTGTCAGGATGGACTCATTAGGGAAAACCAAAATTTGGAGCAAGTGTGCTGTGGACTTTGTCTGGTGCATCCTGAGCCTAATCAATGGAAGTGGCACAGGGATTTCCATTTGCTCAACTCACCCAGAACACAGAAAGAGGGAAGAACTGGTCCAGGGTTTGGCTGACATCTATATTTTCTTTTTGTCTACATAAGTATTTGAATGACAATAAATATCAAATAATTCCAGTGATAATTTCTGGGTTCTGCTATTTTTAGAAAGCTATTTGTAGAAGCAGAGGCAGAGCTGAGAACTTCTTTCCAGCAGGCTCCTGGAGACTAAAACCTCTCACATGTGTTAGAAAACAGCAGTAGGAAATGCTTTCTAAGTTTTATTTCTTTTTCCTCCCCCTCTTCTCATGTCTGCTCATGTTACCTTTATCTTGACCCTCAGAAGGGCTGCCATATTTTTAGTTTCTTACTTCTCAAATGCCTCCTGCCCTGCTTTTCATGTCTAGGGCTGCATCTTCCCTATAGATCTGGGAGCTCTCAGAGAGAAATGTGCCATTCTACCTCAGGGATGCAAGTTCAAAACCAGACCCACTGATGGAAAAGGCTTGTGCATGTACCATTTTGACATTCCACTGTGCCTTTTCCCAAGATATGTTCCCCTTCTGGAGTGAGTGTGCTTGCAGCATTCCCATCATATGCTCACACATCAGACAGGAAACGAGCTCTGCTGTCCTCACCGTGGTGATGCTCTTAGGAACAGCTGTGATGAAAGGTCTTGTCCCTGGTTACGAGGTCTTGCTGTTTGTTTCACTTTTCAGCTCCCCCAGGCCATACACTGCATGTTTCCACTGATGGCATCAGACTCTGGGATGTGCTCATAATTTTGGGGAGTGGGAGACACACTCAAAGGAGACCCAGAGTGGAACTCACAGAATTATTTGTGTTGGAAGGGACCTTAAACATAATCTCATTCCAAAATCCCTGCCATGGGCAGGGACACCTTCCACCATCCCAGGGTGCTCCAAGCCCTGTCCAGCCTGGCCGTGGACACTGCCAGGGATCCAGGGGCAGCCACAGCTTCTCTGGGCACCTGTGCCAGGGCCTCCCCACCCTCACAGGAAAGAGTTTTTTCCTAATATCCAATCTAAACCTACTTTCTTTCAGTTGGAAAGAACTGAAAGGAAGTTCCCCCTTTTTTTGTCACTCCAGACCCTTGTCAATAGTCTCCCTCCATCTTCCTTGCAGACTGGGGCTCTACGGCCACAATTAGGTCACTCTGAAGCCTTCTCTTCTCCAGGCTGACCAATGTCAATTCTCCCAGCTTTTCCTCACAGGAGAATGCCACCATCCTCTGATCACTTTGGTGCCCTCCCCTGGACTCGCTCTACCTAATGTCCCAGGGGTGCCATCCCCGGGACTGTGAATGTTGATTGTTTTGCACCTGGAGCTGAGCAGTATATTAGACAAAACAAGCTTTTGTTGCATCCAGTTATTTCCTCCATCCTGTCCTGCTCCCTTTCGGAGTGTGGCAGCAAAGGAAAGGCAGGATTTGCAGTGTGTTCTCATGGTTTCCAACACCTGCCCCTGCAGGGGAGGTTTTGCTCCTGTGTGCACCACCCACCTCATCTGCTTAATAAAAGCTGTTCCACAAGCTCCAGGTGATGAGCACCAAAACAGGCTCTTCCCAGGAATATCCCAATATGGAAAGATTATGTAATAGACAAATATTTATATTTATAAGGCAATTTCCACATGAAAAGTATAGAACTTTTTTCGCTGACTAGAACACGACGAGACAAGTGTTAAAGTGAGACTTTGCAGACTCCAGCTCGAGGGCTTTAGTGGTGCTAAAGGGACTGGGCTTGGACAGAGCAAATTTTTTAACAGTAGAGTGAAGAGTGCAGGGGATTTATAGCTGGCTGCTAAATTCACAGGCCACATCAGTCTCTAAAAAAATCCCTGAGATCAAAGGAGAGTGAGGCTGGAGTGGTACCAGGGCCAGCGGATGGGGCTGGGTGGACACTTGCTCTCAACACTCTTGACTCTCCCTGCACCCCTGACAAAGACGAGCCTGAGAGCAGAGAAAACAAAAGGCCAAAGTGGAAGTGACATCCTTCTGTCCTCGTGTCTCATCTTCTCCAGCAGCATGTCCTGGGGGAAAAGCAGGGGATGTGCACAGTCATCTGCAAGCAGGGAGAGCTGGAGGTGATGCCCCCGGAGGGAGTCACTGAAGGAAACATCTCTGGGCAGGCTCAGTGTCACCTCCCCTGAGTCAGTGTCTGGTGTCATTGCTCACACTGCTGAGCCTCCCCTGACCTCAGGCTCCTGGCATTTATTTAGGGCTTTGTTTTGTGTTATTTCAGACTGGTGGCGAGAGCAGACTGCTGTACAGCTGACTCTGGAGCAGATCAGTGTGCATAAAAACCCTGGGAGATGGCAGGCATTTGTCTCTTTAATGTTACCTTGACTTTTCTGGAGCTATCTGTCTGCTGCCACTGTGTAGGTCCACAAGGTGATGAGGCAGATAAAATGGGATGATGAGCTTGTGCTAGAAGACAACCTATCAACAGACCTGTTGATGTATTGCACTTCTCAACTCAGGTGGATTTAGGGGCAAGGGGAGGATAAATTTTCCCCTAACTTTTTTTGCTGCTTTTAGATATCCATTAGCTCTCCATGGACCATGACTTTCATTTCCCATCAGCTTTGAATTACTCAGTCTGGGACTGAGCTGGAAAGTAATTTCAAGAGACAAAAAAAGAGGTGGGCAGAACCCCATTTTTTTATTTAATTCTGGCTGTGGCTGTCATAACTCTGTCCTTTATCTGGGCTTGCATCAAAAACAGGTTGATGGACATGCTTCTATGGGGATATGACAGATTTGCCTGGATGGTCAAGGAATTGTGGACCAGCCCTGCAAGGAAATTAGAGTGGCAAAAAAAAAAAAAATCAGCAGAGGTAGAATCAGTATTACCTTAAAAATAAGGGCTTTGGTAAATCCAGCCATGTAAGCAGCAGATGAATAATACACTGATTTTTGAGTATAACTGTAGAGGGACCAGGGATCTTTTTCAACCATTTCTTTAAAAGGCTGTAAGTACCATAAACCTTAAACTGAGAGAGATTAGGAATGGTTTTGGTTCTTCCCACAAATTCAGGCTTTGTCTCTCTCCTTCACCCTGAAATAGTGCTTAAGGACAGAAACAAACCCATGGCTTCACTTGGAAGAAACAAATGGCTCTACATCTCCTGTGTCCCCTCTAATGGATTGAAACCTCTCTCTGAAGTGAAGTACCGACCCTCTGGGCTGGCTCTCACACCTCCCCAGCCATCCCTCACCCTGCTGGAACCAGCATCCTGCCAGGCAGGGAGCTGGGGCTCTACAGAAACACCAGCTTTTACCTTCCTCCTCAATGGAGCCTTTTCTCCATGAACAGACATGAAATTCTGGGTTATTTTTCTGACACTGCCCAGACAGGAATCCATGGCAAAGATTTAATAGGGGAGCAGGGTCGTGTAGGACAGCTGAGTAAAGGAGAGATCTTCACCCACAATGAGCATAAAATCACAGAATGACAGAACGGTTTGGGTGGGAAGGGACCATCAATCTCATCTCATTCCACCCCTGCCATGGGAAGGGACACCTTCCACTGTCCCAGGCTGCTCCAAGCCCTGTCCAGCCTGGCCTTGGACACTGCCAGGGATCCAGGGGCAGCCACAGCTTCTCTGGGCACCTGTGCCAGGGCCTGCCCACCCTCACAGGGAAAAATTTCTTCCTAATAGCCAATCTAACCCTACCCTCTGTTGGTTTGAAACCATTCCCCCTTTTTCCTGTCACTCCAGGCCCTCTCCAACTCTCCTGCAGCCCATTTAGGCTCTGGAAATGCAAAAAAGTGGAGGAATAAATAAGTCAGGTATGGGAGAGAAGGTGAGAGAAGACTTACCTTATTCTCTTTCAGCACTTGCTTTCCCCTCTTCGGAGTACATTTCCCTATTTCTGGGTTGTCTACTCCAAAAAAAAAAAAAAAAAAATCCCAGCAAATGTCTGACCACCTGATTTTGCAGGCTGAGAATGTCACTGACAGCACTGCCTGGTGGCTCTGTGCTCACTGTGCTGCTGGGCCAGAGCGGATCCTGGCTTCAAGTAGTGGCTCTTGTCAAAAATGTAGAGGGGCACTAGAAATTAATGTCACTCGTGTTCATAATGGTCACAGTGCAGTTGGGAAGTGTTGGCAGTGTTTAGTGGCTCATCGTTTGCTCAGTGAAATTGCTGTTGAGGCTGCTTTGCCTACTCCTCTCCTGCCCATTGCTCTCCTCCACTTAGCAGAGAAAAGATAAAATTCCCGTTAATGAGAAGCTGATTGATGACACGATGACAATACCAGCACAACAGCCCGTGTTCCTAAGTAACAACAGGCTCCTAACGCCACCAATCCAATTCTAAAATGGCAGAGTCAATATTCCAGTGCCCGAAAACTGTTCTCACTAATTGAGAGAGAAGATTCAAAGGTGCGGTTTGGTTTTTATCTGGGTGTGGGGCTCAATTCACTCAGAGTGATGCCTGATGATTTTTGCCTTTTTTATATACCCTTTGATACTTTTTTATACCTTTTATATATCCTCTGTATCCTCTGTACCCTTAACCTACATGCTTCTAATTTTTGTAGTCTGATATTCTAGCTTAGTTTTAAGGCTCTGCAAGTCAGAAAGACCAAACATCCACAGTAGGAGGCCAGAGAGCCTTGTGCTATCAGAAACTCGAGGTTTCAACCTTGGTTG
The DNA here is from genome assembly GCA_013397895.1 of Origma solitaria. Classification (NCBI taxonomy): domain Eukaryota; kingdom Metazoa; phylum Chordata; class Aves; order Passeriformes; family Acanthizidae; genus Origma; species Origma solitaria. The sequence continues at coordinate 1,651,454 of VZRL01001315.1, read as the reverse complement.
AAACCTTCTCTCTGGAACATATTTTGTAAACTGAGCTCTAGCCTCCTTGGGGTGGGGGGGAGATTCTTTAGAATAGGGAGACATTACTTCATTTATTAAGCTTCTTATTGAGGAATTCTAAACAGATTTGCTAATTTGTAAAGTCTATAGAAATAGTATACAAGTTATACATGTGTGCAGCTCGACGTGTTCCACCTTTGAAGAGCTGTGCACCCCGGATCCTATTAAATACCGAGGTGAAACCCTTTTACCCTTTAACTGTGTCTGCCTCATAATTCTACAGCCAGCCAAAAGGCAACAAGAGCAGCTTTGTTCAGCTCCCTTGCAGACTCCCTGAGCTCCTCTGTGGGAGAAAGCCTGGCAGACTGTCCTGAGCTTTGGGAGCTCCTGGCTGGAAAACCATGTCTGGCATCCAAACCTGCCCTGTGGAGTGGCCCCAGCATCTCGTCTTTGTAACAAAGATCCACTTCACAAGGGTGATACCTTTGAAGGGTTGAGATAATTAACTTAAAGAGTCAATTCTTCTCTTTTTCTTGATTTATTTTTAGTTTGATTTTTATTTGTTATGTGAATGGACAGTGTTGGGTCTTCTCAGGGCAAATGTGCTCTGACACATGGTATAAGCAAGGTTTTCAAGTTTTCCTCTCTGTTTCCAGAGCCCTGTGGGTTGTGTTAGGATCTGGAATGTTTTGGACAGTGAGGTGCCTTGGTTTGGCTGGTCCCACTCCTCACCGTGGCTTGTGCAAATTCTTACACCCTGCTTTGGGATCCAGCAGTGCCTAAATGTCAGACAGTCATTTCTACAAATGTTTGTCACACTCAGGTTTGAAAGCGTCAGGAAAAATTAATCCACAAACGCCAGAGGTTTATGTCCAAAAAGGAGACAGAGGAGTGCTGTAACTTTATTCATTAATAAAGGGAGAGCTCATGGGCATTTCCCATGGGGTCTCTCACATTGCTAGAGGACGCAGCCTCTTTTTATCCTAATTTCCCAGCTCCAGGTTCCCTCTCTCTTTCCCCGTAGGCTGAGGTACTCGAGAGGTACAGGCTTCATGGGACACCTAATGCAGACACAAGTGATATACACTCCTCCTAAAGCAGACACCCTCAATACCCACCCCCCTTTCTTTTTTTTTTTATGTCTCTGTTCCTGTAGTTTATTAACGCAGTCTTGGGCGAGTCAATCGGTACAATTCCTATGGAAATCCTTCCCATTGTTTCTTCTATGTCTCAGTATCGGCCTTATCTTACCCACAGTTTGTTTGTAAAGACACTCCCTTATTCCTTTCAAAAGTGACTTCAGAATTTTTTCCTGAGGGGTTTGGTCACTGCCCTAGAGATGGAAAAATGACTGCTCAGTTGGGAGCTGGGTAGCAGCCCCGGGACCCTCTCACACTGCTCTGATCTGATCCTGGGGAAGTCTGACCCTCCCTTCCAAATGGAGACTAACCCATCACACCCTGAAAAGCCTCGGCTGCTGACAGATTTGGTGTTTGCCATGGCTGAGGGATGGCCAGGGCCAGGCAGTGCAGGTGCCATCCCTCCTGCAGCGAGCAGCACACAGGGTGGGCAGCACACAGGGTGGGCAGCACAGGGGGGTGGGCAGCAGAGCCTTCCCAAAAGTGAGGTTTATCACCTGCATGTGCAATCTGATGGGGAACAAAAGGGTTTTTCTGGAGCTGCGCTGCTCTGTGCAGGATTTTGGACAGGTCTGTGCCATTTCCAGGGCTGCTGTGGGAAGCAGAAGCAGCCAGGTGAGGCTGCCTTTTGCCGCTGACATCCGGACTCTCTCGCATTTACCCTCTTCAGCAAACAGCGAGAAAATTTGCTATTAACATCTCGTGTTATCAAAATCATGCAAGAAAAAGCATTCACTGACCTGTTCCATAAACTCCAAATGGTCCTGAAGACCATAAAGATGGACAGCTTATTAGAAATGCTAGAGAGAAGCTCTGCATGCTCTGCTGAGTTTTTCATTAGGATTTTTTTCTCCTGTCTGTATGTTTTTCACACACACAGGACTATGCATTTACATGCATTATAAGGAGAATAGCTACAATCATGATAGATTTTTTTTTTTTTGTGAATCTTCATGCAAAAATATTATGGGACATAAGTAAATTGTCAAAGTTAGAAGGAAACCTCCCATTTTTGATCTTGTGTTTTCACATCTTTTGTGGTGGAAATGCAAAGTGAGCCTGGGCTGCAATCTAAATTTCATAGTTGACAGAAATGAACCATGTGGTGAGGGTGCCACATGAACTGAACATAAACATGAATTAAACCCTGCAATTGTGAAGAAGCGAGGGCTGTTGAAAAACTAGTACTAAAAATGTAAATTTGAAACCGAAAAGAATGGATGGAAAGAAGATTTAATTGCCTCAATAAAGGGGTTACATGAAAATTATGGGTGTCAGAGAAGATGAAATGTACCTCAGAAATCAGAATAGACTGTTAATGTGTGATGGATGAATGGCAGGAGCCCGACAGAAGGCTATTAGGCAGGTGCAATTACACAGAAATTGTGGATAAGTGGTTAAAAAAGGTAAGTGGAAGGCAGGTGCTCTTGCTGGGTGCAGCAGGGTCTTTGCATCGTGCTGTGACCTTGGGCTGAGCCTGGTTTTGTGCTCATCTGGTTGGAGTGCCTGCAGTGCCACCCCTGGATCCTGTTATACTGCTGGCCAGGGCTGGGACAGTGGAAGGTGTCCCTGCCCATGCCAGGGGTGGAACTGGGTTATTAAAGGCCCTTCCAACCCAAACCCAACATCCAAACCCATCATCTAAACCATTCTGTGTTTCTAGTTTTAGAACCTGTGTAACTCCCCCCTAGTCCATCCCTTTCTGTTTGTATCTCCTTCTCTTCAGCTTTGGGGAAATCATTGATCTTTGCCAGCTCCTTTGCCCCAAAATGGCAAATTTATGTCATTCCTGACCCCAGTCTGGGCTGTCAGCGCCACACCCAAGTCACTCTGCCTGTGGATTCCCTATATCCTTCACCCACCTTTTAAAGCCCTTCAAAGGCTGCCACAGGTAAAAGAGCTGCGTGAAGCCATAATTTGGGAAGTTTTCAGAGCTGCTTCCAGCTTTTTTTGCCTGCTGCCATGCCTGACAACTTGAGCTGGTGGAATTCTGCATTGGAAACAAAGCATTTGAGGAACACAGCTATTGATTGTTATGAATGATTTACATATTATTTATATCGCTGTAACCTCTAATGACTCTTGAGGCTCCACAGGGTTAAGCTTTGCACACAACCGAGAAAATATTTAGTTAAGGATGGTAAACCAGGCAGATAAAACAGGTGGGACAATCAGATTGGATGTAGCAAGTGACTGTCACAGTGCAGCCTGCTCTGCAAATGTTTTGTAGGCGTCTGTCACAGGTAAATTTTAATGAGATATTTGGAGGTGGACAGCATTTTCATTCCTCCCGTGGACTGAATGGTAATATCTTCTAAAAAAAGAGAAAAAAAACCTGTTAGAAAATATAACTGATGGGCAATCAAAGCTGGTGTTATTATCAGAGCAGGCTCGATGGTTTTTACCTGTCTGCAGGCAGGTTTTCTGTGTGCCTGTGGAACTGCTCATCTCTCATGGCTGCCTGCTCATCCTGAAGTCCATCTGTGCTCTCTCACACACATTTTAGCCCATGGCCTGGCTTGCAAAATCCCACTCATGCCCATTAACAGTTGGTTGTTCAACCCGTGGGGGAGAATTCCAGCACTTCTTGGTGCTGTTTCTGTTCCCTGCTCTGCACACTCAGTCCAGTCCTGCCTGCTTGTGAATAACTCAGCCAGGACTGAGCTGCATAGCTCTGGTGAGATTAATGAAGTGAACTTTTGAAGATGACAGGCAGGATCCTTATTCAGAGTACTCTCAATTCAGTGAAAATAACTCAGCTTCGCTGAATTGTAAAAAAAAAAGAAAAGCCCAATTTCTCCCTGGAAGATTAGTGTGTGCCCATAGGGATAACTGAGCCCAGGCCAGGGGCTGCAGCAGACCCCAAAATAATAAATATTATATGAAAATGTCAGGAAATTGGGGGATGCAGACTCTGAAATGACAAAAGTTAAAGGACAATGTCAGTAAAGTGGCAAATTTGATTTAAGTGATATTAAGGAGTAGCTTCCCTGTTGCCCCATTAGCTCTGCCCAGGTGATCAGCTTATTTGTTCCACAGGTGCTCTTCCAGCAGCCCCATACCATAAGCCATGTTTTCAATTAACATGAAACAACAATATTTTAGATGCATAACAAAGCCTCCCACCACTTTGTACATGTTCAGTGTTTTCACTAAGTCCCATCTCTGGGAACACTCATCTGACAATTACTGCATCGCCCCCAGCTTTGCTGTTTTCTTTCAGGCCCAGAGATTTCAGTGCCTTGGCAGAGCCTTTAGTAAAGACTTTTTTATTTACATGACTCTTATATTTCTGTCTTCCATCAGGCACCATCTGCCTGGGCAGCCAGATTAATCACTGGGGTGTCTGGACACCCACTCCAGAATGGGAAATTCAGAAGTCCACTGCAAGATTTTACATCAGATTTCACTGCTTCAAAGGGATATTGATTTTACTCAAAGAAGAGGAGTGAATGCTTTGAATGTTTTAATGATTTCACCTTTTCGGGTTTTGTACCTGTTTTCCAAAGCTGGGCACTTTGGCCATTTCAAATGGGTTTTTAGTTATATCCTAAGGATCCTTCTCCTGAAAAAGCTTAAGCATGAGTTTAACACATGGAATTTAATAGGCTTCAACAAGAGAAAAAGATTTTCAGTTTAAAAAAAAAATCTCCATTGGATTGTGAACTTCCACAGGCTGAATACTTTCAGAATAAGGAGCTGTGTGCAGGAGCTCCCAGCTACCAAGTAGCTTAACACAGCCATGAAGTCTCTGCCTTCTTTAGCCCTTGAATTCATGGATTTACAGGTTAGCTTTAGGCTTTCATCGTGTGTTTTTGCCTTGGTATATGTGCAATTGCTAAATTGTAGCTATTATTGAAAGCAATATAACATCACTGAAAAGACATCGTACACCAGAGCTGTGTGTATTTAACAAATATCCAAAGGCCATTGAGAAGTAATTTTGACCATGCCCCTGAACATTGAATTTTGCCTGAGAGTAAAGATAGAAATGAAACATAATCCTGTAGCATCTGTTCTGCTGCCATCCAGCAGCAGACAAAGAGGCTTTAAAAAAAATGAAAATAAAACAGAGCCTGAGATGGTTGAAAGCAAAGCAGAGTGTGAGGGTGAGGTGGAGCTGTTCTGGCTCATGGTTGAGGCTGGGAGGGATCTTCTGAAGGAAAACATATCAAAACTATAGATCGGGGAAGGGTTTTTACTGTTTTTGAGCTGCTTTGGAAATCTAACAGTGCTGATGGGAAGGAGATTGTGAGAATACCTCCCAGGAGGTATGAGGTGCAAAGGCTCAGAGGTGCAATTTTTGAGCCACAGAAATTTTTATTTCTGGGGAAAAGTTTCTTTTGCTGGGGAAAAGAGAAAATAAATGGGAACGTACATTTATGGAAGGGCCTAATGTGGCTTCTATGCATAAAGAAGAAAACCCATGAGTCAAACTAAAGGAAACAAAAAACAAAAGTCAAAGTCCCTAAGTCATCTTCTAACTTCTGGAGACCAAGGTGGGTCTTGTGGGTCCTTCTCCAGAAGAGAATTCTATTACTTTAGTAAATGAAGATCTTTGATAAAAGAATCAGATTTGTAAATTGTGAAAACTGAATGTAAAAACTCTCTGTTTTCATTGAAAAAAAATGAACGTCACCTCAGAGTCAAAGGCTGGGTGGAGACACAGCGCTCAACATCCATGCAGGTCCAGAGCAGCCCCTCAGAACTAGCCTCACAAACCCAACAAAAAATAAATAAAAATAGCACCACATAGTAAAAAACCCGAAGCTTTTACAAACAGCTTTATTGCCTCATTGTCTCAAGCTCAGAAAAATATTAGGAAGTCCCAGTGAGATTAATATCCAGAGTGTGAACTCAGTGTTTGAGGGTACCCTGAGGACTTCCAGATCAGCCTGGAAGTTCTGCCTCACACTCAGAACCCCCAAATCAGTTTCTAACCCATCTCCCTGTGCACCAAATCTTCTTCCTGAGCTGGGTGTTGCCACATGGAATCCCCAAAAGGGTTATAAAGGCTTATCCTTTACATCTTCTTTTGCTCCCTAAATATACATTTGTTCAACATTTCCCCTTAAACAAGAGCTAAGTCTCCTTAATAATTCAGCATCGTAAGAGTAATGAGTTCATTAAGAGGTGCTGTATGGATTAAGTCATGCAGAAGGGTTGGTGTTATAGGACAAGAGTTAAACAAGCCATTGTATTACAATAATTGGAGTTAGAGGAGTTATAACAAGGGAGCACCAAAAGGTAATTTCATTTTGGCTAAACCCTTATTTCCTCTGGCCACAAATTATCATATTTCTTCTCTGAAACAGACCTCCTCTCTGTTTTCAAGCTCCTGTAAATTCCATGTCATTATAGTAATCTCAAATCCTCACACAGACCACTGAAATTCTCTTTTATTTTTGTTTACACGAGGTCATTTGTGAGCTATAGACTGCTGAGAGCCTGATCTTGGCTTCAATTCAGCTGATCAGTAGGCACAGAAAAGCTTTTAGATTAGAAAGACAAATAAATATTTGAAACTGATTAAGCTGAAGGAAGGTTCAAGAGTGTAATGTTCCAGAGCTGATTGAGATAACACGAAGTCAACAGTAAAGAGAAAGTGAATACAGCAATCTCTTGGTCTGAAATGTGAGATCCTGCTCTGGTGTTGCTCTCCCAGGCTGGGGAAAAGGTGAATTTAAACTTACACAGTTTGTTTAAACTGGCACAGTTGTACTGAGCAAAGGCACGGGGGGTAAATCTGAGGCACACCAGGGCACGCCACTGCTCACTGTGTTCTGTGGCTCCTTCTCCATATCCTGAATATATTCTGCACATGCAGAGTGTGACAGCTGGTCCTGAGACAAAAGAATAACTTATGTTGTAGGAAGAACTCGTGTTTAATACGAGGTAGATGCACGTTTCAGCACTTAAACTGAGCTTCCAGGGGAGATGCAAAGAGGATAAGTGCATCTGCAGCTGCCTTTGGTGAAAATAATGAGTGTGCAAACAGCACATGAGGTCCAGCATCCAGTCTAGGAAATAGGTCAGCATGATCTATCTCTGTGGCCTGTGCTCTGTGATGGTTCTGCAGTGAGTGGAAGGTTTCCAAATACGTGACATATTGGCTTTTCTGCCTTTTAATGGATACTCCGTGTTCCATAATAATAGTGACATATGCAGTCGGCGTTCTGCCACTGTGCATTGCCCTTTGCGGGGAGGCAAAACACCTCAGCCACTTCCTCCTCTTTTTCTGGAGCAATGCCTTAACACACGCCGCACTCATCCCGAAATGCATTCAGTAAATCATCTCTGATTGCTCATTTAAAGAGCACTACTCTGTGTTGGTCATTTAAATCATCTTCAAGGGTTTCATTGATGAAGACTTTCCGAAAGGAAAGAAGTAACAAGGAAGATCTATTGAATTTTGAGTCGCTGGGTGCTGGATGCTACGCTGGAACCTAAATCAGATCCAGCATTTCACAAGGAAAGGAAAACACAAGAGTCGAGTGAGATAAAGGGCTGTTTATCCATGGGGAGACGTGATGTGTGTGAGAAGAGCCGCCTAACAAAAGGGTTAGCTGTTCAAAGTGCCCCCTTAAAGAAGACACAATTAGCGCTTAATCGCCGCTTTCTGCAGTTCAAAGCTCCCCCATCTCCGCTAATGAGCACGTTTGCCAAGTCAGCCCGATGTGTACCTGCCTTATCTTGACCATTAATAAGGCTGCTCTTTGCTAACGCTGCTCTTCCCAGCGATGCGCATCCCTGCGTGGGAGCGGCGCTCCGCACAGCATCAGATCTAATTTCTCCCTTCTAAGGAAATCCTAACAATTAATTTACAAATAAGTTGACAAAAAAAGCTAATGGAGGCTAAATTAGCCACAGGAGGGCTCGTGATGTGCTCCCTGAACCGCAGGAACAGGGCGGAGAATGCAGGGAAAAAAAAAATCAATGGAGAAAGAAAGTTGGAGGCCAGAAAGTTCAAGGAAGGTGCAAATGTCACTTGACAGCAAATGCAGAGTAAATTAGTTTATCAATGTGCAGAGCTGCGCCGTGTGTTCTAGGCTGCTGCTTGTTAGGCAGGAGCTGCAATGAGGAGTCAAGCTCTCAAAGCTGGGCCGGTATGGTAAATTAAATATTCCCAGTATCACTGTGTGGCACTGGGGCTCCCAGGCTCATCTCTGCACATCCAGCTGCCTTCTCCTGCAGCGTAGGCTGCTGTTTGTGCTTGTTGAAATACCTCTAGCATGTTCAATCATTAATCTTCCTTGGGAACTGTGTAGAAATGGGTTTGTTACCCTGGGTCAAGTTTGGGAACAGTTGCAAAAAATTTTGCCAAAAATCTGCCATAAGTATGTGGTGAGGAAGGAGTGGGGACAGAAGTGACCCTGGGCAGAGCTGTGCTGGAAGGTTGGCTGGGACCTGGACCGTCCTGGAGACCTGGCTGGGACCTGGAGCAGCATGTTTGGGACCACTGAGCCCTGATCAATTCCCAGTGTCTCCAGGCTCAGGCACAGATTGGTCCTGCATCCAAAGCTGGCTCTTTTTAAAGTGCCATGTCCCAGCCTCGTGCATGCAGAATCCCTTTCTGGAGCAGGGCTTTTCCCTTTTCCTCCCCAGATGAGTTTCTCTTTCCCTTTCCACGCACAGCACTGCCTGTTCTGTCGCTGGATGATGCTGGGGAGCAATCCTGCCCGGCAGTGGGCATGTTCCTGAGGGCATGGCTTTGGTGCTTGTCCAAATGATCCATTGGCCTCATCCACTTGGAATTGTGCTGGCCATGGGGCAATTTTGATTTGCACCGGGGAACTAAACACTTTCCTCTTGATCTGCACACAAAAACCACGCACATTCTTACGCACAGAGCCTGCGCAGGCTGCAGGCTGTTCCTCAGTTGTGTGCTGACATTTCCCCAGGATTCTCCCTAAATCCAGCTCAGCTGGGTGCTCCAGGGGTGGTGTTTCTGCCGTGGCCATGCCCACAGGGTGTGTGCTGGGCTGTTTTCATCTGCCAGCACGCTGGAGATGCAGCAGAACAGGAGCACACACAGCCCCCCGCGTGTGCCAACTCAACACTTACAAATTGACGCCCATCACACTTCATCAAACATGTTTTTGCAGCCCCCAGGAGCTGCTCATCCATCCCACAGCCCAATAACACCTGCAGCACCCAAGGTTTCTTGCAAGCAGTGAAATCCAATCCCTAAAGCCTCGTAGCAGTGATGAGCAGAAAATCACAGCAGCCAGTATTGGAGAAATAGGAATTCAGCTAAAGCAACAGTACCTTGACAACACTTGGCACTGCAAACATCACTTAACTTGACAAACAACCAGTAATAGCTAGAGTGAAAATAAAGGGTTAGGCAGGTAGAGAGATAAAGTATGAAGAACATGCTGAGCAAATAACAGCCTTTTGAGAATCAACATTAGCATAATTACTAAACATAGGTAATTGCTGAAATAGCATTTGCTGGCAGCGTTTCTGTTTCTAAATGCAACACTTTCTCTGTTCCACACGTAATCTTCCGCTAGGACTAGAAAGTGTGCTTACCCTGCTTTCAGCTGAGAGGGAGATGCTGTGGAAATTGGCTCCGTCTGAAAGCCGAGGGCAGGGGGAGGAACAAAAGCACTTAACACCTTGGAGTCCAACCATCCTTCTAAACAAGGTTGTCATCCTCGGGGCTGCATGCCTTGTTAGATGTTACACCACCAACTCAGCCTTTGTCCCAGCGCCCGGCTCGATACTTGATAAGATTGGGCATTCTCAAATCAATTCCTATCGATTTCTTGCTGCTGAAATAGGATAAGCATGCGACAGACACAATGAGTGTTTAGCACGGCAGAGCAAGCCATTCCAGCAGGAGAAAACAACTTGCTTGATAACAATTATAAGCAAACCCCCCACCCCCCAGTAGGCACAGAAGTAATAGCATGAATAACCAAACACCCTGAAAGCATTATCAAAAGCATTATCTGGTTCTGCTTAGGAAAGCATTTGGACACAGTTTTGCTGGATGGGAGGGTGGAAATTAAAAAGAAAAAAAAAAAAGAAAAATAGAAACAAAACACCCCAGCAGCAGATGAGGTTACATCTGTGAAGGTTATAGGGCTGATCTGCAATTATTTATGAGCACTGGATGTGACCTGGGTACTGAGATGGTGCTTTCAGCATCTCTCACTGGGTGTTGCCTCCCTGGGCAGTGAGGAAATTGTCAGAGGCACTGGTTTGCCTCTACCTCAGTAAATTACCTAAAAATGCCATGGGGAGGGGGAAAATTACATGTGCACAATTAGTTGTGAACATTCCTCTGGAGAACAAGAAGTACGAAAGAGACTCAGCCTGTTTTGTTGTTTTTTTTTTTTTTTAAAGAAGCAAAAAAGTGATCTGAAAGTAACTGCACAGGGCAAAAAACGGCTCAGGAAGCATAGGACACCACAGAGAAAGCCCACACAGAGAAGATTGCAGTGGCCAGGCCTTCGAAACCATCAACATGGTGGCAAGATACTGAAAACGTCTCATTGTGTTATAAAATTGTGGTATTCTTGTTGTGAGGTCAGCAGTTGATATTCACCTCTGGACCACTGCCCAATCATCTCAGCTGCACGAATTGGGGGAAGTGGAGCACGGAGCATGGGATCTCAAAGCCTGCAGCAGGAGGATGAGCTCTCCCTTTGATGGGCAGCCCCACAAGCTCTCAGAACTCTGCCCCATGGGCTCCTGGGGTGCCTCTGGGGGCCTTCACCAGCAGCAAGAGTCTCACGGAGAGCAAATTGCACTCTCCTCAGGGATGTCTCAAGCCTGGAAAATTTGCACTTGCACATGCTTTCCTCAGAGGAAATTCAAACACAACAAGCAGGAAGCAGGAGGCCATTTGGTGATCCTTACATAAAGAAAGAGATAAAAAATGGCAGACCCTACAAAAATAAACCAGAAAGGCCTTCTACTGCCTAACCCTTTGGTGGCATTTAGACAGATGTTTCTTTAGGCAAGAAGATCAGTATTTTGCTGTCATTCATTACGGATTTACCAGTTTTGTATTGATTTTGTTGTGGCCTCCTATGTTGTTTAATTGCTGCAATAGAAAAACAAGTTGCTATACATGACATTTCCTTTCTGGGAAGCTGGCAACAGAATTGCATGAACCACTGGTAGATTCACTGATTTCCCTTGTGAGCCAGTAATAAAATGATGACTGAAACAGCTTGTCCTTCTTTCTGTTCCAAAACAGCTTTTTTTTTTTTTTTCTCGAGAACTCTCAGTAGCTGTGGCTCTAAAAACAGGAATCTTCCTAATTGCTGGAGAATATGGTAGACTTTGCCCTGGTGTTTCACAGTGATTAACTCTGAGGTGTTATTGATTGGTTCTGAGGGACAGGCACCTCGGCTGGAGCAGTTGCTCAGGCTGCAGGTGAGCTGCACCCAGAGGTGGCCAAGGGCAACTGGAATAATTGAGAAAGAAGTTTCTGGTGCTCTCATTGTGAGATTGGCACACGGTGCAACCCTCAGGAGTGCTGCCTTCCGCTGGGATATGAGCCACCAGCTCCTATTCAAGGCTCCTCACCTGGGACAGTGGCAGCAGCTGGAAACCCATATGGTGTGGGGCAAAAAAATGGCACAGAATGCTTGCAGACTGAGGAGCAGGAGAGTGATTAAGTTGTCTCACCTCATCCTTCCATTCTCCTTACACCGCTGTGGGTCCCACCGCATGAATTTGTGTGGTAGGAAAAGAACCACCAACTTCTCCCCTCTTGCAGCTTGGTGTGTGCATATTTAGGTCCTGTGATGAGAGGTGTTACAAGAAACCACAGATAGATGAGGGCCTGTGAAGTAATCCATTAAAATAAGTCCGTGCGTCCATAAAAAAATTAAGTTCTGCAACAACCCCAGGAGGTAAGTCAGTATTAGAGGTATTTTTGAGATGTATAAACTAGATTCCTGGAGAGGCAGATGGTGCTGAGCTGTCTCGGCAGCATGTTGGAAGTAGGACCTGGACAATCCCTGGTGGGATTTTAGAAGTGTCAAGGCTGCTGAGGAAGAAGAGGAATTGCTAGAGTTGGTCAGTTAGACAAGAAACAATTGTATGCAATTAAGCAAATTAAAATGAGATCTGAAGTTCTGCAGGTGCATCAGGAGGCTGGGAGCAACCTGGTCCAGGGGAAGGTGGCCCATGGCAGTAATGAAATGGTCTTTAGGGTTCATTCCAGGCCATTCTGTGATTCCAGGGTTTGTGCCTGACAAAACAGGATCTGCTTCCTAAAAAATGGGATTGTCAGAAGTGGCAAAACATGTCCAGTCCAGAATGCAGAGGTGGGCTGAAGGAAAAGCAAAACAACTTTCTTTGCCTTTGGCTGATGCTGCTTCAGATCTGAGCTGCTGGAATGTTCCTCAAGGAGTGTTTTCAAGCTGCTCTGCATGGCCATTTCAGCACAGCCCAGCTGGCTAATGATAGCAAATCTGGGCTGGTAACAACTCCTGAAATAAAACCCATCTTGCCAGAAGAAGAAAGTCTAAGAACAGAAAAGTCTGGGTGTATTTTTCCCATCATTGCCTATGTACTTCTCAGAGCCGTGTAAACAAAGCCAACTTGTTGATGAGAAATATGTCAATCAAAGAGCTGCTGAATGTTCTGGAGACAGTTACCACTAGATGTTTTGACTAAATGTCTGAGAGCTCGTGCTCCTGGGAAATTTCCCAATAGATCTGAAGATAAACACACAAGCTCTTGGCATCTCTCCTGCCTGGATGAGAATCTGAGAACTGATAATTATTTACACTTAGCCTGTGCACCTTGTAAAACTCGTGGTGTGTCCTTTAGAAGGCAGCACTGGAGCATTTCACGGCGGTGTTTATTAAGGACAAAGTCCCAGTGAATATTTAAATCCTGCCAGACTACTTGTCTACATTTCAAATCATGTCAGAATAAAAATATTACTCACTGTGTCACATCCATCTATAGTCATTTTGGTCACAGCTGAAAGGCAGAGGTAGCAAAAATCAAATGAGTGAACCTGTTGTGGAAAGCTCTGCACCAGGAGGTAACATCACAGGCACTTGGTGAGGCAACAAGGAGAAATTTGGTATTCAAAGCAACTTTCATAAGTTTTCATTTAAGTCAAGTGTTTAATGATCCCCTGCTGCTACAGTTGTGTGCTGCTGAATGATCCTTCTTCGGGCAGAACTCTGCTAAATCCTCAGCTTTGGGCTTCAGGGAGGCAAGATGAATTACCAGGAGGTTGGCCTCAAACAGCAAGCAGTAAAGATTCACAAGCAAGCACCTTCAGAAGCACCAAAGCAATGAGTAGCACATCCCAGCTGGTGGTCCTGCTGCTTGATTTGCTGCACAACACTCTGAAAATGGGCTCAGTTCACTGAGATCCAGGCCTTCTCCCAGGGAAAAGTGCTCTTGTGCGCTGACATCCTGGGATGGCTGCTTGGGCAAGGACATGGGGCACTGGAGAACAGTACAGGACAAGGTCTAAAAACAAGACACCCCTGTAATCTGACCAGAAGATAATATCTTTCTTCCTTTTCTTTTCATAAGCAGTGTGTTCTGTGCAGAAATCTTGAGGAGTGCCTTGAACTCACACGACGAATCAAAAGCAGAGAATTTTAACCCAAAAGCTCAAATTTTTGCCTCTGCCAGCTGTGACCTTTCTGATTTGCTTACCAGGAACAGGCACAGGAGTGATTCTTTCTGTTGTTCTGGTGACAAGAATAACAGTGCATAAGTGGTTTTGTTCCCCACCTACAGTACAGATCACTCATTTTAATTTTACCTGTTACAATCAGCCTGTAGCACCCACCTGACTGGCAGAAATGAAAGCCCACACAGCCCACTGAGTAGTAAACATAGCTGGGAAATGTCACAGCAGTTACCAAAATCTCACAGATCAGCACGAAGAATAAATATCATGAACAAATGGTTTGCCCGTGAGAATTAACCAGCCTCCATCAGTGGGAGTAAATTACTGTCTGACTTTATTCCTGGAGCCTGTAGAGTTTTGTAATTCTTTCTCTCAGCCATGAGCTTGCCCAGGCTCTGCATCTTTTATCTCAGTTAAGTCGACAAAATAGAGTCTGGTCCAGAGTAAGCTCTTGCAGGTACACAGTGCATTAGCACAAATATCATTGCACAGCTCTGCTGCAGGATAAGCATTTCCTCTGAGCTGCAAAGCCCTCCTGTCCCCCAGAGCAGTCAGAAGGGTCAGTGTGGTGTGCACTGCACTGCCCAGCGCAGCCTGGGCCGGGGGGAAATGATGCTGACATTATTTATACCCAAAAGCTCGTCTCTGCACTGGCACTGCTCCTCTCTGAGTGTGTCCATGTGAAGATACTTCCCTCTATATATAGCTATAAATGTATATAAAACATGGCTCATTATACATGCCATATATATTATTTATTATATATAAAACATTATCTAAAAATGTATATAAAACATGTATATAAAGCGTGGGCTCATGCACCAGCCATGCATGAGCCCAACTCCAGAGCTCTGCAGGAGGAACTTCACTGCCAGGTTGGCTGAAGGATTGGGCTCCCATTTTTGCAAATTTGTAGCTAAGGGATCACTTCACAGTTTCCGGCAAACACCTGTAAAAGTGCAGCGTTTCTCATGACCCATCAGCAAGTCTAAGGCCTTGCCAAAATGAATTAAATGCATGACCTGAGCAATGCCGTGCACAGTCTTCACTTTGGTCATGAGCTCACACATTTATAGCACAGAAGTCTCTGCTTTCGAGCCTTGGGAGCTCACAGGAGCCCTGAATGATTTTGGGGTCCACAGCACCAAATCTGAAAATGTCCAGAAATTGCTCCCCCAGGACAGAAAGCTGTTGCTAGCCTTGACTTCTCCTGGAAGTTCATCATCTACACCACCAACACCGGGAGTAGGTGCTTTCCTTGCCAAGGGAAAGCACTGCTACCCCATCTCAGGAGCCCACCCTCAAAACTGGAAACATCCAGGGGCTGCTCCCACCAGCAGGTGCCAGGACAGAAAGCTGCTCCTGGCCTTTCCCTCCCTGGATCCACCTGCCTTCCGGAGGATGGGTGGGCAGCAGCAGACCCCCCTCAGATGCTCCAGCTCTGACAAACCACAGCTGAAACAGCTCCTTCTCATTAATTCTTTCAGAGCCTACCTGGAAAACTCAAACAGGAGGGAGAGCCCTGCACAGGCTCAGCTGACACCTTGCACACTCACTGACACCACCTCTTCTTCCACGAAGAGCTTCTTGTTCATCCCTGGGACACAGGGATGCTCCAGCTGGCCCCATTATATCCACAGTACGAGTTTTGGATCTTATTCTTCCTTTTCATCTTGAATAATCAATACACGCCTCAGATGAACAGAGACCAGCTGCATTCCCATTCTTGCAATGGAAGTGATATGCACTAGAGCAGGAGGAGGACAAGAAGGGGATTGGTGCCTTCTCCTGCATTCTTCCAGAGCTGCAGCTTGCCCAGCCTGCCATCCAAGGCAATGTGTGGGACCATTCTGGAGGTGGAAATAGTCTGCATTTGCTGATCTTTAGAAGTTTCCACAGAGAACCTTGCTGAGAGGAGAGGTATCCTGGCTGAATGTCTGTGTATTTGCACTGCTCTGGGTAACTGTTCATTTACAGTGGTATTATGGGAACAGTTAATAACAATAATTTGTTTGCATAAAAACTCTTCTCTGTGCCTAGATCTAAACACATGAGTTTCATAACTCATAAAAATTAAACAACTCCAGAACAAACAAGCACAAATGATAATTAAGTTTCAAATCCTCCAGCATTCCCAGGCCACTCCTGGGACTTGCCAGCCTTGTCAATATTTTCACATGTTCAGCAGCTCTTTAAAGTAAACAAATGGCCACCGGTGGGTAAGCACTTCTGTGTTTGTTTTGCAGAATTGGCTGCTCAGGTAGGTTGCATGTGTGTGACAGACTGCATTCATTTGCTTCAGAGGCTCCAAAACCAGGCTTAGGCATGTGGAAATGCTGAAATCTCAAATGTGTTTGCATCAAACCCGAGCTCGGATTACATGATTACATTCTCTACCAACTAATTTGCAAAGCACCAACACGGGGCAGATGGGAAGCCAAGGATTCAGACATATTGGTCTTCCTGCCTTCTACTGACCTTTAACAATCTTTCCTACTAGTATTTCCTTTGGCAGATAATGGGAATTTCAGAACATGTGCAAAAGGTATCAAGTTCAGTTGGTACAGATTCAGCTCGACAGTGTCCCTTATAAATCCCTGAGAAAGAATATTCTGAGTTCTGAGTTGTCCTATGGCTTTTCAGATTAAAACCCTACGTGATCAGCAGTGGCTGCTCATTTTTCAGGACCCGAAGTCAGTGAGGGAAAATCCACATAAAAGCCATCAGAAACAGATTACTTATACTGGGAAGCAAAGTCCCTAATCAGACCACAGCTCAATAGAGGGAGTGAAGTTATCAGAAGCCTCCGAAGATGGTTTGATGTGGCCAAACAGAGCTGCCTCTGACAGCTGGGTGCACCTGGTGAGATGAGGTGGAATAAGCAGCGAGGCTGCCACGAGTTCCAGCCCCAGAGCAGCAATCCAGCTCACACCCCTCTGGCTAAATCAGGCGCTGTCTCCACGGATGACAAAGCTCCAGAGGATGTTGAGGCAGACAGGTTATTTCAAGGCCTTCCTGCAGAGCCAAAGCACTGCACAAGGTATTTCCTTGCCCTCCTGCAGGTAACTCATGCTCACACCCAGGCTTTGGCTCCCAGGGAGAAGGCTGCAAACGCAAATGCTGCACGTGGATTAGGAATTGCCATCCTGCCTGGTTAGCTCACCGTATCATAGAGTAATGGAATATCCTGAGCTGGGAGGCACCCCCAGGATCATCCAGTGCAGCCCCTGGCCCTGCACAGACACCCCAACAATCCCACCCTGGGCATCCCTGAGAGCTCTGTCCAAACACTCCTGGAGCTCTGGGGCTGTGCCCATTCCTTGGGGAGTGCCCAGCACCCTCTGCAAGCAGTGCTGTTTGGAATAATTAATGCAGTCAAGTCCTCTTAATACTCTTCTTCCCTATTTTTATGGTAGACTGGACCAGGCTCTCCATCTCCCCTGGGTCTCCGTGCCCCTCCTGGCCTGAATTGTGCTCGATTGTCATAAAACAACAAATGATCTGTCCTTGCTATAAAAGCTGACCTCATGTTAAATCTCAGTGTCCTGCTCCAAGGTACCAGAAATGTTTTACCTGGACAAAATCCATATATATTTGTTCAGAAATAGTCACACCAGCAAGATGCAGGATTTTGGTTTATAGGATGGTGTAATTCTGGGTCACTGGAAAGAGCTATAAATGTATAAGCACCAGGCAATTATAATAATAAACAGAACTATTTCAGGCACATCACCACTCACAAATGTCAGTGTCTGGGCTTCTGTAAATATACTGATCCATACTTAATTATTAAAAGCAGCAATGAGCTGTGTATGTACGCACAGTATATAACTATGGAGCCCCCCCATAACTACATATAAGCACATTTTCTTAATTGCCACATGAAACTGTTGCCTCCTGAAATCCTGTGGGTGGTGTGAAGCAAAATATTGAAGATTAATAGAGTTTTAAACTAGTAAATTACTTCTTGTGTAGCTTAGTTTAGCTTTATGTAGTTGCATTAATAGTGTATCTTGGTGATATGTTGAATATTGCATTATTGTACTATTTTCCATTGTGCTGAATTATGTTTTAGCATTTTCCCACAACGTAAGATGACAGAGATCAATTACAAACCTATTAAATGTCAATTAACATCTTTGCAATCTGAATCCCAAATGAACTTGTTAAAGCTACCTTGTTATATGTCACTTACATGTATAAATGCTGGTTAAATGTTTAATGAATGCATGAGAAAGTAATTACCTGTTTACTGTTTATGTAGCAGCAAGCTAATCCCATCACCGTTAGTTATGGCCACTGGAAAATTTACACTGAATTTGCAAAACTGAGTGGCTAAAATGGGCTCTGAAATGCATCACTCATTAATCAGGTGCATTTCTGTGTATTGCCTAAATATAGACTTGGGGATCTAATTTTCAGCACTTCAGCAGGAGTATTTTGTCCTGTTAAGCTATGAAGTTATTTTTAGTGTGGTCTAGTCAACACTGGTACTCCTCACTGTAGAGTTTAAGTGTTGTGCAGCATCTACAAAGCCTTGAGCTTTCCTGGAAAAGGTCGTCATCACATAAAAAATTCATCCTTTTTAACAATAACTTAGGTTAAAATGTAGTCAGTGCAACAAGGTTAACACCTCCACTCATAGGAAAATGTAGTCATTGCCCTTGGGATAAGAACTCTCCCCTTGCAGAATATTAAAAATAGGATTTTTATTTATTACAAGTAGGCAAGACTTTGCTTTGGCATCTCAGCTGAAAAATGGCACCTTTAGGAGCACTGCAGAGATCACATTGCCTGCTTCACTTATCAATCTCTGCTTGCCTGTGCTGATGACCTGTTCTCTTTGCCCGGTCCTTGGAGAGCTCAGGAGTGGCTCTGGGGGGTACAGAAGGGCTGAGCCTCCCGGAGCAGCACCTGTGCTCAGGTGGGTGCGGATGGGAGCAGCAATGCCCATGTGGGAGCAGATGTGTCCCAAGGAAAAGGCACCTCACAGCCAAAGAAAACACCTTTATTGCCCGAGGGTGCTGCTCACACGTCTCCTGTCCCTCTCAGGTGAGTGATTTGGGTGGGAGTGAGATCAAGAGGCTGTTGAAGAGCCAAGCCACAGCAGTGAGTGTGGACACCCACAAGAGCAAAGCGGGGAGTTACAAATTGGGGAATTCTTCTGCCTCTCCCTCCTGGCTGGTAAAGCACAGTCTTCCCAAAGCTAAGAGGAGGTTGACGATGGGATAATAACCCTTGCAGATCACAGCCTGCAGACAGCAGTGGAGAGGGAAGCTGTCAGATGGGCAAAATGGAGTGTTGGAAAGGAGTAAACACTCGGATTCCTCAGGCAATGCAGGACTCCATGGACAAGTCAGTCCATGGCCAGCCCAGAGGGAGCTGACAGCCTTCAGGAGCAGAATACACTGAGCTACATCTCACTGTGCCTTGCAGCCATCCTTCTGTTCATCTTGGCAATCTCAACATCCTTTGTATTGAAAGAACTTTCCCTTTGTCATTAGAAAATACAGTTCTATGTCACATTGGCAAAAGCAATCTTGAAAGCATCAGTGGGAAAGGTCCCACACAGGGGTACACGTGGCCACCAGCCTGAAACATGGTCCAGGAGGGGTGACAACCCCAGGGATCAGGAGCCTGCACCTGGCTGGGGTTCAACACAGTGATAATTTGGAAATAAAACTGCACAAACCCTGTCGTGCGGGACAGGGTTCTGGCCTGGGGCAAGAGCGAGCAACAGGCTCAGAGGTGCTTTTGCTCTTGAAAGCTTAGCTCAGGAAAGGATTTAGTTGTGTGGATGGCAGAATTTTCATCAGAAGAAATAGCATTAAGAGTGTTGTTCAGAAATAGGCCTCTGCTGAGCTCATCTTGCTCTTCCATAGCTGCTGTTTTTCTGGTGTTATTCAGGTGGGTCTAACGACAGCAGATGCTTCATTACAACTCCCAAGGAAAAATTCTGGGAGTTTGGGTCTTTCCCTCCAAGAAAAGAGTCACAAAGGGACTTTTTTTTGTTCAGTTGGTTTAGGAATGCAATTTTGTAATTCAATTGCTCCCCTGATAAATGTCTGCCCTCTGATCCCAGCTACAGGAGATGGAATAAAACGTAACCAGATTTGACAGACAAAATTAATCTGGTGTGTTTGAGGCACGGCAAAACAGCCTGGGGAGAAAAACATTACAGCAAATTATGCTTCCTTATCTCCCTATGCTAACAGTGCCAGGTCAGCTCGGAGCAGTGAACAAGCTTTCCAAAGGACAGCACCGACCCAGCAAAAACAGTAGCACTGCCCTGCTCTGACCCCAGGGCTGGGGAAGCTGCTGGGGTGTGCCAGGGAATCTGCTTTCCCTTTCTGGTCCTCCTCCTGTGCTTGGTTTGTGCAAGTTTGGGGCAAGGGATTGCTTCCCACCTGTGACCTTGCTCTGGCTGCTGCAGCCCTGTGGGACTGCACTGTCCCCTCTCTGCCAGGGCAGGGGACAGAGACAGCAGGGCCAGGGCAGGGAAAGGCTCTTCTATAAATTTTGCAGCATTTTTCAGTGTGTTTGGAGCACTCTCACACTGCAAATATACCTTCTGCAGATGCCCATGTCTCAGCAACTGCATAGCCACCACAGTTTTGGGTTTTTCTAATTTGCCAATGCAAAATATGTTTATTTTGCTGTTACTTTTTGGGTCAATTCAGTTTTTAGAATTTTTTCAAAGCATCACCAAGCACAGCCATTAATTGGTGTTTGTATTTCAAACACACTCCAGGTTGCTATGAAGTGAGCCTAATTTCAGAGCAAGGGATAGCCATGAGTCTGGACCATCCCCTGCTGAGCCCAATGGTTCCTGCTTGCCTTCCTGCTTCCTTGGTGGCTTTGAGTTTTAGGGATGGCTGAACTCATCCCAAAGAGATTCCAGCTCAGCAATTTGCCCAGGGGTGACCCCGCTCAGCCCCACTACACTGGGTTCTAGTAGCAGGTGTCCTCCTGTTGGTGGGTTTTTAAAGGTGTCTACATGCCCCTAAAATTAGTCTCTCAAACAGCCAGAGCAGGGTGGGTGAAGGAAAAACCGTCTTATCCTCTCTGGAAGGGGAAATGTTGCTCCAAGGTCCTGCATCCCAATCCCTAAATTCACACAGTGCCAAAGGGACTTTTCTATCAGTGTGGTGACTCTGATGCATCTTCAAAGTGATGGGGAACGGAGATAGAAGTAATTTTTTTTTTCTGTGCTCACCACCTGAATTGTAACTATCTAACCCAACCAGATGTTCTCCATTTCTCCCACGTCAAAGCCTGCCTGCTCCTTCCCTGAAACATCCATCACACCGTGGGTCAACTCTCCCTTGATTTGTAGGAGATGCTTGCCCAGTTTGCCTCCCCTTTAATCATTGCTCTGACAACAGCTACAGAGATGAAAAGCTGGGGGGATCTAAGTAATCCATTTCTAAGTGTTAGAAGCCTTAAAAAAGTGAGGGGGAGAGTGGAAGAGAGCGAGTGTGTCTGCTGAGCAAACAGACTGATTACGTCAAGGGACAGGAAGAGCAGCTTCTGGAAATCAATAGGGATGAGGCTTTGAAAAGGTTGACTGACTGCACTGGATTAGCTATCGATTTTTGTCATTTTCACAGCCAGTGCCACGCTCTCTACCCATTGAGGCCATTAAGCTCCGAGGCCTTAAACTTCTAATCCCCACTAATAACAACAAGACAATGCCAGGCAAGCTCAGGATCTAATGGGATGTCCAGCAGCTGAGAGGGCGCCAGGGCCTGGGGGACAATTTTGGGAGGCTGGACACACAGAGTGGGAACAAAACACCCAGAAGGATTCAGATCCTGCTCAGAGGTCAACTGCAAACCAGTGTTTATTGGCAAGAAATTCCCACTGGTTTCCAGTTAGCAGCAGCAGCATGGGACATGCCATTTTTGCAGGATCTCTCTGAGCATTGATTTTGTTAAAACAACTGCAGAAAAGAATTTTGTTTGTTTTCAGTATCACTTAGGCAGAGATGTGCAGCAGCGTGGGCCCCTCTCCAGCAGCTCAAGGTACATTCAAGAACCTTCTGCAGTTTAGCACACTCCGGAAAGAAACCACAAGCTTGTTTCAAAGGAGGGCTGTAAAAAAGGGATGTTGGAAGGAGTCAAGTCCTGGCCACGCATCCTGAATGGAGACAAAACACAGGAAAGAATTAATGGCAATGCTCTTCTGAGATGGATGGGAAAGGTGGCTAAGGAGCGGCTAAAGAAATGGGTAGAAGATATCTGGCTTTGAGGAGTGTTTCCAGGGCTGGGGAGCTGTCAGCTTCTTCCTATACCACCTTTAACAAGAAGTAGAGTAGATTTGCCAGCTCTCGTCAAAGAGCTGATCAATCCCAGCCCAAATTCCAGGAACCCTGCAAGTCCCAGCTCTCGTATGAGCATCCTCGTGAATGTGGCTTACCAAATCCCTTCCATGCAACTGCTCCACATCTCACTGGAAATAGCTTATTTGCAAACTCTGGAGCCTGAAAAACTGTTCAATCCCACAAGGGAAGTCATCCACATCTCCCAGCTCTGCTCCCTTGGTTTCTGGATGTGGTGATCAGAGGAGAGCAGCTCGCTGGGGGAGCACCCAGCCTCTTCTGCCACCCACTGCTCCAGCTTCTCTCCCTCTCCAGGGCTGCTGGGACTCTGTGCAGCTGGGGCTGAGTGCCAGAGTATGCCCAGAAGGAGAGAAGAGCCCTTGGAGAGATGCCATATGTCCCTTGGTCCTTCCCACAGCCATGCTCAGCAGCAACCCCTTTTTTGTTGCAGCCCCCACGTCCTTCCTCAGAGCCCCATGGTGAAGAGCACACCTCCCATGGCCAGGCACCTGCTGGCCTGCAAGGCACAGTCCCAAAGGCCCAGACACCTCCCAGGGTTATTTATTTGACAAACTGGGAGATCTGAATGATGGCAGCGCTGCTGGCAGAGCCTGGGTGCAGTGCCAGCCCAGGGTGCAGTGACAGCCGTGTCCCCAAACCTCCCACGGGCAGCTGTGGGAGAAACAGCCTCTGGGAGCTGCTGGGGCAGCACTTCCAGCAGCCTTTTCCACCTGTGGTGTAAATGTTTTGCTGAGTGAGAGCCTGGCTTCTCCAGGAATCTCAGTCTAAATGTTGACAGTTTTATTTTGCTGGGCTTTGGTATTTATTTTAAGGCCTTTGTGGTTTTGGGAAAAGAAGGGATTATTGTCAATATAAAAAACAAGTGGACTCTGGCAGATTCCATCCCTTTGGAGCAGGGAGATAATGCTCGTGCAGCAGTAATCGCTGCTGCCCACCCAAATGGGCAGCAAACAAAGCTGAGGGCTGTGCAGGGGAGCAGACAGAATTTCTCCATTCACCAGCCCAGCTCTGCGCTCTCCCCGATCCTTTCCTTGGGCGTCTGGCCAGCTGGCAGAAACAAGGCAAATTGAAATGTTCCCTCACATTTTCTTTTCAGAGTGTTCCTTCCTTTTTAAGAGCTGATACAAAGCTTCAGTCTGCACCTCCTGAAGTTTTCCACAAACACAGGAGAGGCGAAAGTGCTGAACAAAGCAATAGGGACAAACGGAAACAACTCAATTTTTTCACTTACTTCAGTGCACCTAAAGTACCTGCCCTGAAATCAATGAGCCTGTTCAGAGCCAATACTGGAATACATGATCAAAAGCTCTTTAAGGTGAATGTCTTCAAGGCTACTGAGGGGAAAATAACCCTGTTTGTAGTGTGCTTTTATTTTTACTTCTTACATAAACTAATGTTTGTTTTAATCACAAAGATAAACAGTCAACAAATCTGCACTGTACATAGGCAGTAAACTCAGGTGGTCCCTCTTATAAATATTTTAACTTGTAAATAATAGAACTCCTCTTAAGAGTGGCTGGAGAAGATGTTTTGCAGCTATAGATGTCATATAGTAAAGCTTTGTTGAATCCAAAGTGAACAGTAGTTGTAGATTTTTTTTTAATTCCTTAGACAATTAAAAGTTTCATTCTAATCAAAATTATTTTTGTCAAAACTGAAGACAACAATTCCTTTAATTTCTCAGCTCTCATCAACACCATCCCCCTGAGGCCTAAGAAAATGTGTCAAAGGAAGCATTTGAAGGGATTATTTCTTTACAGCTGCTGGGAGGGGTCTGGATAGGGAAGAGATAAAGTGGCACAACCTCTCACCAGACAAAATTAAATAATTTGGAGAAGAGCCATAGGTGGTACAAATCACTTTAACCCCAGAGCCTTTTTTATTGAAAAAACAAATAGAAAAAAAAAGAAAGGAGGGTCTTGTGCTCGCTGCCTGCTCTGGAGGTGACTGGCTGACACCTGGATTTGGGTGCTGCTGCCTCAGTTTACCTCCTGTGTACTGTGCTGATTGTTGAGTATCTACCTTTATGATTTTAAAAGCAAGAATAGAGGGAAATGATTATCACAGCTATGGAGAACAGACAGCAGCATCTCCATCCTTTGCAGAGCACACCTGAGCTTGGACCACACCCTGTTCAGCCCAGAGCCCTGGTGCTGTGTACAGGATCAGTGCCTGCGCAGGGCTTTACCTGAGTCAGGATTATCCATATTTCTCTCAAAGGTCCAGGTGTCTTTGTCCCCTGGAGGGGCTCATGGTCCCCTGGCTGCTTGGCCCTGCCTGTGCAACCCTGCCACCCCCAAAGCAAGAGGAAGGTGCAGCCTGGTATTTGTTTCACAAGAGGCAGAACACTTCTGTTTTTTTGTTTTATCTCTTTCCAGACAGTTGGCTCGGTTTAATGGACTGTCTTTCAGCCTGTGCATAATTCTTCTCCAAATTAAATTCTCTTAGAAGCCCAACATAATACAGACCGTGTTGTCAGCTCATTACTTTTACATCCTTTCTTGTTCTGTTTATGTGAGCAGAGGTTTAATTAACTATAATCTACTGCATAGGCAAGAGGGGAAAAAACCCACTCTACTCCAAGGTATGTATTTATACTCTATTATATTTTTTAACATTTTTGCTGGGTGGGGGTAGTCGACCTTTTTGTCTGTAAGCAATGCTGGTTGCTTTATGTTTCTGTGCAAATGCTTGCAGAAGTCTAAGGCATCCCTGCTCGTCTGTCACCCTCTCAGTCACCCTCATCAGCCTCTTACTCTGCAGTGGACAGGACATAAATAAAAAAGACAGAGTGGAGCCTTTGCTGCCTGCAGCTCAGCCTGTGCTGGGAATGGCAGGGCAGACACAGCCCCTGCTGAGCCCCAGACTCTGGCCAGGGGCCATCTCAGAGGGACAAACGCTGCTGCCTCCTCCAGAGGGACAGGGGCTCAGTGGGAGGCAGCAAGAAGCAGCTCTCAGCCCTCAGTGCATCCAGAAGGCAGCGACAGTGCCCAGCTGCTTTGCTCTGTGTGCCCCGCCTGGGATGTCTTCTGTGTCTGTGGGGTCATTTGTGCTTGCCAGCCGTGACAAAAACCCCACAATTTCCAGCTGATAGAATGAGGTTTATAGAGGCACTGCTTGGATCTCTCAAACCGTGGGTTAAAAAGCTCTAAAAGTTTTCCTGGTGACAAGTTTATAGAACAGATGCTCTCCTGCAGAATATTTGTAAAATTGTCTATTTCATCTGCAAATTAGGCTTGTACCTGAGAGCCTCGAGTGCCCAAACAATCCCACGCGCTTTGGCAGAAGGGGATTCAGCAGAAGGTGCTAATTTTTGCACAAATGCAAGGATTAGGTGTCAGATTAAAGTGGGATTAGATCAGGGCTGACACTTGTTACTTGAGCTAAATTTAGATCTCACCAGGCAGATTCCAATTCCCTCAGAAATTCGCAGTTTCAATTCAGAAGATAACAGGAAGCTAAATTAGTGTTGCTTATTATGAGTTTCAAAGATCAAATAAAGTAATGACACTAAATTTGGAGAATTTGTTCCTATACATCTCTCACCATTGTGCAGTGCTATTCCTATTCCATGTGCAAACAAGGACTGGGATTTTGGAGGCTCAGTTGGCTATTCCACTGTTTCAGAGGTTCTAAGGAAAGCTATTCCTCATCCCAGCTCTGCCCAACGAGCACCAAAGGCATGGTCCTGCTGGCAGGGGTGACCCTTTTGCATCCACAGACATCCTGAGACAGCTGGAAAAAATCCTTCCAAATGAGTTTTTACTAAAGCAATCTGATTTACATATAAAGCTATGCCATGTATTTGAGGATGTTTGTTGTATCGGTTAAATGACAATCAGATTATTCCACCAAGATCACAGTAACTTTACAAATCATTTATCTCCATTGCCAGGGTCAAAGCATCGGAGACATTACTCAAAATAATCTTAACATTCACTCTCAGCTCATGTCACAGTTTTGCTGCCTTATAAACAAATAGGAATAAGCTGGTGGCTTGTGAGTCCAGGGCAAATCATCCTGCTCCCACATCCATTTAGCAAAGTTCTTGCCTGACAAAGCCCCGTGGGTGCCTCATTTCTTTCTCCTCATCTCCCCAGAATTGCCAGAGCACTTCAGTTTATCAGCACTGATGTGTGTGCACAAAGCCGGCACTGAGAGCAGACAGAAGGCACCAACCAGCACTGTGGCCACAGTCACAGACATTGTTTGGCCCAAAATGTATTTCATGATGGTTTTCCAAACAGGCAAAACTGGTTAGATGTGACCTGGGAGGATGTGATTCCCCAGCACCTCTCAGTGGGGGCTGCTGCACACACTCATCGTGTTGCAGATGTTTTCCCTGGAAGTCCAAGAGTTGCCTGTAACCAGAATCATGGCCAAGGAAATGTGTGTGCAAAAAATCTTTGGACAAGTCTGCTCTCTTGGAGTCTTTTTGGCTTGGAAGCAAGCCAGGGTCCAGCCATGGGTGTGGGGCATTGCTTTGCTGTCTCACCATGAGCAATTTTCAACACCTATCCTTTCCTCCCACCCATAAACTGCTCACAAGGTGCCACCTCTTTCCTGGCTGCCCAGGTTTATGCAGGCTCTTTCCTTGCACGTGGGCACAATGTGAGTCCTGAACATCACATGTGAGTCCTAAACATCACATGTCAGTCCTAAACACTTAGACTTTAAAATTCTGGGGTTGGTCACATGTGGTGGATGGAGTTCTCTGCTCCCTGCCATGGGAGGGTAACCCTTGAAGTGGACACTGCAACTGCACGTGCTCTCCCAGGGGATGGACACTTGGCTTTCCTTTCACGCTTTCCAGGCTGAAATGTTCACCCCCCAAATGGCTGCAGGACTGAATATGTTAGTTCTCATATTTACAGAGCGCTGCTGCATGCTCCAGTGAGCAGAACTCTCTTTCATGCCAATGAGCTCCAGTGAGCTTGAAGCCAATCTTTTTTAATATCAGAGACTATTCATGCAGCATTCCCTGGCATTCCTTTTGCTCTAATTACAGCTGCGCTTTTCCCCGCTTTTTCTTCATTAATGAACGAGGACACTCAAGACTTAATTCACAAAGGTATCTAGGCATCTCACTCCTGCTGAAATCCCTGGAGAATCTGAGCATTAGGCACAGCCCAACTCCCCTCTCGCTCATGAAATAACACTGGGGACTTGGGAGGGTTTTGCTCCTGATTTACACCAAGCTTGGGTGAGCGAAGAAACGGAGTCTCTGTGTTTTGAGGGAGAGGAAGGATCACTCAGTGTTTGAAATCCTAACAGGGAGGTTGATGAGACAAATGCTATTTCCCAGCTCTGCATCTGACATTGTGAATGACCTTGAATAAATCACAGGCCTCCATCTCTGTTTGTCTCCACCCAGCATGTCTCTGCCTCACAGGTTTGGGAGGCTCTGCTTTCATGTTCATACATAGTCTAATCTGGGCTTTCCCAAGGGGACTGGGATGTTTATGTCCCTTTTGGGAGTCTCACTTCTTCAGTCTCTTTGAAAATGCCAATATTGGAGATTACTGCAAGGAAAGAGCCATAGGATCCAGAGAAGGAAGGAAGAATCTGTCACTCAACCTGGTGTTCCCATCTTTAAAAAGAGTGAAGAGGACAGCACAAAAGACCCACAGGAAATGTTAATTGCCTGATGTTTATACAGAGGAGCTGGAGTTTCCCCTCAAGGCTGCTCGTTTGCCCACGTCTGTTCTCAGCCAGGGCTGGGTCTCCAGTGCTGACTGACAGCTCTGAGCACGGGCTGCAGCAGCAGCTGTGGGCAGAACCTGTTGCCTGCTCACTGCTGTGTCTCTTGCTTGTCTCAGGCAGCTTTTCAAGGGCAATATTTGCCAGCAATCAAGGGATTTGCCAGCAAAAGGCTGTGCTTTAGCTGAAAGTGCTGAGGAGATGATCCTCCTCTGTACAGCACCACTGTCCCTCCACTGAAGGGAGGATTTCAGGTGTGCTCTGGTTTATGGACCTGTTTATGGTTCCTGTCATGCCCTCGACTGTGCTGTTAGGTTGTATTACACTACACATTCATTAAGTCGTAGAGGGATTTGATTGGTTTTCTTCCCTCCCTTTGTGATTCTGCCCTACAGCCATCAGAAATGGTCAGTCTGGCCCCACTTTGTTGGATAATGTGGCTTCAAAATAGAGAGGAAGCACTGCTAACCTCCAGCTCAGGCGTTTCTATTCCCCTGAGTCCAGGAGTCCATCAAAACGTTCTTCAGGAAGCAAATTTCAATAATTATCTCTGACGTGCATCCTCTATTTCCTTTAGCTGCCTTAGATTTACTTTCTTGCCTTTGTAACATCACAATGTGCTTATTCTCCAGCCCCATGAAACACTTCACTGTATGATAAAGAGACACAAAAAGAAGATTGCCTAAAAGTCACAGAGGACCGAAGTGCCAGTTCAGGGAGCAGCTAAACCCAAATTCTTCCAAAAGCCTGACACAAATGTGCTCATCCTGTCCCAGCACAGCTGAGGAGGAGGTGCTGGTCCTGGGGGTGCTCAGCTCCCCACAGCTCTGGGTTCAGGCTGGGGCTGCCACACACCTGCAGGAGGTGCTCGCAGTCTTGCAAGAACGAGCCATAAATTCCAAGCCAATGAGGTTTCTGAGCAGTCACACAAGACAAGGAATGAATTACTGAACCCATTCATGCTTAGTGAGTTATTAAGTGTAAGGGCAAAGACTGCAAGTGCTCTCTACGCAGCAATGTCTGAGCTAATAAAGCATCACTCAGCCGCTGCAGAAGCTGACTGCAGAGCTGAATTGTTATTACGAAATGTATTTTTTTAATAGTCGTATTTGTTCGTTAAGGGAAGATGTGCAGAGGTTCTGTGGAGTGCGTTGTGCTGTGTCACATTCATCTCTCCTGGTGCCCACCAGCCAGCTCTGCTCCCCTCACCTCTGCCTGGTTTCACACGGGGCTGGCACCCTTCAAACACACCGTTCTGGGGGCAGTTCAGGGGTGTGGTGTCTCCTCCATGAAGAGGATGGGGAAGGCTGTCTCCAAGCAGGGGAAAAAACAGCAAAGAGGAGGCTGCAAACATGGCTGAAAGTAAGGAAACAGCTCCAGGACAGTTTGAAATCAGGCTCAGACAGAGCCCTTGCTGCCTCTGCCTTCCTCTCCCTCTCCCTCTGTGCTTTTTGTGATTCAGGGGCACCATTTCAAGAAGACCCACAGAACCTACAGTTATCCAGACAACCACATAACTCGGTCTCTGAAAATGCTCGTGAAGACTTACAAGCAAATCTAATCCTCTCTCTGAAACTACAGCAGTGGAAGGCCTGAGATCCAAACCCACCCCATCTTTTAGTCTCTCCTCCTGGGGTTGCATATGTCTTGTGAATGGCTGCACAAATTCACCCACAGAAAATTGTTGCTTCTCAAAAATATTCGAAATGAGTAGCAAATCCAAATACAGCTCCTCTAAATACCCTGAAAACTCCCTGAGAATGCACAAAATAGCATAGCTTCAATCTTGCATTTTTAAGACATTGGCCCCTCTTGCCTTCCCTTATGAAGATCATCTCATACCCTTGAGCAGTTTCCACCCTGCCTTCTCTACCTGCCTCCCTTCCCAAAACTCAGGACTCATAATCTGTACCAGTTTTCAATTGCAGAGACATTTTATCAGAAGCACTAAGCAAAGGAAAGCCTGGAATATTTGTCCTCCATGCCAGGACTGTTCTTGCCCAGTGTTTCTGGTGAGGTCACCTATGATCTCCATGGGGGCTCCAGTTGCATAAATCTGATTTTCAGAGCTAAAATTGTCCCTCTCCATCTTTCTTCTCAGCTCCCTTTGGGCACTGGAAGGCTACAATTAGGTCAGCCCAGAGCTTCTCTTCTCCAGGCTGAACAATACTCTCCTCATAACCATTTACGTAAACCTCAACACGTCTTGGATGGAGCATCATTAGTAAATGGGAAATGCCTTCAGATGCTTTCCAGATTAATTATTGCGGGGGTTGTTGTTTAGTTTTGCAAATGCTATGGCCTTCTGATGCTTTTGGTGAACAGTTACATTTCTCTACATATTTCTGTCACATCCTATTCTTAGCCAAGACAATTCCTTTTGCCTGATGTACTTACAGTAGAAACTCTCTTTCCAACCTTGGAATAATTCTAATTCTGAGTATTATTTGATACTTCAGAACAAGGTCTTTCAACTATATTTTGAACCTGCAACTTGTAGGACTGTAATGCCCTGGCAAGATTTTCAGTATCTTTTTTTTTCCCGGTGAGTTTAACACAGCCCCATTCATTGTTGTTAGAGGAGCTTTGAAGTTCTCATGCTTATGCAAAAATTCAGTGTTTGCAGCGAGTGTAAATTCATTATTTTTTCCCCCAGCTTGACAGCAGCTATGTCATCCAGTAACCTTGTTTTTTGGCCTATATTAACTATTTCAGGGAAAGAAAAAGAAATTACACTTTACAGTTGTGGGCTCCCTCTAAGGTAACATTTCCTAACATGGCTAAGCACTGTTTGCAGTGGGGGGTTAGTGTGTTAAACACCTTTAGGGATTTGGAGTCAAAATCTCAGATGTGGGGACATGCACAGTGGAGCCATGAATTTTGATAGGGATAGTCCTGAAATGCCTGTAGTGAATAAGGAAAAAAAGGGAAGTTCCTCAGGCAGAGTATAAATCATGCTACACCCTACGAGATGCTGTGTATTCATCATTTTTATGATTATACAAAAGTAACAAAAGAGATAAATAATGGCAATATCACAGGAACACGAGGTCATAGGATGGTAAAGGTGGGAAGGAACCACAGGAATTATCCAGTTCACCCACCCAAAGCAAGGTCAACTGTGAGGCCAGGGCAGGAAGTCCAGGACTTAACCTGTTTGGTCTTGAAAATTCCCAGGGACTGACACTTCTCAACCTCTCTTGCTTGTGTTTGTCTGCCCTCATGAAGGCAGTCTCTTTCCTTATATCCATGTGAGCTACTGTTGGAATTTACACTCTTTTACTGTCTGGAATTTACATCTCTTGGCCTTCCCCTTCTTGCTGCTGTGACCTAAACCCCCTGAAACTTTATCCTGTCCCAGTTAAACCAGCCCTGGGCCCTGGGACCCCTCTGAATGCACATGGACCCCACCAGGGTTATGTTGGGGAGAAGAGGAATGCATCGTGGTGTCTTTAAAGCCTTACCAGGAACAGAATGGAAAACTGTTGCTCTGGTCTCACATTATGATTCGAAGCAATTAAAAAATTAAATTAGCACAAAATAACCACAGACAAAATATGGTAATTCTTGTCAATTACCCTTGTTGCCATAGGAACATGACGGAAACAAGTGGAAGTTACAGATAAGTTCAAGGTGAACCACAAATACAAGTGGCTGGCATGCTTTTTTACTCTAACTGATTAGGACTTTAACTCTTCTGGCTGACAACCAGTTATCAATAGAACTTAATCCATTTAATAATCCCATAATCACTTTAATCCAGTTGGCTCAAAGTATTTCACAATTGGTTTCTCTAACTGATTAACAACTGTCTTTTAGGCAATAAATAAAAGCTATCTGTGCCCTGCACAGCAGCGTTCAGCACAGGGCTGGTTCCTGCAGCAAAAGCTCTGTAATTTATAAGTGCATAACCCCAGGGCACAAAGGGCTTTTAGGAGTCTTTGATTTCATCATCAGGCACCAATGTCTCTTAAGCTTTTGCAGAATATAATTGAGAGAAATTTGCCAAAGAGCACCCCCTCCAGCAGGTACCTTCAGGTGCCAATGTGCAGTGAGGGCACCAATGTGAGGGAAGAGTGAGCTCAGATGGGCTGAGGTGCCTTGGAGGTCAAGACATTGACTTTGCTCCTGATCTGCCCCAGTTTTACTGAGAGATGCTGAAGTGATTGGCTGAACCCTTTGGGGTAAATATTTAAGGACTGTTTTCTTCTGATTTGGAATGACACTCAGCTATTTGCCAGATTTGTTGTCAACTATAAATTCCTCCCTGCCCTCCTCTCCCCTCCCCCTCGCTATTTTTGGAAATTCCATTTCAAACACAGCTTATGGGTCGGATGAAAAACAAAGGTGTTTTTAAATCGTTCCAATTTTGTAGGGTGTTTCAAGTACTGAAAGAAGGGGCAACACATAACGAGACATCTTGGGTTTATTGAGCCATCATTTCCCAGTGGAAAACAGCTGAGATGAAATTATGCTGACCAAGTCTGTAATCACACACTTTGTCAAATGCTTTGAAATCTATTAGTGAAAAAGAGCATTTTATACAAGACCGATATTAATTATTATAATGATTATTTGGTTGCTTAGCTCCTGGACATTTTTGTGGTGCTCTTAACTCAGAATTTATTGTGTGGTGATTTATGAGCCTCAGGATCAGTTATAAATACTGTCTAGCCAGTGATTCCTGTACATCTGTACAACACTCAGGAGCTCAGACGTAGCACCACCAAGAGCTTGATTAATCACCCTTTGGCAATTTGTAAGACTGTACTTGTTAAAAGTTTGAAAGAAAAGGGATTTCAGAGAGATTTCTTTTTTTTATTTGGGCTCTATCTTGTGGGATTTGTCCGTTTGTTTCAGACGGTGGGGACGGAGACGAGAAATCTCTGGAGTATGGTCTTAGAGCATGAGGTTTATTGTGAAAGGTGTGGTGGTAGGGGAGCTGCTGGGAGCTGCCAGACACAGCGCAGGGCAGGGCAGAGAGGGGAGAGAGAGAGAGAGAAGAAAGAAGAATCGAATAATAATAGAATAATGCCATGGTTGCCGTTTACAATACAATAAATCATCTTCTGTGCTGAATATTCTAATTTTCACTAACCAATCTAGAGCAAGCTACAAATCCTACAACATTTACATACAGCCTATGAGAGTCATTGCATTGCCATACGGCGTTATATTTTAAACCCTAAAAACTGCTTTTTGGACCCTCTGCCGAGTTGGCAGGGTCTGCTCTGACCCTTGGAGCTGTCTGCAAGCAGAGAGTACTGTTTAATCCAAAGGGGATTCCCTTCAGTGGCCATACCATTGTTTTCCAGTTGTTCAGTACCTGGGGTTTGGGATCTCAAAGCTTGTCTTCATTTCAGTCTCGCTTATAGTTTCCATATTCTCAGCATCTTTTGCCAGGTAATCATATTTATAAGGCTTTCCTATTTCATCTTCCCCAACACTATCTCATCACTTGAACTTGCTGGAGACAGCTGGCGTGAGGGGCCGGACAAAGACATCACTGGGCAGGTTGGATTTGCCAGCTGAGACCTCCTGAGCCATCACCTGGAGTTCCTGAGATGAGCAATCAGCTTGGGGCAGATTTCCTCACTTATTTGAGGTGTTTTCACACACCACAGAAATCTTTTAGCCGCCCCATGCCAAGGGGAGCTCTCGCCTGCTGACACCTCTCAGTTGTCAGTCACAAGGAAATGAAACACCGGCAGAGGTTGCAGAGCCCACGGGAACACATCCAGGGAATATCTCTGCTTATTGCACTCAACCCCACCAGTTACACGGGCTCTCTCAGGCCAGAACAAATAGAAAATAAAGAAGACAACACAGATCGATGGCTGACTGGTGTTAACAGCTGTAGGGAGTTTTCGGATTTCATTAAATTTCCAGCTGAAGTTTGGGCTCAGTGCAATTTAAGATGTGGGGGATTCACGACAGGGTTTCATCTCTGGATGGAAATTGGGCTCTGGAAATTGGACGCCAGCCCCCAGCGATCCTGGGCTCACTCTTCAAGGGAGGCGCAGCTCATCTCCACTTTTGGAAGATCTTCATAAGATGTGGAATTTGGCATGAGCTGCTCTGGATGCAGGATAAGAGAGTGTCAGAATTTATTTCAGGCCAAACAGAAGTAGAACACAGTTTGAAATTCTAGGTGATTTTTTTGGCAGGGATGGGGGGAGAAAGGGTTAATGAAAAAAAGTCTTTTTAATTTTCTTTGTGAAAAATCAGAAAATAAACCCCAAATTGCAAATGTTTCAGATCAGCTGAGAGCTCTTCATCAAAGTTAAAAATTGTGGTGTGTTTTTCTTTTCTCCATTATTTAAGCCTTTTTTAAACTTTGAAAAATCTGTGCCAGATTTATTTTTAGGAGTCCAAGAAGAAATAATAAGCATTTTTAAAGAAAGATTTTTTTTTTATATCTATATTTCTATTTCTACATCAAAAATGTTTGCCAAACTAAAAGAAACAAAAAAGCAGTGCACAAATAACTTCCTCCTGGAGCTCCATTTTTCTACAAAATGTCTACTTTGGTAAATTAACCCAATAATTGCAAAAAACCTTTGCATAAAAAGGGAGTTTCAGTCCAACTTAACTTTCTGCCATTGCTTCTTTGCATCCATTGGTATTCATGACAAATCAGAACTGAAGAGCTACAAGTTTATTTTCCCATGCAGTCCATGACTGAGTGGGATTAAATGCCCTTCCCCACTGATGAAGAGATCTTCCACATCTCACTTCCCATAGTTTAGACTAATCTATCATTTGTATTAATTCCCTCAAATGAAAAGGGATGGATTTTCCTTTGTTCTGCTTGTAATGAACATTTTCTGTTTCTCCTTTGGGGGAATTATGGAGCAGAATTAATGGGGCTTTTAGGCCATAAAGCAGAGTACATTTTGGAAGTGGGTTACTTGCACCTTGGTTAGTATCACATCTTATTTTATAGATGTAATAAAGGGAGAAAAAACACCAAGGCAGTGCTCAGAGAACCTTCAGGCTATCACTGAGACTTGTTTAAGGTGCTGTTTTACTGAAGGTATTTGCAAAATAATAAAAAATAAAAAGAAACATGGTTATGTACTGCTTAGTACAGGTACGGAAAGAGTTTGTTTTTAGAGGGATTTATACAAGGAGTGGAAGGAAAGCTTGGCCAGAGAAGGGAAGGTTGAATAGCTGAGTGTGGAGATAGGATTGGCTAAGAGGGAAATAAACTGGAAAACCACCTTAGAATAATTTATAGAAGTGAAGCAGGGGCAAACAAATTGGCAATAGTCTATTATGGATAAGAAACAAAGGTATCACCTCTGAATTGAGCTTGGAAAAGCATCCAGCCACTCCAGCACCCCATAAACCAGTCCTGATGCAGACATGGGCAAAGCAGGCTCACTGACTGCCTCCCTCCTGCTCGTAAAAACAAACCTTTACACGTGGCTCTCTCTTGGTCTGGGTCAGCTCTGGATAATTCCAGCTGAATCTGGTAATTCCAATCTTTCTGGAGACTGCAGGAGTAAGCTTGATATTCTAAATGAATTCCAGGACTTCCAGATGTTTGGCTACTTTAGGAAATGCCAATGAAAGGGAGGTGAAAGACGATGATAAAAGTCCCTTCTGCCCCAAACCTTTCTATTAGTCTGTGGAATAATATTCTGTGAATTATATTCTATCAACACTCCTTGACCAGTTCTGATATGTCATTGTCCATTTGGCTGATTTCCCTCTCTGCACTGACAGTAGTTTGTATACAAAGATTACAAAGTGAGTTTTCCTAGTAAGAAAAATTATATTGTTCTGTAGTTGGGTCACTTTTGTTTGATCCTTATTAATTCCCCTCCCCAGAACAGCGACATCCTATCAAAGAAAGCTTGGAACCATCTCACAGACATAACTTCCCAGAGAGTTTGTATTTATTCTGCTTCCTGGCACTTACTAATGCCCAGAAACTACTTTTCCATGAGGCAAGCACAAGGCAGCAACTCTTTGCCCATGCAATTACTGTGATTGTCTGCACAAATCAAGTGGCTTTGTATGCAAATGGCCAGTGAGCAGCGGCCGGGTGCAACGGCTTGAATTTTAATTTGCAGTGAAGAGTCGCATATGCAAACACAAATAAAAATGTGTTTGTGTATTAATATCTGACCAATCACCAGACTCCCTCTCGAGCAGTTTTTTTGGCTCCTGTCAGTTAAAAACTCTTGGCTGGGCCACATGTAACCCCTGCGAGTGAATGGTGGCTCTTTCGAAAGCAGTGATTATTGTTAACTCCCAGGCACTATAATGCTTCCAGATATGCTAGGAAGCTGATTCCCAATAATTAGCAATTAGCAGTAACTATTTTATGGAGCAGAAAAGAGTTGATTACAGTTGTTTTATCAGCTGGTATAATAATAAAAAGTCTTGTTTCAGAGAGGGGAGGAAAAGGGATGATTTCAGAAAGTTGGGTCTCGCTTGCCAGCCATCCATCACCGAAACAACAGCTCCGGGGATGGGGAATTATTGATTTTGAGGGGATTAACTCTCAGCCACAGATAGTTCGGTTTCAGGGCATCATTTGTAAGCCGAGCTGTAGCCGAACACCAGCTGGCACTGGGGGCCTGATCCAAAACTCCCTCAAACAATTTGGACAGCAATTTCAGAGACACCTTTGGGTTAATAAGACCCCAGCTTGAGAGGAGTCTCAGATCTCAGAGCATCTGGCACCAGGGAGAAGCCCATTTACAGACAATTTCTTCCAAGGTGGAAGAAAAGTGATTTCTGAAATGAGGAAGAGGTTTCTTCTGTGGAAGTGAGCTGTGAGGTTTGCAGCTGGCACACATCGATCCCTGCACAGCCCCCAGTGCCTTCTGAGCCAGCTCAGAAAGCACAGACAGGTACACAGTGTCTGCAGACACCAGACTCTCCCTTCTAATGCTCACCCAGTTAATTAATTTTTGCTCAATTTGATTTGACATTCAGATCTGTGATATGTTTATCCTCCTAATGGGCACTTCTCCATATTCCTGGCTTCCTCTGAAAGGTTTAACAAATGGCAGGGACTTTTTGGGGTGGGTAATGAGCCTTTAATTTTGTACTTATTTATTCATTAAGCTTCAGTAGTATCTGGAAAACAACAAATTGAAAGAGTCTCTGCGTATTTAGTCTCTGTTCTTTAAAAATATACAAAATAAACCACTTGCAGCTACAGGTCTGTTATTGCCTTGGAGAAAGTTAGAGCTAAGATATCTCAAGGATTACATTTGTTACACTGCAGCCAAGGCATCCATCACTGTAATGAGCCTCAGTGCCATGAAAACCTCCCTGGCCCACTCAGCCCCTGGGCTTTTTCTGCAGGGACCTCAAACAATTATGCCAAGCAGCACTGGCTCTAAATGTCCTTGTGCAGACCTGAAATGGAGCTTGTTCCTGTTTTCAGCTGGTCCCTGTGTGTTTCTGTCTCCAGGGTCTCATCCTACATGTGGAGCTTGGAGAAGGGGCTCTGTTCCCATTTGGATCCTACAGATCATCCCATAATATCAGTGCAGAAATGAATTTGGTTGTTGATAGCAGGGGAACTGTGAGATGGAAGAGACAGAATGATTTAGCAGTGGAGGTTGAGATGACAGAAAAAAAAAAGGTGGCAAATGAGAGAGGTTTGAGACAGTAAAAGACACAGGAGAGAAAAGAGAGGAAGGACTGGGTGGAAAGAAATAAGGAAATCGAGGCCAGAGCCAACCCTCAGAAGCACTTTGCTTTGGTGACCGTCAGACAGGACATTAGGCAGGATAAGCCACTGTACAAATCTACTTGGACAAGCCCTAAGAACTGCAGGCAGGCAGCAAAAACTATCCCACAACTATAATTTTAGATCTGGTGATGTTAGCAAAAGCTGGCAGACAGCTGGCTACCAGGCAGAGGCATTCAGCAAGAAAGCTGACTGGGAAATTATATTTTTTCCCCACAGATAATTTGTCACAAATAATACCGAACTGTTTCATTTCCTTGGAAAAACTTATTCTGTCCTACATATGGGGAGGACTTAAAGGAGCTCTATTTAATTTTATTAAATTGTTCTGCCCTAGAGCACTGGTACTCCACTGCCCAGGAGCCTTCTGCTCCTCTCTTGG
Source organism: Origma solitaria (assembly GCA_013397895.1). Taxonomy (NCBI): domain Eukaryota; kingdom Metazoa; phylum Chordata; class Aves; order Passeriformes; family Acanthizidae; genus Origma; species Origma solitaria. Next base: position 1,613,546 of record VZRL01001315.1, on the reverse strand, counting down.
CCGGGTTAGGAGTCAGGGCTTGGAGCAGGGGACACCAGAGGCTGAACAAAGCCACCACCTCACCCTCCTGCTCCTGAAAAGGGGAGAATTGCTGGGCTTTAACATTATCCAGCAGTGCTTGTGAGGATGTCTCACATGTTCGTGACACCAGAATGGTGAAAGGTCCTCTCAGGGAGAACCCCACAGCAGGGACAGGAACAAGATCCTTCTGAAAGTCCCTTCCAACCCCAACCACTCCGTAATTCTATGATTCCATGAAATTCAAAGAGGACATGAGTCCCCTGGAGGCAGATATAGCTCCCAAACCAGCCCTTCGAGCTTTACAATCTGAAGTTCTGCACTTGGCAAAGGCAAACCAGAGGCCCCACCTGCCCCCAGCCTCCTTTTATTCACACTCCATTTCCCCACCTTCACCAGTCCTTTCCCCACAGAGCAGGTTCTTGCCTAATTCTCTCAGTGTGCTGTGTTTTGGTGCTCTGTGGGTGTGTGTGAGTGTTTGTGTGTGTGCAGGTGTGACCCGAAGGGTGCCGTGCTCTCCGCTCCGTGCCCGTCCCGCTGCGCACAACAGCTCTCGGGGAGCTCTCAGCTAATCAGGGTTATACACTTGGAGCCTTAACCCTCTCATTGAGCCTGCTGGGAGGCTCAGGCATGGCTGGCAGTAATTGGAAGGAACACAGTGTTGTGATTGCTAATTGTTCTGGGGAATGTTGTGATTTACCCTTGGAAGCGCATCCGTGGGTACGTTTTGTTCCTGATTTTGGAGTTGTGACTCGTAGGGTCCATGACGGTGGGAGGTTTCACTCCCTGTGCAGCATTTCCAAAGCAGAGCAGGATTTGTTGGCTATTTTTGCTATTTTTATCTGCCAGACAGCCTATGCAACTCTTTTACTTTGGAATACTTATGATCCACTATATGCTTGGAGACTAACTGTGCTCCTCTTGAGATTTGGAAAGACCGAAAAATAATGTCTAACACTTTGTGGGAGAAGCTGGAGGTTCTCTCTGAAATTTCAGAATCCAACAGTGAGGAGCGAGTGTGCGTCCTTGGGCTTTTCCAGTACCAGCACCTAGAGCCAGCACAGCCCCAGGAGCATCAGCAAAAGGCACTGATGTTGGATCAGGTGGATTGCTGGTGGATCATGGTGATCCACGACCCTGGATGGTGCTCAGGGCTGTCCTTACCACCTCTGCAGCACCTTCTCTGTGTTCCTCACTGCTCTCCTACCCATGGAATCCAGCCGAGGACAGCACAAATTTACCTTTGCTCATCAATAAGAGATCCCTTTTTAGTTCAAAAGCCTGATTGTTTACCATGGCATTTCACAATTACCCTCATAATTTGCCTAGACATTAGGCTGTGCATGCATAGCAGGAAGCCAAAAGCATCTGCCCTGCTGTTAACACGAGAGCCTGCCCCCACAGCAGAGAAGAGCTCCGACAGGAAATAAATCCCGAAGATTTATGGAGAAGGCTGCACAGGGAGAGGGCTCAAAGCAAAGTCCCCTGGAAGGGAGAGGGTTTGAGAGTCCTTTTGGCCAAGAGGTGAACACCTCACTTGCACCCTGACTTTATTTTGCTTTCCCAGCCTTATGGCAGGATGCAGCAGTGGGCATGGGGAGAGGTGAGCTGACTCCAGCTTCACGGTGAGGAGCCTCAGCACCCACCCAGCTGCCCAGGAGCTGGTGTCTGCCCAGGGAACTGCTTCCTGACCCATCACCTGGCTCCTTCCTGCAGCCTGGGTCTCTGTGAGCATTTTGTGAGGCTGCCAGGAGTGACCAGAGCAGGTAAGGACACCAGGAAGTTTCCTGCTGGCCTTTGCTCACCATAAGGAAACAAGCAGGAGTTTTCTTGCCCCGCGTTATCTCCAGACCATCTTGCACCATCAGTACCACCATGGGAAACCTCCTTCAAACACTGTGCTGAGCTCTGGGATGTCTTTCTCCCTGCAGCCCTTGTGCTGCTCTCCCCAAGGCTTCAGTCCTTGTCCAGGCACTCAGGTCCCTCCATCACTCCCCAGGGACACCTCCTGGTCTGCCAGGTTTGACTTCTAATCACACACAGCATATGTCTGTGCTCTGGGAGCAGCTCCTCCAGCCTTGGCAGCCTCTTTTCTGAGCGGATAATTCCTCTGGGATCCTTTGGGTGGAAAGCCCTGCTCCAGCCTCCATGCTCAGCCCACAAAACCCAGGACACCACCTCCCAGTGCAGCAGATCCCTTCTCCTGTCCCGTGTGAGCTGCTCAGGGAAGCCCAGGGAAAGCACATCTGTGCTCACCCGGTGTGGCACGAAATAATAGAGAGGGGACGAAAGATGCGCTCAGAATATTATGCCTGAATTTTCTATTATTACTGTATCACTGTGTCAAAATTGAAAGCAATGTTAGATTTCTCAAGAGGAGCCATCCATAATGCATTGCAGAGCAGTGTGTAGGTGTTTTATGAAATGTATTTTATTCAAACCAATATATACAACACTAACATTATTGAACGAAATTGAAGGCCCAGTCTTTTCTCCTTAAAATATTCATTATTCATGTTATAGTCCTTTAACAAAAACTAAAGCCAAATACATATTCAATTTATTTTTCCCCATTCAGACTTACATGCTATTCATCTCTAGTGTCCAATGGAGATGAAATGTCTTCTTATTATTCCTGTATTAGCTTCTGACAGTTCAATTTCTCTGAGTGCTGTGCTTGAGACAACGCTTAACAAATAGCCATATAGGTAATTGCTCTGATCCAAATTTCTTGCCAAATCTTTTAGATCTGATGTAGATCAGAGGCAGTGGAATGTTGACACATTCTGATTCAGCCCTGGCAGCTGCCTCTGTGAGGCCTTTTCTTCTGATAAATATTATTGGAATAACTTTCAACATATGCAGTTTCATTCCTTCCAACAATGTACTGCGCCAGAAACGCTCTGCAACCTTGTTTCTGTCTCCGTTTTGCATTCACAGAAATGATGAGGGAATCCAGTGGGTTTAAATTGCTGTTTCTTTTCAGGTGACTTCTTGGAAGAGAGATTACCTCACCAGTTCCTATAACTTACCAGCACTCTGAGCACCCAAGGAGTGCTGTTCAAACCACGCTGCAAAATGACTTCATCTCCCAACAGTTCAAGGCTATCCTTCACAGTGTGCTTTTCCTGATGAGATTTAAGGGGCTCGTTTGACAAATTCCCTCCTGGAAATCTGTTTCTTGCTTTGCTTTATTTTTGTCTCTCAAGCATTTCTTAGCCCAAACTTCTTCACTAGGTATTTCTGTTAAGAGCAGCAATTTGAGGTGCTTGGCAAGATTGGGAGTCTCCTGGGCAAAGCACAGACAGCCAAAGCTGCCTTTCAGGTTACAAGCTGAGAAAATAAAGAAATTCAACAGGAGAGAAAGGAAATTTCACAGCTTTAGAGCAGAGAAACTGAGGCAGGGAAAGATTAAGGGCCATGGTTCTCAAATTGTATTTAGAATTCTAAGCTGCCTAATTATTTCTTTTAATGGTATCTAAATTATTTCTTTTTTAATGGTGAATAAATTATTTTCAGGATCTAGGACTGCAATGGGCCATTTTTCTCAGGAGGATTGTAGGAGAGGTGCAGAGTGGCACAGCCAGTCCTCAGTTTTAATCACAGGCTCATTAGCCCTGCTGCAGACTGCCATAATTTTGCTTTGTCCCCTTCAGTGAGATTTCGTGTTCCAGAAGATTTTGCCCGTGATGAGTTACTATTGATTTTTCCAGGGTACGATTAATCTTGCAAGCACTTTTAAAATAAATAAAAAATCCTCTGGATTATAAACACGTGTCTGTGCCTTTGTACCACTGAAATCCAAGCTGAAAATGCTCTGTCTCCCACCCAGGCCCTCTCCCTCCCCTTTCCCCTTGCTAGGTGTACCTACATTTGTCAAATAAACACAACAAACCCTCTGGCAGCAAGGGCTTAATAACAGGATCTCCAAAGGGGCAGGAAGGCAAAAAGAGACAGAGAGACAAAAAGAGACAGAGAGACAAAAAGAGACACACTCCTGGCGTGTCCTTGCCCCTGCTGGCCCAGCCCTGGGTGTTGGATGGGAGTGACGATCACTGTGCAGGACTGACAGAGCCTTTGGTGCTAATGGCAACTGATGGCGAGACGGATAAGATGAAGAAAAACCACTTTTTCACCTGGAACAGTACTTAGAGAGGTGCAGCACTTACCCCAGTCTCTGGAAAAGCAGCTAATGCATGTCCCAGAGCATGAGTGAGGAAGATTGAGCTTTCAGAGGGGCTCTCAGTGCTCTTGTCTGTGCTAAACTTTATTTGCTCATGAGTCCAAAGCCAGGACCTAGCTTGCTTTTCCTCCCTCTTTCAGTCTAAAAGTCAGTAGCAGAAATTTCTGTCTTGAGCTGCAGTGCAAATACTAAAGTTACACATAAAAAGCAGAGCTGATGGACAAAGCCTTGATGGATTTGGGCTGAGAGCGTCTCCATTGCATTCACACACCAAAATAATGCCTGTACAACAACACTGGGTTTCCCCTTGTGGTCTTCTTTCCCCAAGAATAATTTAGGGACTTCTCCAGTCCCCTCTATGAAGCAGCAATGCCATTGTGGCTCCCAGTTGCTGTCAAGATCTGTTGTCACTTGAGTGGTGTTAGGCATTGACAAACATGTCGAATTGCATCTGTTATAGTTGGAGGGAAAAAATGCTGGGTTTTTTTAATAGGAAAAAAATTATGTGACTATAATGTATTCTATCCATTTTTTCAACTATCAAAAATCAGTGGGATGCACAAAATTGGGTGGAAGTTTTGTCCTTAGTTGTTTTTTCCCAGAAAGTCTATGGAATTTTTGAGTCTAACACCCCTTGGGAAAGTCTGCTCAGAGCCACGGTAAGGACTCATTTGTACAAGACTAAATGTATCTTCTAAATCTGTCTGTCTGAAAGGAAGTAAAGCTTTAAAAAATAATTAAGATTTCCTACAAGCGCCTCATTCACAATAGAATTTCATAATACAGTTACATTAAGAGGAAATGAATGCCTCTCATTTGAGGCTATTACCACAAATGAATTAAATGAGCAGATACCTTTTGGAGGCTGGCTTTAAAACCTGGATTCCACTCCCAAATGGAGCAGCTCCAAAATTCTCTGTTAGTGCCATGGCACATGGATGAGGTGTGCAGTACCCAGGTTCTGGTGGCCAGGTCAGGAAGACACCACTCCATATTTAATGAGAATGTGCTGGTACAGCCTCCACCTCATTAGCAGCAGCTCTTGGCAGGGTGAAACCAGAGCCTTTATGGCATAATAAACCAAATGAAAAGATGTTGGTTTTGAAATAACAAACCTGGAGTGGTCCCAATAGCTCCCAACCTGACCCTACTGAAATCAGGAGAAGATGAGCTCTAAGCAGATGTCCTGGCTGGGATGTGCACGACTGGATCCATTGCTCTCTTGGCTCTATTTCTTCTCCAAAAAGCTGTTCTGAAAAGCAGGTGGATAAATAGTGCATTGAATCAGCCATACCTGATTGTCTTGGCTAAATATATTTACTGAATCACACAACTGAAGTAGTGTTGGTAGTTGAGCTGATATGAATTACTCTGTGTTTAATGAGAATATTTTGCTTGTCCTCTGAGGATCCCCAAGCTCTATTTTTAAGGAACCTTTTTTTTTTAAAACTTAAATATCAAGCCTGTTTCTCAGCAAGCCAAAACCCTATCCAGAGAAAGGTAATGGTTGCTCTCAGCTCATCCCTGGAGGGATTTAAGAAACAAGTAGATGTGGCACTTGGGGACATGGTTTCATGGTGCCTGGACTTGATGTCCTCGAAGTCCTTTTCCAACCTAACTGATTCTATGATTCAAATACAAACAAACCCTTTTATTTCTTTCCTGGCTTGCTGGAGTCTGCTCCAAGCAGCACAGCATTTCTGGGGAGCCAGGGAGACAAAGCCGGAACTCAATTTGTTCAGAATACTGGAGTTTGTAACAGTAGCTGAGTTGTTTTGCAATAAATTCTTTCAGCTTAAAAATTAATACCCAGAGTAAATACCTCCTTATGCACTTCTCCTTTGTGTGCAACCCATCAGCTTCAGGATTTATAACCTTCTTAACAATTAATATCCAATCTCCTTGCAGTAGCTTCTCATTATAGTCGGCTTTTGTCTTCATACCTGAAGGTTTTTTAAATACCATTTGCTGGGTGTGCTATGATTTCCTGATAAAAGACATTAAGCCTGCATCTTGTCACTATTTCTGCAAGGTGATCACTGTATTTCAGCCACACTCTTTGATATTACCATTAATGTACAAAAGAGATGCTAATTCCTCAGCTGTGTCTGCTCAACACACAGAGGAAGGGCTTTCAAACAAAGGCCAAATAAATAAGTAAAATACAGGTTGACATGGAGACCAGTTTATTAGCTCCTCAGTAAGTGCATCTGTAAATAAATATGTCTCTAGTGTTCTCTCAATATCTGAAACAAGATGATACAAAGAAGGGCACAGAGCCTTCAGCCCTGTGAGGCTTGACTGCTGCACAGCCATAAAATAGGATAAAATGAATATATAGCTGATGCTTCTCACTTCAAGGATAAACTGTGTGAAAAGGTACATAACGGCCTGCAATCAGCTGCTTAATCAGATTTAAATAATAAAATAAAAAAACCCCACAAACATCCAGACAGCCTACTTGTGTGTAACTGATCTGCTTGATTGGTGAGAATTATGGGCAGTAATCATATTATCATTTCCATTAGATTTTTCTCTTCCATGGTTTTTATAACTCAAGTGATTCATCTAGCAGATGAATATATAGACACAGACAAATACTTCAAAATGGCTTTTTGGAGCTGTTTATGTTTAATTTGTCACATAACAAGTTCATCTCCACTAATTTTCTGAGAGCTGAAGTTGTTATTACCAGCACAAAGACATAAAGAATGCCAAGGCCATGGAGCTGTCAGGGAAGGGAAAGCCAGGAATGGGAAAAGGAGGGTAGGAAACAGCAGTGTCTGCATCACCTGCTGAGGGAAGCGTGCAGGGGGAGAGGAAATAAAAAGGAAGAATCATCCTGAAGGAGAGGGATCAGGCTTTTCACAGCTGGGAAATGGGAAGGGTCTGGCAGAGAGGAGGAAATGACAGCAGACAAAGGCTGCGGGCAGGAGCCCAGCTGGGCAGGGGACACAAAGGTGCCTTGGTGCCAAGACCTGAGGGTCACATCATATGTCACTGGAAAGTTCAATTCCCCAGACTGGCAACAAAACCTCTGTTTTTAGTCAGGACCTTTAAAGTTGAAGCCAGTGATGATCCCTTACACCTCAGAGGTGGGGGGAGCTCGAAGAGTGGAAACAAACAGTCATACTTTTCTCATTCTCTTTTGTGTGAAAAATTCCTAGAGCATTATTAATTTGTGATGATACTTGCAATCAGCAGAACTCATTCATTTTTTAAGTTTCACTCAGTTGCCGTGAATGGATCTGTTTCTCAGCTGGGTGGCTGCATTCATTTTGCAATAATGGTATTTGTTTGACATTTGAGAAATTAACAATGCAAATGCCTCCGTGTCTTCGTAGCACATTTAAAATAAAATATCTTCTCCCACTGAATTGATGGCGTGACTCTAAAAAGGGCTCAATAACAGTCAAAACATTTTTCAAAACCTATTATAATGTGAAGCACTTGCATGTGATGGGATTGTCTCTCGGAGCCAGGCTCTATCCACACAGTCCAGAAAAATAAAGGAAGACTGGGAATCATTGTGTGACCCTGGGGTGTGGTTTTATCCCTTCTCCCAGCCCTCCCAGCTACAGTGGGGGATGCAAACCCATGGAATCCTGGGCACTTTGGGAATCTTGCACTGTTCCACCTCAGGATTCAGGTTCTTGCTAATGCAAGAGGTGTACCGACAATAGATGTGGTGGGCTATATCCTCATGTTGGCACATAAAAGCCCAGAAATGCTTAACAAATACTAGAAATGGGAAAGAGAAGAAGAATAAAAAGCAAATTGCAGGCATTGTGCCCACAAAAAAAATCTAATTACTTTTAATCCAACGTAATTTTTGTTTTATTATGGTGGTAGAGGCTGAACACTGTCTGTTGGTACAGAGAATTAATAACGCATTACATTCCTGCCCTAGCTGACAGGAAGACACAGTTCCTACTGCACATCTTTCTGCTGACCTCCTGTTCCTATAACCCATTTATGCCTGCTCATTTCTGTATTTTCTTTGGTTCATAACCAGAAGGAAAGGCCTTTCTTTACAAGCCATTGATAAATTGTCATTTACAGGAGGCAATAACTTCCTTTAAAATTTGCATAATGTTTTTACTGGTCATTTAGGGCTGCTGCATATTATATTAAACCTTAAATGGCACGGTTTTATTATGCATTAAGCCTCAAATAGCATTACAAACCCACGAGCCTCACTGGAATATTTTCTATGCCCTGAAATTTAATTGTGTTGCAAGCCAAGGCAGCTCATGAAGCTTCAATAAGTCTCATTACTAAATTGGGATGTTGCACTGGCAGTTTCAGATCACTTACATTCAATAAAATGGACACGTGGTGTTGCCAGAAGGCCTGCAAGGGCCGAGGCCATGGGAAAGGGCTTCAAACACAGACTGAGGAGCAGCCCAGCTTGAAGAGAGCTTTAAAGCCTGGCTTTAGATCTTCCCTTTGCCTCACAGGCTCTGGCATTGGGACCAACACATTTACATCTATATGTAAATATATAATTAAGGGTGCAGCCTCAGATGTCCTCCAGGAGGTTCTCTTGGGAGAGAGAGCTGGAGGACAGAGCCAGAGCTGGCACTGGATAGCTGTAGTCAGGGTGAGAGGGGGAAGAGAGGGCTTTGGAAATCACTCCCTCTTCCCTGTTGTCTTGGTTTGAAAGTCAGGTGTTTTGCTAAGGAAAGTGGGAGCCTCCCTTAGAATGGATAATGTGACCCCTTTCCCCTCCAAATTGTTATAACTTTGGAATCAAGGGGGCTTTCAGACAAAAATATGGGAGAAGGAATAACAGTTCTACACTAATATTTAGAGCACGGCAATAATACAGAAACAATGGTTTAAATAGACAAAGTCAGAATACAACCTGCACCCTGTTAGGGCGGTGCTGCAGTGCAGTTCAATGGTGGCTGCAGTCCCGTTGGAGTGATGGATGTGCTCTTGTTGAAATGGTGACTTTGTGGAAAGGTCTCCTCGGTCTCTGGAGGTCCAGCGGTGGCTCCTGAGCTCTTCTCCTCTGGGAATCCAGTGGGAAAGGTACCCTGGTGTTCCAGGGTCTCAGTTTATGTGCAGGTGGGAATGTTCAGCTCCTCCCCTCTGGGCAGGGCATCTCACAATGGCTGATAGAATCTGTGAGTCACTCCCGGAGCCCTCGATGGCCATGAGCAGAGATAGCCCCGATGGTGTTAGCAGGGCTGGGTCATGCTGAACACCAAGAACACTGCCCCACCTGTTTTTAACAGATTATGGAGATGGTAATAGAATACAGACTTTTGGTTACACCTTCCATGTAACCTAGGACACCTGTGAACATGGGTCCCTGGGTCAGTAAAGCCAGCAAGGCCACATGGATTGCTGAGAGCACCCAAGATCCACTTCAGGAGCCACTGAGCCAATTGAAAGTCTCTCATGGATATCAGATGGCTCTGAGTTAGAGCCCAGGGTCAGGTTTAGCTGAAGTTCACCTGGCAGGGTGATTTGTACTCACAGAATTAACTGGCCTCAATAACAAGTGCTGAACTGTCATGGCCCAGCTCACTGCTGAAATTAACTTGCTCAGCTGGACTTTCCAATAAAGCTGTTTTAGGAATGCACTGTAGCATAGAAAGCAATTTGTTTCCTTAAGATTTAGTACCAAATGCCTACCTTGATTTGGATTCTAGAGAAGGCAGCAACTGGTAAAGTGGGTAATTTGAAACTTAACATATTTCTCCTCCCTGAGATCAGATCCCATTAAAACAAGAGCAAAGTGCTACCAATTTGTCAGTCATTCCTCGTGTAGTTTTATTCCTCCAAGTAAATTGCCTGGGAGAGAGTTTCCTTTTTCCCTCATCTTTTTTCACCTCATTGTTCATTTGACCTGATCCCTGCTCAGGCAGGAAAGCAGAACCCCACACCCACCATCCTTGGTCTCCCATCGCTCCAGGTGACACCTTTCTCTTGCCATCTGCAGAACAGATGTGTAAGACAGGGGGAAAAGGACAACTCAGTGAGCCTTTCATCCAAAAGACAAACTCTTATTTGCACCCACAGCTAAAATAGCCTTAGCAGACAAAGTATCCCAATAATTTTAAGAAAAAAAAAGTTCTGCTGATGTTTCCCAAAAAGTATCAGAAATAACACAAGGCAGCCTTTTCTTGTGGAGTTTCCACCTCATGTGTCGCAAAGAATGTTTGGGTAGGTTTCTGATTTAGAGCCATCAGACGTAAACACAGTGCAACATAAACCCAAAGCAAAACACATCAGTTCTTGGAGTTTGTCAGAAAAATGCTTATATTTGCTTCAATTTCATGGAGCAGTTTGGAAAGGTTCATAAAACCTGAGCCTAAGTTTCAGGGCTGTGTTCCACGTGAGCTGTTCAGAGGGATACAGAGAGTTACCTGCTCACCTCAGAACCAGTTTGTGTCAAACTAAAGGCTGCACGAAGCTCAGGGTCATGTCAAGCTGCTCAGGGAAAACCTGTGCTAAGCAGCCCTGCTTTCCAGCTCAGACAAACAAATGTAAGGTGTGTTTAACTGATCCACCCTCTGGAATTGCAAGACATCAGCCTCCAGTAATGTGTAATTGCGTGAGAAGTTGTTTATCCACGGCTCGATCATAAATTCTGCTTGGAATTTCAATGTACCTGGGTGTTATTTACAATTCCAGACCTCTAAGCCAAGCATGATAGCTGTCTTCTCTCAGCTGCAGGAGCCCTGGCTTTGCTGTAGTGGATTGATTTCTCTCTCAGAGTGGCCAGCACCAGCTCAGGGTTAAAATGCCCCAGTCTGCTACTATAGTAACAGGTGTGTGATGCTGCAGAGAGAGGGATGCAAAAACTGCAGGTGGGAGAGCAAGACAAATTCCTTGTGAAAATTTTGTTCTTTTCACATTCCTTTATACCCCAAGCTTTGTGTGCTCTGTTGAGTTCATAGGTGAGATGCAGAGCAAGGGTCACCCCAAAAATTCAGTACCAAGTTTGGCTCCTTGATCTCTTGGCGCTGGTGGTGGGGTGTCATCGGCTGATCCCACTCTGCAGGATCGCATTTCATGTCATAAATTTAGCTACCATTACTGCCCTGGACTGACCCCATGTTTCTTGTGTTATGAGGCATTCAAAAAGGGCTCTAATCAGTCAGTGCCATGCTCCTCAGATTTAATCCCTGCCCCAGAGAGGTCCTGCCTGCTCCCTGCCTGGGGCAGGCAGTGAGGAACATGGAGATGTCCTAAGAAGCTTTTAGATGGCACCATGAATGCTCTCTATTCATAAAAAATGTAGTGATGTTGAATCACGAGAATCCCTAACTAATTTCCCGGATTCTCCTCCTTTTCAGGAGGATGTTTCTTCCTTTATAAGTCAGTATTTATGATGAAAATGCAGACTTTTAGGTTGGTAAATTTTCTACAAATGGGCAAGCTTGATTCTCCCCTTTCTCTCTCACACTCTTCACCCTTTATTTGGGGAAAGACAGATCTTAAGACAATTCTTCCCAGTTGCTGCCCATCCATAACCTGTTGGCATAAACTTCTGCACACACCACAAAGACAACAGAGCTGCAGGGGAAGGAGCCACACTCCATCTTGCAGAAACCATTTCTGCAGCAGGAACAACAACGTCCATTTGCAGCCATTGGATTTACCCTGCAAGTCTGGCAGAAAAGGGAAAAGAGAGAGAGAAGGGAGAGGAAAAAACTCAAGTTTTGATTTTTAAAATGAGCAAATTGATGTGGAAGTCACAGATGGTGAATAAATATGGGGCAGAGAATTGTCATTTGGCAGCCAGTTCTTCTGGCCAATTTAAGAGGGATATGCTGTTATCTAGTTTGGTTCAGGGAAAATATATTCTGGGCAGCAGTTAGCCATGTAAGAGGCTTCATTGTTTCATAAAATATATTTGGGTTTGATACAAACACAATTAATTCAGCTTTCTAATATTGTGTTTGAACTAAATCCAAAATATGTGTTGTGAACATTTATTCTTTTATGTCATTTATTGGTTCCAGGTTCTTTTCTGAAGGCTTAGATTTGAAAAGGGATTTGCAAAATACAAAGACCATTTGGGGTGACTTCAGCTGGTGCAGCAAACTCCATTCTCATGCACTGTTTAGAGATGTGCCTCCAAATTATCTGACAAATGGTATGTTCTAAATGAAATCCCTCATTACCCGTGCTTTTCTACTGCACAGCATTCTTCATTATTGCACCACTGTATTTTGGGGACTTGTCAGGCTTTGCCCGTTTGGTCTAGCACTGGAAGCAGAGGATGGGGATGAGGAGCAGCACAGGCAGTGCTCTGCCAGCTGAGTCCCTGCACGGCTGCACTCCAGCTCAGCCCTGGCTTCCCCAGGGACACCTTGGAGGAGATAAAGACCTCGAGACACCACCCAGCCCTCCTGATCCAGAGGCTTCTCCTCTCCCCGCACAGATCACCCTGGGCCTGTTTAGCTCAGTTGTGTTTTGGGTGCTGACAACAGAGGATATGGAAAATGAGTTGAAATCAAAATATTTTTTTCCACGTGAAGAAGGATCTTGTTGTTCCCAATCTCCTCCCAATGAGACTGCAGTGGGAAGGACCTTTGGCAGGGGGTCCTGCCCTGCACCCAGGGCACTGCAGAGCCTGCTGCCAGTGCCATGAACCCCAGCACCAGGTACTGCTGAGGGCAGCTGCTGTGCTACCCACAGCCACCACAGACACTGGATCAGCCCTGCCCTTCCTTCCCAGGAATGTTTCTGAGCCAATGGCTTCTGTGGAATCCTGGTTTTCTACACAGAACCCACAAAACTTCCCATGGTTCTTAGTTAGGCCAGCTATAGCATCAAACCTCTCTGAGCTCAGTCGAACACTAATGACACTACAGATTACAGGGGGGAAAATTCCAATCTCCACTTATTCATCTGCCCCTTCCTCCACATCTCTGTAACTTTAGGGAGAGAAAGGAATTGGGTACAAATATTTCAAGATTGTGCGTGGGCTTCCCATCTGGGTTAAGGACCCTGTGGTGTAAAGCTCTGCTGCAGATCCCTCTCTGCAACCAAAGCCAACTGAGATTTTAAAAACAAATTATCACAGCCTGCTCTGCCACACATTATCCCTCATCTGGTGGTAAATCAGCACTGCTCATATCATTGCTGACTTGCAGAACACATCCCTCCATCCTGGACATAAATGTTAATTAGTGAGATTTCTGCTTCAAATTAGTGACGCCAAAGCACTTTGAGACTCCCACATGAAAAGAGCCACAGAGGCCAAAGTGTTACTGTTCCCTTTGGTCACAGTGTTTGAAATAGATCTCCTTTAATAGCTCTGTTTTCTCCTCACAGGTCGGTGGGTAAATGAGCTCTGGTGCCCAGGCTCCCTCAGAAACACAAGAGGAAGGAGCAGAGCTCTTTGAAGCTCCTCCACACTCACAGGGGAGGGGCAGGGGGGTGCTAACAACTTTCAAAATATACACATGAACCAGAGAGATTAGGACTTCCAGAAGAGCCCTCAATGAGGATCCTTTTCATGTCTAAGATACATATCTAGTTCATTCACTATCTGCACAGATGAAAGCAACCTCTGATGGTATCTTCTCTGCTCACCACCTTATCATATCAGTGATAAAAGACCAGTCAGACTTCCTGGCTTTGGAACTCATAATGCAATTATTAATATTTGCCTGGTTTTTCCTCCCTTAGCTGAGTGTGGGTATGAAGAGGAGAGGAGGAGGGGAGCAGAGAGGAGACCGATGCTGATGTTTGCACCCCAACTGCGGTGGGAACAGAGCTCCTGCTCCTCAGGCTCCCTGCTGCAGGTGAAAGGGGAATGTGCTGTAACCCACACCAGCCACATCTTCCCCAGGACACAGCATTGCCATGGCTACAGGAGCCAGGAGATGGCAAAGAGCAGAGCGCTCCACATCACCTTGAAACACAGCACCACACCCCTCCGAGCTCCCACCAACCCACACAGGTGAGGCAGGCTCGGATTTCTCCTCCCTTCCAGGTTTTCTGAAACCTGTGCCATTCACAAAATACCTCAGGCAGCCGTGTCAGGGAGCTGCTGCTGTGTCAGGTGGTGTTAATCATCTCTGCAGGATCTGGAAGGGCAGGGGATGCTGCACACAATGGAAAAGGGACGGTGACTTGTGTGTCATGCTGCTTCCACCGTGCAAGGTGGGAAAAGTGCCTTCTGCAATAAAGAAATAATAGTAATTAGGGTTAATTGCAGGTTGAGAGTGAGGGAATCCCACTGGGTTATACACATATGGTAAGTAAGCCCTTTCCCCACCTTGTGCATGGAGAAAGGAACACATGAAAGGGGAAGAGCTGCCAGCAAATGCACACCAGGATGGAGAAAAGCAACAGCAAAAAAAGGGAACTTTTTGAAAGCACAATCAGATTTTCAAACTGTAGATACCTTTTGTTCTAAAATCAAAAAGGACCCTATTTAGATTCCAAAATTCTATGCTCACTGTGTAAACTTATTATAATGTATTACACACCTAAGATTAAAAATTATCTCTCTGGGTGTCACATGCTTGTCACTGCAGATAAGAGAAGGTCAAACCAACTGATGTGGCTCCCCCACAACTGATGCTCACAGAAATGCATAAACTCATGGTCAGTTTTGCAGGAACTAAAGAACTGTTTTTCTTGATTTCAGCTTATTCAACTGCTGTAGTAATGACCAGGCAATGCAGGAAGTCAAAAAGTTGGAATCTGTTAAGCCCAAGAATATAAATTAGGGGTGAGAGAAAAAGATCCCTCTTTAAAAAGACACTATAAGATGACCAGAAATACTGCCCTCATTCATTGTCTTCTACATTCAGTGCTTTGATGGACTCTTATTTAATGAAGACTCCTAAGTAAAACACTGCCTGTTCACATCCTTAAGTCCCACTTCTCATCCAAGTGCATGTGATTCCCCATCGGTAAAGGATTATGGCATTCCCCTTTCATAACGTTATAAAATGTGAAAATGAAGAACTGGTTAATGTAAGGTTAAACAAAACACTTACTCTAATCACTTTGTCTAGTTATAGAACATTCTTTGATCTAGGAGAAAAAAGGAAAGGCCATCTTGAATAGAAACCATCTGTTCACTAATTGTGTATCAAAAACTTCCCTGAAAAGGTATTAGGTAATAGTACAGAGTCTTTTAATTAATATTATAGAATAATAGAATCAGGGAATAGTTTCGGTTAGAAGGGACATCCAGTCCAATCCCCGGCAAAGGACAGGGACACCTTCCACAAGCCCAGATTGCTCAGAGTCCCTGAGAGTGTAGGGTATACCTGTACTAGCAATTGTCCATCCATCCATCCATCCACCCTTGAATTCTTTTTTAAAACCTTCATATCCACATCGGAAATCTTAAACTCCTAGGCTGCAGATGGCTCACACTGCACTGTCCTGCCTGTATGAACATTCCCACCAATTGCTGCCCCACCCTGCTGCAGGGCAGGCAGTGCTCACACACACCTGTCTGCTCCAGCAGCGCTGCCAAAGCCCTTCCTGTGCTTCCCTCCTCTCCAGAGCACTCTCTCTTCTAGTCCTGCGCTCAGCAGTAGCCAAGAGGTACTTAATACAACCCCATTTGGCACCTTCCCTCCGAGCTGCCTATTCCAGGCTGCCAATACAAGCACAGCAGCTCCAAACTGCCCAGCCGAGCCAAGAATTCTCTCCCTGTGCGCAGGTCGCCAGCCAGAGGCAAATGCATGAACTTTGGAGATTATCTGGAGGGAACATTCCAGGAATTTAGATTTTAGCCGCAACGGTAGGACCATACATCATTAAAGCTGCCTCTCCTGCCAATGTGAAAAGCAAACATCAGTGATTTAAATCATGGCTCCCCAGTGGCTCATTTAAATCACTTGGATGGAAATCAGTCCACCTTGTCACTGTGGAAAGGTAGAAATGGAAGGTGTGGATTCATCACTCCCAGGTCCACACTCAGCGCAGGACGTGGATCAGGTGACAATAAATCCTGCGAGGCACAGTATATAATAAGGAGTTTTGTGATGTGTGGCACTGATTGAAACCTGATCCCTCCAACTGTGTGTGTTGTGTTTGGAGTTTGTGCTGTCTGTGTGACTATTGACCAAAGCTTTCCCTGCAGTCAATATGTGCAGCATCGCTCTCTGTAGTTCTTCGGGAGGGTGAAGCTCATTGATCAGCTCCTTTCTGGGAGCACTTTCATGGGGCCTTTATTTCATTTTAACCCCCCAGCCCATTGCCCAGGAACCTGCACAAGACACAGGGACGGCATTTGCTGCAGATGGGGACATGCTCAGGGACACACAGCATGGGCTGAGGAGCCTTGAAGGGATGTCCAAGGGCACCTTCCCACCTGGACACAGACCCATCTCGGGCTGTTCTGTGCAGCCTGAGAGCTGCAGGACCCACAGCAGGCATCACTAGAGCTCTGCTCCAGGCAGATGCATGAGCAGAGGTGTCTCTGCCACAGAAAATCCCCTGTGTGACTGGAGAAGCCTAAGGAAGGTTGGCAGAGGGAAGAAACGCTGCTGTGTACAGGTGAGAGGCTGATGCAGACAAAAAGTCCAGCCCTGTCCACACAGAGTCAGCCCAAATCCTCATTTCCCTGCAGCTAGGGGAGCTCTGCCAGCTCCCTGGCACTCAGACATGTTTAAATTGGTTTCAGTGTTTATGGCTGTACAATAACCAACAAACAGCACAACCTGCCACCTAACAGACATTCTTTGGCTGCACAATTTTCTGCCTCTTTGATTATTTGAAAGCAGCAGGTTTTATTGCCTGTGTTACCCGTAGAAAGAGACAGTTTTTAGCATGCAAAAAGGTACCAGAAGCCAGACCCAGGTGAATGCTTTCGGTGTAGGCAGCTGCCCCCATTTTGACAAACTCCTTTGACACTTCCAGTGCTGCAGAGGCATTTGAGAGGTGACAGCTGATTTCAGTCTGGGTAGCATTGAATTCTGAGCAGGGACACTCACATCAGAGGAGAGTCAGGCACTGATCTCTGCTCTCTGGTGATCAGCTACAGGACGTGAGGGAAGGGCTGGAGCTCTGTCAGGGGAGGGTCAGGCTGGAGATCAGGAAAGGTTCTTCCCCCAGAGGGTGCTGGCACTGCCCAGGCTCCCCAGGGAATGGGCACAGCCCCAGAGTTCCAGGAGTGTTTGGACAGTGCTCTCAGGGATGCACAGGGTGGGATTGTTGGGGTGTCTGTGCAGGGCTGGGAGCTGGGCTGGATGATCCTGTGGGTCCCGTCCAGCTCAGGATATTCTATATTTCTATGATTGTAAGTGTTGAGAAATCTTCCTGGCTCATGAACAAATGTAAAAAAAAAAAGAAAAAAAGAAAAAAGAAGGAAAGAAAATGGAAAGACAGAAATTATGTCCCTGCTCTGTCTATTACAGATTTCTGGGAGTGCCAGGGAGAACAGGACACAGACTGAAGTCCCTCCTGCTTTTTTGGCTGCTAAGTTGCCTCATCCTCTGCTCTGTGATGCTGCTATGGCTGTCTCTGTATTGAGTAGGGTCCAGGACAACATTTAAGTAGTCCTATATAAAAAAGTCCAACTATATAAAAAGCTGATATAATCTTCACGCTATACAGACGAAAAGCCTCCACTTAAAACACTATCCTTAGATAACAAAAAAGATTTACCTTGATAAGCCTAGAGAAGGCTGGGAAGCAACAATCAGGGAGTACAGAGAGGAAGGGACTATAATAAGAATCTGCTTTGTCTGCAGATTCACTTAAGCAGCTCAACTCCTTATGAGCTGATTTCAACCTCTACTTTTTAAAGTAATAACACCTCATTAATGAGGATTTTAATTCGTGTTAGGGGATACAAGTGACTCTATTTAGAGGCTCTTCAACCCCTGCTTGCTTTCTTTGTCCCATTCGATGCTTTTATCTCTCAAATCTTAGCAAGTGGTCAAAGGCAAAAAAAAAAAAAATTGTTCCTATTTGCATTATAGCAGGGGCAGTGATATTACATGTCTTTCAAAAAACCCTTTTACAGGTATCCATCTGGCTTTCTAATGGTTTTAAAACAGAGAAAGAAGCTGGCTCAAGGTCTGGCCAGTCACAGCTCGGGGAAGGGCTTGAGCTGTGCCCTAAGTGTCTGCACTTAAGTGTCTTCTCTTCTGCTCGAGTGGCAGAAAAACCCTGAAGCCCTCCCAGTGCCCTGTCCCTGCCTCTGAACCCAGCAGCATCATAAGGGATCAGCAAAGAAATAAGAGATCAAAGAACATTATGGGGGGAAAAAATAGTAGCTACTGAGCAGGCTGAATAGGAACAAGAACATGAGGAAACACGATAAATTTGTGCTGAGACCTCTGAAGATGTGGATAAGAGGGTAACACAGAGAAGCAGAAGGATATGAATATAATTGGGATATGGTTTTAGCTGTGAGATCTGTTAAATTGAATTTCTGTTTGGTATAACATCCCTTGTATATGTTAATCGCTATGTGCTCCAGCAGCCTGATTTAGTGTTATTATCAGAAAGGGCTCCTGCCTTTGTCAAAGGAAGATTACAAATTATTCCAGATAAGTAATGAAACTAAAGACCTTTAAGACTAATTGGCCATTGTGCAATCCTGTTAATATCCTTTCTTGTCTAACAAAAACCGAGAAGGCAATTAGGGCAAATACCAAAAAATCCATACCTGGTCTCTTGCGTGGAAATATGATTGGTACGCCCCCAGATTTTCCCATCAGGAGAAAAAATACGGCAAATGTTCCTCCATCAACAGCCAGCACAGGCAAGGAAGCTCCAGTTTCATATTAGAGCCTGAGCTGGGAATGGTTTGAGGTCCACCCTTTCCTAAGCTTGCCAGTGAAAACAAGAATTTCTGTAGGGTGTCCATATTAAATTAGGAGCCCTGGTTTTTAATGAGTTTAGCCAAGCCTGAGCTGTCACATTCTTTGAGACACAGCTGCTATCTGATGGCTCAGAAATGTTCCTGCCCAGCAGAGCCTTGGCCAGACATGACATGGGCTCACAGGACCCAGCTGTGCCAACCTGCTCAGGCTTCATCAGGAAAGGCACGAACAGACCTTGGAAAGTGCTCTGAGGCTTCTGGACCTCGCAGTCATCTCTGATTAATCAGGTCCCAGCTGCTGCTGGATGCTACTATTAATAATCATCCTAATCAGATGGTGTATTTGCATGGTGTTGTCTCTGTATTCACCCTTTCCCCAGTCCTTAAATGTTGCATCAAAACCAAGAAAACAGGAAAATAAATGATTGTGCAAGTCATTAGCAGGTGGGGTGTGGGGAAATCAGCCCTGGCTGCTGCTGAGATGTCGTGATGGGCGAACACTGCTGCAGCTGAAGGGAGCAAGGGACGGCTGGGGAATCCCTCTGGAGAGAGCTCTGAAATCCCTCTGCAAACAGCAATTCACAGGGTGCCCAAGGCATTTGCTCAGCCTAATGCTCACTTTTACTGAGCCTTTAATTCATTGCACCAATTTCTGAGGCAGCTCCTTGATCTTGACAAACTTTATCCCCTCTTTTACCTTCGCCTGTTACCTGCTTTGTTCATTTGTGTGACTGCCTTAATCTCTCCTGGACGACTCACATCAGCTTTAGATCTTTAACAACTTTATTGCTTTATTTAATCCTGTGTTTCATGTTCGGTTAAAAGTGGGATAGAGTCAGTCCAATACTTAGGAGTTCAGGAGGAGGAACTCCAACCTCATTGCCAAGATCTCTTCTCCAGCCTTCAGCACTTTCCTGTGCTGTTTCCCTGAGGTTTCAAATCCATGATGGCCAAATCATCAAAGCATTTTTCCGTGGATGCAGCAGTAATTCTCAGGTCTACATGTACACGCAGGCACAGAGGGAGATGTGCAGCTTCGGGATCCACATTCTGCACCAAAGGATTGTCCCCTGCATTGTGGGAAGGAAAGGTGGTGGCTCAAGGACATCACCCATGCGCTGTCTCTGGCCATGGAGGGCCCTGATGGACCACCTGACTGCAGCTGGCAGAAACCAGCTGCAAGTGTAGCAATTCCTCATTTTGCAAACGAGAAAAGGCAGGATTAAAAGGAGAGAGATGAAGCCAAAACCTCTGCTAGGTCTTTCAAATTGCCTAATACAACCTACTTTTTTTTATTTTATAGCCCCAAGGCACAGGAGGCTCCTCCTGAGTCTGAAGCCCTTGAGTTTGAAGTGCTGTGTCTGCCTGGTGGATATCCTGGCTAACCATCCACAAGGGAAGACATCTCTTTAATGGCATGGCAAGATCTCCATGAGGTTCTTATCCCAAACAAATCCTCGAAGATTTACATCTTCCTAACTCACATGACAGAATTGGTCCTGGGAGCCCAAAGAACAAGGAGCTGAAAGAGGGAAAGTGTAAAATAAAAGCCAAGTGTTGAGAAAAGTGCTTTCTTTCGAGTGTGGGGCCTGTGAAGTGAAGCATTCAGGACAACTTCCAGCAAGAATTGCAGCCAGACGGAATTTGGAGCACCTGAGAGTGTCACAACCTTGCCCACAACCTCCACAGCTTCTATGCAGCTTTTCTTCCTTCCCCGCAAAATCAAGTCCACCAAGCCAGTAAATCCACAGAGATTTAGTAGAGACCTTGCAGGTAAGTTATTTCTCCCTAAACACCCCCTCGTGCTGATGTGTTTTGCAGTAAAAATCTGCATTTTTTGCTGCTGTATCAGTGTCCTGGCAGCCTCTCTTGGCTGTTGGAGTGGTCCCTCAGCCATGGCTCCTCTCAGCATCTCAGTGAGGGCAAACAGAGATTGCTCAGAACCCACGTGGGCATTTCCCTCTGAAGATCTACTTTGTCTTTAATGAATTATTGCTTTTCACCAGGCTGCATTTTCCACGTGAGGCAGAAGCTGCAACCTCCCTGGTAAAAAGGATCTTAGGAAAGCTCATTTAAATTTCAAGGACCTCTTAGGGATAGTTGCTAATGGTTATGCTAATTGGCATAGGGTCTGAGTGACAGTTATGTCCTGGAATGATTCGCAAATCACATTTTCTTGGAGCTTATTAGCAGACTCATTAACTGTACAACAGTACATTACTTTCAGAAATTCAGATCTAAGCATAAAATTAAAATTATTTGCTAAATGACCTAATAAAATTGAATAAAATGTGCTGAGAAAGTGAAAACTGAGGTATATCAGGGCTCTAGAATTTGGCTAAAAATAATCTGCATTTACCATTGATGTTCACCCCTCCTCTGGGAGTAGCTGTAGCCCAGGTGAGCCTCACTTAGAAACCTCTTTAGATTTGAAAACTGAGAATTCAAATCAACAGCAGCAAATCGCAGCTCTTTGCATCCAGAGCTGGGACTGAGATTCACTGCAGACTCAGCCAGGACTTTTCCCAGTGATGCACCTCGTGGTGCCTCCTCCACTTCTCCATTTCTCCTTCCCTTTGCCATTCTCCATGCACAGAAAAACCAAAACACCTGCACTTTTCCACCTCCCTGATGAAATCCTTCTGCAGTTATTTGTAAAAACAAAATGTCTTCCTTGAAGCCAAAGAGAGCATGGGAAGTAATGAGACCACTAGACTAATTTTTCTGTTTGTTTTTTTTGCTTTCTGAGCTCTCTAAGTATACCAGCAAGCAATAGCATTTTAAGGAACTTAAAAGTCTTTTTTGAGGTCTTCAGTGCAAAAATGACAAGGCTGGGCTCGATCAGATACAGTCCCCAAGGAACACCTGGATCAGATTTCTGTTAATCTTTTAAGGAACCTGGTCTTCACCTCATATTCAGAATGAAAACATGATTTCTTTGGGTTCCAGATTTTATTGAGAGCTGTTTAAATATCTCAACTTCATAAAACCTTGAGCTGTAGCAGAAATAACTCATGAGTGTACAGCTTTCTTGGTACACTGAAGTGCTAGAAAATTTCTCTCCTGCTCCCCGTTTCTCACAGGAATTGTTACACTTGCAATTTATCTCAGGGTGAATAAAACACATTCTGCTTCATGACACTTTTTGGTTGGATTTTTTTTATTTTTCAAGGCATATAACAGCAGGTCTCAAAGAGAATCCATGGGAATATTTTTCACTAAAGAAATCTCAAACCAAAAGAAGCTGTTTAATTTAAATGTGTTTGTCAACCCCACAAAACTTTGTTTTACAAAAGCAGCAATCTGATAAGATTGGAATGATAAGCAGAGCTTTTTTTCTTGAACTGGAACTTCAAAAGAACCAACTTTTGAAACAAAAGGTTTTAAAAAACAGAAATTAGAATGAAATATTTTGATGCCATGGAAACAATTGCTTCACACGAAAAAATACCTTCTGCTTTAGAGCTTTAGAATTCAAATGCTGGAAATTGTGACATTCGGAATAAATGAGGAAATCTGTGTTTGTTGACTTCCTGCTCGTGCTCCTCAACAGGAGAGTGGCAATTCCTTACCACCATGAAATCAGTTTGATGCAGCCCCACCTTTTTCGTGTCCAAAATTAACTGAACTTCTAAGCTAACAGTCCTTGAAAAAGCCCTCACATTTCCAGCACTTGTGCAGGTCAGAGCAGCCTCATCTTTCTCCAAATCCCTTCCCAGACCATCAGATCCAGGATTAACGGGGTCATGGGTGGTGTGGATAGATATCCACTGATGGAAGTAGACTGAAACCTCCTGATGTTCACTGCTAGCATCCCACCTCCCTTTCCTATCACAAAATTGTACCTGGGTCCTGTGAGGGCAATTTCTAGGAATTATAGCTACATTCAAGCCCAGAAACTCTGTTTTTATCTCAGTAGGTACTTTGAAAGCTTTTCCTCAAGCTACAGCAAAAATGCTGTTTTAATCCATATGTTCATTTTCAAGGCCAGGTTGGACAGGGCTTGGAGCAACCTGGGACGGTGGAAGGTGTCCCTGCCCATGGCAGGGGTGGAATGGGATGATCTTTAAAATCCCTTCCAACCCAAACCATTCTGTGATTCTATGATTTTATGATTTTAATATGGTCCAAATTTCGAGGGTTTACAAGACAAGCGGACAGTCCCACTAGGGGCAGCTGGAGAGGTCAAATCATTAAAAGCTCCAGTGGAAATTAGGAAAAACAGTCTCTAAGAGATTTGCTCTTTAGAAAAACCCTCTCTTTTTGATGTTATGTATTTTCCCCATAACTCAGGAATTTCTCATCTAATAAAGAACCTGTGAAGCTGCTGTCACTGCTACATAAGGCATTATGGTCTTAGACAGATAGATAGATATAAAAAAATATATAAAAATATAGCATTAAAAAATTCACTATGGGAATGCAGTATAATCTGCATCCCAAAACACATCTGCTTTGGGCTACAAAGTGCCACTGTCCAGGGAGATAAATACAAAACTGGTACTTCCCTGGTACTGTGGTGGGAAGTACCCGGTAATAGGGTGTGTGAATGAATCATAGAAAGACTTGGGTTGGAATGGACCTCAAAGCTCAAAAGGACCTTAAAGCTCATCCAGTGCCACCCAGGCCATGGGCAGGGACACCTTCCAGTGTCCCAGGTTGCTCCAAGCCCTGTCCAGCCTGGCCTTGGACACTGCCAGGGATCCACAGCTTCCAGGGGCACCTGTGCCAGGGCCTGCCCACCCTCACAGGGAAGAATTTATTCCCAGTATCCAATCTAAACTCACTCTCTGACAGCTTGAATTAACAGCACAGATGGGCATTGCCTCCAGGACCCAGACATTCCCCAAACAGGGCTGGACTGAGCATGGAAACTTTGACTCAAGTTTGGGCTGACCTGCTACCAAAAAAAGGATCAAAGCCAAAATGTTCAGTGGCAAGGTTGAACCTTCCTGGCGCTTCAAGAGCTGGACTGGGAGTTCCTGTGTGATGTCCCGTCAGGAACTGTGAGCAAAGAGCAGCCCAGAGGGTGGCCAGGAGACAGAACATCACCTGCATGTCCTCACCTCTTCTCCCAGAAGCCAAAGAAGAAACGCAGGCAGATAGAAACTCATGTCCTGGGAGGAAAGGATATCTAGAACAACAAAACAGGAGGAAGGTTGGACTTCTTTCAGCATTCAGACTTGCAGTGGTGATCTCCAGAAAGCTCACTAGTGCTGCCTAATGCCTGCATCTTCTGGAAGTCTGTGGAGCGAAAGCAGCTTCACAACAGATTGTTTCTCATAGTGCCTTTCATCCCAAGCCCTTTCCACATTAGTGACCCAGCTGTGTCTCCAGATGAATTTGTACTCAGCTTCAGCCGCTGCTCAGCGTGTTGTAAAATCAGCCTGCTTGTTTAAGAAACCTCATGTAAATTTAGGAGCTCAGCAATACACTCTGCACTTCAGAGAGCCACTCTGGGTTGGTTTCTATTTTCCTAGCTTTAAAATGGGGACAAAGAAACCTTGAAATTCCCAATCTTGGGCTGAGTGGGAGGGGTGGATCTCTGCGGTGGCATGAGCTCCCTTCAGTCAGGGATTTTCCACCACTTCAGGTCTGGCACAAACTGACTGGTGCTGCTACTTTTCTTCCCAATTTCCCAAGAACTTCTCCCAGTTCTGGGAGCCTATAAGCACAGTTTCAGGGCATTCAAGCAGTGTTACTCTGATTCTTTCACAAGAGAAAAGCATCTCAAGCATTCAGTCCTTTAAAAGCAAACCCCAAGTATTTGTAGCACATTCTGAGGGTTTGTTGGAATTTCTCCCTGTAGCTACATCTTTCCACTATATTTCTGGGCCTGTAGCAATAAAAACAAGGCAATAATTTACCTCCCATGGTTGTTGTAGCGAAACTGGATTTTCATCCCAGTCTCTTATCTTCTCCATTCAGAGCCAACGTATCTCATTACTTTGCAGCAAACACAGTCAGAGATGAAACATTCTCTCATATATTTCCCTTTCTATTAAACCACACAGCTTTATCCTTCTCTTTCATTCTTCAGTCTTGGATTTTATTGTTTCTATCCCTGCCACATGTGATTTTGGCTTTCACATGAACATGAATATGTGCATTTATCTATTTATCCTCTTTATCACAACCAAACAAGATTGGGGGCACTTTGAAATACCTGCCCACTGAATGCTGTCTCATCAGTTATTCACAGCAATAACCTTACCAGGCAGACCTAGAGTTAGGCAGATACCAGAATAAAACATTTTTGAAGACTTTCAATATTTCCACACATTTTCTTCACCGGTTCCATACATGAGTGTGTCACACCAGGAAAAAAATTACCTAGAAGGGTCATTTTCTCATCCCAGAGGGATCTGACCAGGCCGATCCTGCCCATGCCAGCACAGGGGAATGGACCTAGAGGACAAAACTTAAGTAGGACTTGGCAGGACATTTTGGGAGGCTCTGGGTCTGGCTAAACTGAATCATGTTCTCCTCCCCATATCAGCAGAACACAGCCCAGCTGCAGGTAAAGGATTAGAATTCTTCATAATTCAGTAGCACTGTT
Organism: Origma solitaria; assembly: GCA_013397895.1. NCBI lineage: Eukaryota > Metazoa > Chordata > Aves > Passeriformes > Acanthizidae > Origma > Origma solitaria. Next base: position 1,588,016 of record VZRL01001315.1, on the reverse strand, counting down.
AATTATTTTCCCCTCTATCTTCTCCCTTCAGATCTCAGGGTTTTTTTATCATAGTAAAGGATTGGGTTTGCTGCAGCTTCAGTGAGCATCATTTCTATCCTGCTGAGGGAGAAATGGGGGTCAGAAAAATAATCAGAGTTCTGAAAACCATTTAAGCAGTAATAGTTCACCTTTTTAATTTGTACTTTGAGGATGGAATGGAAGAGAAGCCAGAAAGATCTGGCCTGAAGGATTAGAACCTGATTTGAGTTTAAAGGAGTAATCACATCACCTAAATTAGTCTCCTGATGTCAGAGGCTGCATCTCTCTGGATAATCAGTGAAACAAGGTGATGATTCCAGAGGGAGACTCACGCTGTGTTTCAACCACAAAACTTACATGCACCGCCCATCCCCGTCACATTCAAATGTATTTTTGTGTTTCTTTTTCACTGTGCTTCATGTCCCTTTCTGCTTCCCAGAAGGGAGCTGGAGCAGGTTTCAGGTGGGTGCTGCTCAGGACAGGCAGCAGATAGGGATGGTTGTGCATCACTGAGTGCTCCCACCCTGACACACGGTCCCTTTCAGCTCCTTGGAGGTGAGCAGTGGCTGGAGCCATGGCAGAGAAGCCCTGAAGGGTTGTCAGAAGACCACTCATTGGGTCTAAAAGGCAGTGCAAATCCCACTACACAAGAAACCCCACGGTTTTTCCAGGGATGCAGTGTTCCCTGAGCCACAGTGAGTCCACTTTGACGTGGCTGATTCGCAGTTGTCCACCCACTGTTCAGCTGGAACCGTGGGGTTGGGATGGTGGGAAAGGACACCCAACAGGGAGCATAGCTGGGTGTGATTTCCTATTCACACCTCAAATTAATGTCAGCGGAGTCATCAGTGGTGTAGTCACATTAATTGCATGTGAATGACAGCTGCAACAGCTTTGAGAATAAGTACAGCTTCACCAGATTGCCAAAAAGGACAGTCCTCCGGTACAACACGAAATGGAATGTATTAAGAAATAAACTGTGATTTGGGTATTTCAATATTATATGGCAGAAGCAATAGGAGAGATTGAAAAAAAAATGAGGATACACACTGTAGGAATAGTTAGTGCAGTGCTTGTGGTAATTACTTACCCACAGTTTCCTTGAATAAGAGGCTTTAAATATTTCCATGGTGGTCATTAAGCCTTCCAAAATCTTGGGAAGGCATCCAGTGGCGCTTCTGACCTTGGCTGCAAGGCTTGGGAGAACAAATGCACAGGAACCACTCATGGTGGAAGCTGAACGGCCCTTCCGTGGTCTGAGGGTGCTCCACACCCCTTCGGGGCAAAGACCATCCTTGCCATGGAGCCCATAACAGATGGAAAGGCTCCAAAGGGTGATTTAGACCATGCATGGGCTCAGTGGCTTCATCACGGGAGCTTGGGTGCTTTTGTGGTGCTGCTGGTGGCTGTGTTGTGCGGCAGCATCTGGATGGATGAAACCTGAGTCAGAGGAGTCACACAGAGTGAGGATGAGGATGAGGATGAGGATGAGGATGAGGATGAGGATGAGGATGAGGATGAGGATGAGTCTTGTGGGAGGGGGCTGCTCCAGGCAGGGTGGTAGCACAGGCAGACAGGCCCATGGGACCCCCGGCACAGGCAACATTCAATTATAGAGCACTGAGGTTGGAAAAGACCTCCAAGGTCATCAAGTCCAACCATGAACCAGCACAGCCAAGTCCACAACATGCTGCAGCTCCTCTGGCCTGGACAAGATAACTGCAGAGATTTGGAAAGCTCCACTGCTGGCAGGGCAGGCAAGTCTGAAGTGTTGTCCTTTTGCTGGCTGCTGACTGGAAGAGGACGATTGCCACTTACACTTAATGTCTTCATGTGAAAAAGCCCCAACTTTTTAACTGTAGAGATCAAAAAACATGTTGCAAAATAGCATTCTGCCGCTGAATGTTAACAATATTGGGATTTTCTTTTTATTTTCTCCCATTAAGAGACATTTTCCCGGCCATTAACATCCCCATACTCCTGTGCAGAAGTGCATTACCTCTAACACGGGAGGGCTGACAAGCAGCAAGAGATGTGTAGCTCCCTGATGGTTAAATCTATAGGAAACCTCTGGTGTTTAATGAAACCCCTATGAAGACCTCCATATTAGCCACGGTTCAATGCTCCATAATGGCAGTGAATAATTTCTCTATGAGCAACAGCAGCTCCTGGCTCTCTGTGCGTTAGGAGTTATTTATGAGGTAATTTTACCAGTTTCACACTGGCTGGTCATTATGTCACCGAGGGTTGACTGTCGGCACTTGTAGCCAAGGAGGAGGAAAATACTTCCCTGTCGCTGGCTAAGTGACAAACAGTGACACAGGAGCACCTGTGCATGGCTGGGAAAGGACAGCAGAGGGGACAGCTCCACAAGAAATCTTCCAAGATCTCTGCGCAGAGAGCAGAGCCCACTGCCCACCCCAGTGCCACCAGCTCTGCCCCAAGGATCCCCCTGCAGCTCTCCTCTTCCTCCTGCTGTGTCTAATGGTGCCTTCCGCCTTCCTCTTCCTGTGTCTAATTCCAGCAGTTGTGCTGTGGAAGGAGTTCAGGAGTAAGGGGAATGTAGGGAATATCCCAGGGACACTGGAGAGCTGCACAGCCAGGACACAGGGTCACCTTTAGATCTGCTGTGCTCCAGTGAAGGGACATCTCCTGAGGTGTCCCAGCACAGTGGGGAATGGTCACAAGCTGGCCAAACAGATAGAGGGGAATTCCTGCAGGCAATTCCTGCACTTTCTGGAGCACACAGAGCACTGGACACCCACCTGGTTACCCCTTCACCTGCAGGTGTGTGCTGCAGGCAGCCTGTGGGAACAGAAACCTTGGGAAAAGGAGGCTCAGGACACAGCCACAAAGCTGCACAGGCTCTGGCTGCAGTGTGACAGCAGCCACAGGACACTGCCAGGGGAGGTGACACCACAGACAAGGGCAGAGTGGCAATGGGGCAGCCAGGCTGGGAAGATGGAGAAGAAGGTCTAGCCACCAGCCTTCCAGCCACCTATAGGAAACCTCTGGTGTTTAATGAAACCCCTATGAAGACCTCCATATTAGCCACGGTTCAATGCTCCATAATGGCAGTGAATAATTTCTCTATGAGCAACAGCAACTCCTGGCTGGAAGGGACACTGAAAATAGGAGGGATAGGAATGAAGCAGAAGGCGACTAACCATGGAATTGGAAGATCTACAGAACAGAAGGAGCAAAAACACAAGTAAAAACTCAAAGGAGGTGCCACAGATGAGCACTGGGGTGTCAGCGACCTGCAGAAGGCGAGGCCCCGCTGCCAGGCACTGTCTCACTGGGTGCCAGTGATGCTCTGGCCTTGGCAGATCAGCAACTGCTGCCACAAGAAATAAAATAATGAAAAATATTGAAAGCAAACATGTTAACAACCCAGAGCAGGACTGTGGTTAGAAGCAAGAAATGAGCAAGAAGGGGCAGAATTTGAAAGCTTGTAGTAGTTGTGGCACCGACACAAAGAGGGTTCTTAATTGAGCTTTGCTGGGTTTGCATTGGTTTTATTTCTTTAAAAAGTTTCTTACAGAAAACCAACAGCAGCACTTGAAAGACAGGGCCAGATCAAAGCAGGCTGCTCCTCTGCCCAAAACTGCAGGATCTCCCTCCAGCAGTGTCCCTGAGGCTCAGATCCTGGCTCAGCTCTCTCTGCTGGCAGCCCTCCTCTCTCCAACGTGCTGCCCAGCCAAACCTGCCAGCTGCACGAAGTCAAAAGTTCTGGTCTTTCAGGGAGCTTCAAGTCACAACTTGTCCTGAGTTTGTTCTCCAAGCCAGAAATTGACCCATCTTTCTTTTTTAAATTTTTTTCCACTCCCAGAGCTCTGCAGGTTGTACGAAATTCAATGGCAGATGTGCTGCTGCACAAAATTGCCGAGCAGATGTGCTCAGGAAGAAGGTCCTGCAGCTACACCGATTTTTCAGACTGGAAGTTCACATCAGGAGAATTTACTTAAGGGGAACGGAGTTCCTGGGCTGTACATATGGGCTTGCTGAAGCCAGTTAAAACACATTTGCTTATCACAAGGAGCATCATCTGGCTGTCTGGATTCAGCCCAACAGAAGTGCTAAAAATAAACCTCATTTCCACCATCTTTTCCCCTCATGAAAACTTCCATCACTGTGGAGTTCTGCCCCGAGGTGTGCCCCTGCCACGTGCCCCCTTCCAGTGCCATCTTGCCAGGTGTGTGCTGTGGAAAACCTCCTGAAACTCCAGGACCTTATTCCAGTGTATCAGCTCTCATCCTTCTTCAAACAATAGGAGACACCTTTAGCACTCCTAAAATAATCCTTTTTCCATAGCCTTATTCACAGAAACAGCTCAGACACTTTTGCTGAGTCCTTCAAAAAAAGAGACAGACTCAGACAGGTACCCAGCACACAAAATTTCAGCTTAAGCTGTTTGTTTAAAAGAGGACAAAAGGGTCTCATAATGGGGAGTGCTGGGCCAGCACAATTGTGTATTGTGGCTTTGGTACATATCCAAGCTGGCCAATATCTGGGCTCAGGGAAGAACTCCTTAACATGAAAATAGTTCTATGAGCTATAAAATATAATGCAAATATCAGGGAAAAAAGTGCTATTTTAGATACCAGATCTCCTGACTGCAGGAAGAAACTCAGAGATTTCAGCATTTACTGAGCAGATCAATACCTCTAAACCGAATCCATAAACCTCCCAGAGAAAACCCCTCCTGCTACGCCACGCTATCACTTTTTACTCTTTTTTGCTGTATCACAAATCTGCCGTGGATACTGGCTAAAAAGCCATAATGCCCTGAAAATACCAGCTCTGGATTCCCAGAGGATCTTTCTGAGATTATTCTCCATTCTTTCAATGAGAAATGAACTTGCACAACATCTTCCAGAGTCAGACTATTCATTTTCTATTCATTGACATTATCTGGCCAGAGTGAGGCCACTGCAGAGTGGACAAATCCTTTTTCTCACTCACCTGAGCCCCCTCAGCCTTATTACACTGATTCACTCAGAAGTGTTTATGTGTTAATTCCACTGTTAATTCCACTTTGCCCCAGCCTGGCAATTTTTCATTAAAAACCCCACCTCCATATTTTCTGCTGCCAGTCTTTACTCACACAGCTCCCAGTTGTCTAACTGTGTGCCTTGAACCCCTCTCCAGACCTCCCCAGGTGTCTGTGAAGCAGCAGAGAGTCTCATGAGCACAGACTTTCCTCCCCCACCTGTATCAAAGCTGGACTTTCCCATTTACAACCCCAGAGCTGGAACTGAGCTCATTTTCATCCAGCGCAAGCCAGGAGCTTCTAGAAACCAGCAAGACTCTCCTGGTGCAAAGCTGCCTTCACAGAGAGTACATTATTTTATCTTATTTTACCCAGAGAGAGTCAAAGACTGAGTCACCTTCCTTTTTTCACTGCTTCAGAGAGGAGGACTTGGCTAAAGAAGCAACGAGGAAGTCCAAGAGTGAAACCCTTCAAGATACAAATCTTTGTTTCAACCATCCTTTTTCCTGTCCTGAACACCAAACTAAACAGATGTACCTAGGGCAGTCACTCCCCTGTCTCTCCACATGTTTGGTGGAGAATTAACCTTCTCTCCTTTTATTCTTGTGGACTTTCTGCTCAAATTCCAGACAACATCAGGCAGTGAGGAGAAGCATCCAGCAGCGACGTGCTGACGTCAAAGGTGGGACAGGAGGGATGGCATTTTCACAGGGCTCTGCTTGACAGCAGATACCTGGAACAGACTTGTACTGGGAAGAAAAGTGATTTCCTGACATTTTCAAATCAAGAGTATTCAGAAACAAGGTTGGAACAATTGCACACTGCTGGGAAGATTTAACCTTGGAGCGGGTTCAGCAAACTCCATTTTCTTCAATTTTTTTCCTGTGATAGCACAAACAATAGATCTTTGGTACTTTTAAATGTTTTTAAGTGTTGAGAGGGAAGAAGTTACTCTAGCTGGAATTTCAATATATATAACTGTAATGACTCACACTGTGGAAATTATTTATTTACAGGTTTAAATTGCGTACTTTTACAAAGCTGACTGCTACTGCAATCAATGGAGGTGCTTCAGTGCATTTAAAAATCTCCCCATCTGCCTCTGTAAGTCTTCTGCTTTTACAACATTCCTTAAAATCAGGGGTTTGCCTCCCTTTCAGGCAAGTAACACACAGGAACAAGTCAGAGCTAAGATATATTCACGCAATAAAGCACAGCTGCTCATTGAACATTTGGAGGGGGAGCATCCTGTGTCAGTTTTATGGATCCTCTCATGGAGCAGGGTCACAAAGTCCATTCCAGCCCTGCTGTGCTTCTGCCCAAGCTCCCCAGAGGTGCCATAACTCACCTGGTTTGTGCCCGGGACAGTGACAACAGGGAAAACTTGTGTGACACTTTCCCCCTCCCAGCTCCAAACTGCCTCCAGCTCTGGGTCTGCTGAACTGGAAACAAATTCTGTATGCTTAGAAACCCTCGTAGCAATTTCCAGCTGCTCAAGGAATGGGGGAAATAGCAAGAAATCAATGTCAATCCATCCTCCCTCCTGGAGTTTTGTGGATCTCCACGTCCTCCTCTGCTGTTTCCTTTCCAGGGTGTTGTAAAGGGAGTAATAGTGGTACAAATGATCAGACATATTTAAAAACAAGATATTATGGGTTTTTAAATCTACAGCAACTGCAAAAACCCCCCACAGAGTAACATTTGTATAAACTGTTGATGAAAAGGAACTTTTATGGGAAATACAGAAGGAGAAAAATCAGTATATTTCCAGCTAATCAGATGAAAACAGTAACTACTATGTAATTATTGCAAGAAAGTTGTTCCATCTGTATTCAGGCAAAACTTTGCAGCATTCATGCTATTTAAATCTGCAATTTGTCCTTGCTGCAGATATAAAATATAACCGTGACACAAGAACAAATGAGAAACGATGCCTTGGGGGAGAATAAGTTTAGGCTGGAAATTAGAAGGATTCCAGCAGTAAAAGGAATGAAGTATTTGAGCATCCTTCAGCTTGGAGTAGGAAGAATAAAAAAAGCCTAGGTGGTTTTGTCTTGTGTGCCATTAACCTCACCTGACCCAACACAAAAAAGATTTGCAGCAGGCTGTAGAAATTTGAGTTTTTGGACCGAAAGCTGCGAGTCCATCCGAGCTGCTTGTGAATCCAAATCAATGTGTGGGCTCATCAAATCAGCTGAGGGAGGTCTCTGAAGAGCCCTTCATGGGCAGGTGTCGCATAACTCAAAGCCTGCGTGACCTGGGGCTGCTATTGGCAGCCTGAGCTGCGGAGGGGCTCAGGGATGTGCTCCCAACAGGTTTGCTGATTCCCAGAGGAAGCGCAGTTAAGGCTCAGGCAGGGCTCTCAGCCAGGCTCTGCACACTTGAGAAAGTCCAAACTGACATTACCTGCAGTAGAGAAGCTCAGCTTTCGTTTCCAAGGCTGCCAGCATCAGCTTTTGCTAGAGTGACACTTGGAGAGAGGAAAAAAAGAGCTTTTGCTTTTTGACCTTCACAGTAGGAGGCAGAACCCCATGTCCAACCAAACAATGTGCAATACCTTTAAAGCCAGGGGGAGGTTGTTGATTGTAGTTTGGATTTTTTGTGGGGTTTTTTTGGGTTTACTTTTGAGATCTGAAGCAGCTCCAGGTCCCATGAAAGCCATCTCCAGCTGACGCACAAAAGGATCATAGCAAAGAAGCAGAGAGCAGTTCTGTCCTGTGATTATTTGACCTTGACCCTCTAATTGCAGTGGAGAAAAGGCCACTGAAAATGTCTTTGAGCCCATGCAGTTTGAAGGCACCCAGCAGGATGCAAGACACTCCATGTCACAGCACAGCCATGTGGTTAAATAACAATCAAAATAGTCACTATTTGCTGTGACAAACATGGGGCAGGGAGCCTGTGGGGCAGGAGGGTGAGAGCAGCATGGGAACTGCTCCACTGCAGCTTCTGATTTAAACAGGCTAGCAATTAACACTATTAACACTATTTCTAATAGGAAGAGAGATCCACTCTCCCAGGCAAAGGCAGGAGAAAATGTAAATGAAAGATGGGGGTGAAGAAGGGGCTGTCATGGTCATGTGAACCTGCACCTCAGAAACAGAATGTCTTAATAAATACATTTATTTATTTGTTATCTGTCCTGCTGCTCAGGGAGCGATGTGGAGGAAGACTCATCTCATTGCCAAAGGAGATTAAAAGGATTCATCAGTTATAGAGAAGTGTTTTAATTTAACACTTTTATCAAGGACAGGCTTCTAAGCAGGATCAATTGGAATCATTGACAGCAAACACAGAAGAGCACAGCGAGTAAACAACATTAACTGTGTTTGGCTCTATTGTGCCCACTGGCTTCAGGGTTTTGGATGCAATTCTTCACTGATGGAACAGCAGGCCAGGCTTGTATATAATGTCCACTCTGCCTATAAAAACACAGAGCATCTTCATTGTTGCTATGCAGCATCCCAACATTGCAATTATTTGACAGCTTTATGCCCCCAATGCCCTCAGTTTGTTTTGCTGTCTGCACCAGCTTCTGCAGCTCCTCTTACTTTCATCCAGCATCCCATTGCAGTCATTCCTCTCTGTGTACGGGCAGGGTATTGCTGCCTCCAGGGCAAAACAAACCCCACAAACCAAAAAAATCCCACACAGCAAATCCCCAAATCCCTGAGCCCCCCAACCCCCATCATCAGCACTTCATTGTCAGGACAAGGCTCATACCATGGAGCTGCTTCTCCATCTGGAAAGCAACAGAGGTTTTGCCTGATGTTTTGTTTTCTTCAGTGACAGTTTTATTACAGGAAGAAAAATGAATATTTGTGTTTGCAGCACTTGTCATGCCACTTGTGGGGTAAAGAAAAAGGATAAAAGTTGCATCAGAACTGACTCAGCTGCACACCAAGCCATCCCTCTTTCCTCTCCTGCAGCCTCCCTCCTGCCCCCCTCATTCCTGCTGTAACTTATCGTCTTATTTATCTTATCTGCCAGTGTTTCACAGAGAAAATATCATCTGGGAAGACTTTTAACCACCTTCAGCTGAACTGCCCTGTACAGGGCACTGCTGAAAAAGTTTTGCTCTTTAGATCTGACTTGTAAAAGTGAGACACAACATTTGCAGTACAGGACTTTAGAAGCTGCTCAATCCACTCTTTCTGGAAATACAGAGGAGAAATCCATATGCTGAACATCTGCACAGGTCTGTTAAATAACCAATCACTTTAGGAATCCATTGCCGTGTGTAGATGGTTTCAGGCAGCTGGAGGCGAGTGCATTCCTCCAATAAAACCAAGAACACCAAGTGTGCAGCATTGTACCAAGCTGAAGGAGCAAAGTTTTAAAAACCCCAAGCAAAGGTCTCTGCAAAGCTGTCACAGCACCCTCCCCCTGAGTATCTAAGTTGGCACATCCAGATGCAAACCCTGCAGGAGCACACCAAACCCTGAGCAGCAGCACTGGGGTTCATGCTGCGTCTGAAAACACCCCAGGACCTGCTGATCAGAGGGGCTCCATCCCCAAAATGCGATGGCACAGCCACTCCTAGCAGTAGCAGCATACCCAGAGGGTCCCAATCTCTTGCAAAGACAAAGAGTTCATGCTGCAGGACTTGAACTTGGTCAGAATTTTTTGTAGGGGCTAAAATAAATTAGATGCCTTGTATTTTGTATTTCTTTACGTTGCCAACATACCCTGAAACACCTGCAGAGTTACAAAACTCTAAGCAGGGCCACTTTGATATAAATAAGCAGACATATGAACAGTTGTATTTAACTTCCTTAACTCCACAAACCTTTAAGCTCCTGCTGGAACCTACAGTGCTCCTGTGAGGGAGCTCAGCAACAGAGAAAGCAGAGCTAAGCCTTGAAAAAAAAGGGTTTCCATGACTGAAGAAATAACATCTCTTTCCATGCTCAGTGTAAATAATGCTGGGTTCAATGGGGACCCCTTGGGAGGGGAATCAATCCCACCCACAGGAAATAAAGTGGTGCCATTTGTATGTTAAAAGAAGAGCAGCACAAGCCAGTTACAGTAATGACCCATAAAAGTGAAATCACAGGAGCAGGGCTCTGGCTCTGCGATTTATACCTCTCCACTGGTAAATAATGGGGACTCTTGCTGCTTTTCTCTTTCTCGTACAAGAGTTGCCATTATCTGAGCCAGAATTGAAAATGCAAAGTGAAACAGATGTTTGTCAGAGCCCTGGAACTGTAACTCTCTGCTCCTCAAAGGAAAAGGTAACAGTTTACATTTAAGACCTGTCTGTGCAATGCTAAATAAGGAACCTGTTAAAAGGTCACCAGCCTTCACCAGTGCTGAGGCACAGAAGTGTCACCCAGTGCTCAGCTCAGTGCCAGAAATGCCTTCACATCCCAGTCATGGCTCAGCTGAAATGCCACTTTCTCAGCTGGAGCTTGCAGAGCAGTTATAGCTCATCCCTGCTTTTCATTCTGGCTTTGTGGAGATCCTCACCCAGGGGGAACATCCTGTCTTGAGCATGGAAAGGGAGCAGAGGCTGGGGGTGTTTTCCCCATTTGAACCTCCACAGCTCTACACAGCTGCTCCTGGAACAGCTCCACAGCTTTCTGTCCTGGGAAATGCTGGCACAGGTGCCCAGAGAAGCTGTGGCTGCCCCTGGACGTGTCCAAGGCCAGGCTGGACAGGGCTTGGAGCAGCCTGGGACAGCGGAAGGTGTCCCTGCCCAGGGCAGGGCATGGAACTGGGTGGGCTTTAAGGTGCCTCCACCCCAAACCCTCTTGGGGTTCAAAAGGAGGACAGGGAACAGCAGAGGAGACACCTGGGGGCGCAGGAAGGACAGGCTGCTCTGCAAAAGAGGGTGAGGCAGAGGCACGGGGCCAGGGAGAGACAAGCAAGTCCAGCAGACATCCCAGGAGAGCCCACAGGACGTGTGGGAGAGTCAAAGCTGGGCAGAGACAGCAGAGCCAGGGCTAGCACACACACAGCCCTGCCGGGGCAGAAGAGGGGTTAACAGTCTGAGCTTAAATGCAGCCCCAGGCAAGGGCTGGAGGCACAGGTGAAGCTTAGCAGGACAATCAGAGTCCTTTAGGGCCCTGACAATAGCAGCCCTAACACATTTGCCTTGCTCTAATATCACCATCCTAGTGCTAGAGGAATTTGCATTTTGTTTCTGCATTTGTCTGGAGGATGAAAATTTTTCTCTGCACTGTGTGAAGGAAAATGTGGGTCCCTGGACATAAATCTCTGCAGGAGGATTTTCTCTGTGCAAAACCCATTTCAGGTGTAAGACCTGTGCTGGTCCGTGGACACCCCTGCCTTACTTTTGGCTCACCAGGGCCAGCCTGACCCCATGGCTCATCATCACATGGATCCTGCTCCAAGGCTGCTTGTTCCAGTCAAACCCAGTTGGGTTTTATTCCTCATGTCTTTGTCCAGTCCTGGATGAAATTGAAATTCCCTCTGTCTGTAGCCCAGGACTGACCCACGAGCTACAAAGCTCAGGTCCCCAACAAACCCATCATTGTTTCCTTGCAGGACAGACTTTTTCTCTGTGTTGACTTTCATTTTCACTGTGCAGCACTCAGAAAAAAAAGCTGCAGAGAGGCGATAGGAGCAAGGCAATTAAAAAGCTGACCCAGAAGTGCCTCATTCCAGTGGCAGGAAAGAGTATTTGTATCCTGTTCCCCAATTCACAGCTGGTGTGGAAGTCCCTAGGAGGGCTTTGGGAACAGATCTCCCACCTCAGGCAGACATTTCATGCCAGCAGTGGGGTCAGGCAGTGTAGGGTGGAAGGGGTTATGTTTAGGGTGATCTGGGATTTTCGGTGATGTGGTCTGGGATGTCCGGCAAAATAACCCGTTGGGTTATTTTGTTGTTGTTTGTTTTTCCTGAAGTCTTCTCCTAAATAACCAAATAGCACAACGAAATTACAAAACTGAAACAAAAAAATGCCCAGGAGACATTTTCATGTTTACCTTGCGTGCATTAAAATATATAATCAGGCTTTATGAAATAGGCTGCATTTCTCCTCCAGACATTCACGATGTGTAATAGGGCTCATTTGAATTGGTAAAAAAGAAAAGTCTTGGAATCACTCTAGACATAATCTTGGAGATATTCCAGTAAATTCAAATTTTTTTGGACTATGCATGTGGGTCTAACTGAGCCTTGGAAGGTTCAGGAGGATTTTTGGAACCTCTGTGTTGGACTGTTATCTCTGTTACACAAGCGGGAACCTGAAACACTTGGATTTACAGCCTGAGATTCACTTCAGCTTTACATCTGGATACATGAAACAAGATCATACTCTGCCTCCATCCCTACATGTTTTCTTTTTTTCCAATGTAGATGAGAGGGAAAGGCAACATTACAGCTTTTCAGCTTTTCATATCCATTATATCCAAATGACATGTATGTTCAAAAAACCCAACAAAAACAAAGAGAAAAGAAAAGAAAAGAAGAAAAGAAAAGAAAAGAAAAGAAAAGAAAAGAAAAGAAAAAACCCAGCAAAATCTTTTCTCCTCTTTTAACTTAAGTTTCTCATTTACGTCACTTAGGTGACTTGGATCATGGGATGAAAGAAGTGAAACTGCCTTCCAGTGTCCACAAAGACTTTGAACTGGAGATAGGTGCATTTTTTAACTTAATTTCTCCCAAAGAAGCCTGTTTTCTCAGCTTTCTGCCTCCTTTTGCCGGTCAAAGAATTTCATTCTTAGAGGCTGAGGTATCTCAAACATGAAGTGGACCAAGCCCATCACCACACCCATTAATGAATTAAAGTTTATTTTTCTTTGCTGGGTGCAGCTTACAATTATTCTTGACCCCTTGCCAACAAGTTTGGGTGCAATGCTTCCCTTTCAATGGTAACCCCAAAAAACTCTCCGGTCCCTTTCGGGTGGCAGCTTGCTACAAACTCTCCACCAACTGCTCAAATATAATTGCTTTTCCATCAGGGAGGCTGCTGGAGAGAGCTGGGTCTGACTGCCAGGTGTCTGAAGATCTGAATACATTGCCATGGTTAAGAACCAATGTGATTATGCAAAGTGAAGCTCTGTGCCTGTCTGGGAGTGCAGGCGGCTGTGGAGATGAACCGAACGGCAGAAGCTTTCCCTGAAACGTGACTGCCTTTTCTAAGAGAGTGAAAAATTCCTGCTGTCAAGCAAATGCTCACAGAGTGCTAATGGAAAGTGGAATCTGAGCAGAAATTATGGTTCAAGCAGATTGCACAGGCTGGATCCTTAGCTGGTATAAATCTGTGCCTGCAGTGGATCTGACTGCTGGTCTGCTCTAGGCTGGGCTCATCCATCCCGAGCTTGTTCTTCCCACGTGCACAGCAGCTCAGGGGCTGGATGGGTATCTGCACAATCAGGATCCAGCTCATTATCATACTCCAAAAATAAAGTATTTCTCAGAGCAGCCTGGAGCTGATACAAGCAAAGGTTCCTTCCCAGGCCACGCTCGCCCTCATAAACAAACCAGAGCTGGGACAGGTTTTATCGAATAAGTTTGTCTCCTTCACATATTTCTTCCTCTTCCAACCCTGTCTCCCTACAAAAATGCCTTGGTGGGATGAAGACAACAGGGACAACTGCAGAAAAGTGGAGTGGAAAAGTCAACAATACTTTAAGGATAGACAGGGAGAGTTAGAGCAAAGTGTGAGGAAGGGGTGAGTCCAAGGAGGCCACAGAAATAACAGATTCATCTCAGCAGCTGTGCTTTGATAAAAAGTGACTTTCCAAAATCTCCCCTTTGCTGAGACACCAGCGTTTCATGCTGGCGGATGTGACAGCCCATAAAAACGAGAGGGAAGGGGAACACCCCAGGAGCTGAGAGAGAGCAGCGGCAGCCTGAGAGGTGTAAAATGAGTGCAAGACGCCAGCGGGGGCAGAGGAGATGGGCTGGGATGTGCCAGGATGCTCTGTGGTTCCATGGAACACTGCTCTGATGTGCAGCCACCTGCCAGAGGTGCCACTGGGCACCTGCTACTCCTGGCAGCGGCACACGGGCAGGTGACAGTGGAGGGGACAGGGAGGGAGGGAGCAGGGGGACAGTGGGGCAGCCCTGGAGGTCCAGGCTGGCTCCACACGGTGGGGCACACATGGGAGGAGCTGGGTGTCATTGCTCACCTGTGGAGATCCTGTTTGAAGGGAGATGTTTTGTAGAAATGGAGGAAGGGAGAGGTGGGAACAGCACGCCAGGGATGTCTGGAGCTGTGTGTGCACCAGCAGCAAACAGAGAGGGAACAGGAATCACCCTCAAGTAAAGCTTGCCGGGAGCCCTGAGCTCTGCCTGGAGAGAGCTGGGGCCACACAAGACCTCTTCAGAAAGCTTTTGCCAGTATTTTAAAATAATCTGGTTTGCCAGCAGGCAGATTATTGAAAAATACCACCCTGGCCATCCACAGGCCATCCTGGCCATAGCTGCATTGTCTGTGCCTAGGCAGCACCTCACCCCGGGGGGAGAGGGCACCGCTAAAGGCATTTACTGAAGCAGGAGAGACAAAACCAAAAGGGGCCAGTGGGGATGGCAGAGAGAGCTCAAGGCTCCCACACTGCCAGCAGTGAAAGGCTCTGCCTGGGACCAGCCCATGGTAGTCCCAGTCAGACAGAACTGGGACTGAGCTCTGGGGCCATGGACCAACCCCCAAGGCTGTGACTGCCCAACAGCTCATGTGGGCCAGCTCAGAAATTACTGGAACAAACCCAGGCTCCTCTCCTCCAAATAGGAGTGAAAAGATCATTTTGGCTACCTGGTGACTGGCTCAGAAACATATCATTTTTAGAAAGCTTTCCAGGGTCAGTAAAGATGAGGCATTCAGTGAAGGGACTGAGGGTGAAATCCTGGCGCCTCAAGGGTTAATGGAATCTTTGCACAGGCTCTGGAGGGCCAGGATTTCATGCTGTATTTCCAGGGTGTGAAATAGTGTCTCATTATTTCCCTGATACAAACACCACAGCACACAGCTAACAGCAGACAGAAAATGGTTCTTAGTAGATACTGACCATAAAGAAAAGTGAAATAAATGCTTATTTTCCTTTAGGCATGCAGACAAGCCATGAGCATGCAGCCAGCTGAGACTGCACGCGGCTCACAAATGTCAATGAACACACCATGCCCATTTGTTACCCAGGCACTGCTCTTTGTTCTGAGTTTCCTCTGCTCTCTGGCTGACCATTGCGCTCCCCTAGTCATGTTACACTTGCACGGTGCTCCAGGGCACTCACCCAGCTGGGATTCTTGCTCCAGCCCTCTTGGCTGGGTATAAATTAAATAAACTTTAAATTCTCATCTGTTCTTAAAGGAGTTTTAACTTTATTTTCTGTGGGCAGCTCTGGAAAGAAGCACTGAACTGCCCAGACACATGAAGAAAGGGGTCAGACCTGAGAGAGGAAGGACTGCAACATCCATCGTGCAACACAGGCTTTTGCCCTAATCTTCGATCCCTGTCAGAGTTATCCAAGCTTTCTTCCTCGCCAGTGTGTGCTCTACCTCTGTCAGCCCCGTTTTGATATTTAGCATAAATAAATATCTGCAGATTGTTTTGCCCTCCCTTACAAATCCAGAATACCAAGAGCTGCCATACGAGTCCAGCCAGATTTAAATACTGTTTTCACACCATGCTTTCTCTGGAAGATCTTCGAGTGCTGCAGTAGAGGTGTGAATGGATCTGTTCTCACAGCACCAGTTCAGGGACGTATCATTGACCCCACCTCAGCTGCTCCTTCGAGGCACAGGGTGACCACCTGTCACACCCGAGGATGGGACAAGTGGGTATCTGAGGCAAAACAGCCCAGAAACCCCAGGGCCAGACTCTAGAATGTATTTGGTGGGATGTGCATTAATGCAAAATTGATGAGGATCCATCACTGTGCAGTGGCATTTGCTAATGGTGCTGTATAAACCAATAAATAATACACAACACTAAAACAAACAATAATTTGCTAGCCAAAATCCCTTCCAGTGACGATAGCTTCTGCCACTAGAGAATTTGGCTCTCTGATTCCAAATAAACACAATTAGAAAAATATAATAATGTAAGGAACTTAAATCTCAGTTCCTGAGATTGTCCTCATTGAAATACAGGTTAAGACTCAAATCAATTTGGTTATTAAGGATTCCTTGTCTTGTGGTAGTCTCAGGATGAAAGGAATTGCAAAGGGAAGAAGGTAGGGGATACCAGAAAGTGCAGGACCTTGGGGGTTTGTGTGGGTTTTATTCCTCCTTGCCACCAAGCTCTAAACTTGTCATATTCCCACAGCACTTCTCCCAATCCAGGGTGGCCATGACCATTCCCAGGTCCAGGCATTATCTCATCTGAAAGGGAGCTCATAGCTCCTCATGTTCCCCTGCCTGAGCATCGCCAAGAGCCCCTAAATGCTGGGGAAGCTCTTTGCCCTACACATCCCTGTGGGTTCTGGGGGTTCACAGCATCTCACAGCCCCAGCCACCGCTGAGATCCTCATCCTCCTACACGTGAGCACCTTCAGTGCAAATGAAACAAGACCTCGGCATTTTCAGCAGCAAACACCTGGCAAATCTTCATTTTCCATGCACTACATTTTTCCAAATGCATGAAGGGACGTGCTTGATGGAGTTTCAAGACAGGAAAATCCCCAACAGGGGTTTCAAATCCCGGATCAAAAGAAAGGAGCACCTCCTAAAAGGAGAGACTGCTGAATGTTTTTTTCTGTTGGGGTGAATAAAACAACATTTCTCTTTATCATATTGCTTGGAAAATAAAAATCCTTTTGCCCTGAACTCTTTCCTAACCAAGTCAGTAGTGGGGGGAGGCAGGCACCTGCTGTGAAAAACTTCATCCCAAATAATTTGAGTGTGGCAGAATCACAAGGAGTTTGCAGTGAGATGTGTTTGGGGCTCAGTGACAGCAAAAACCCTGCACGAGGAAGTGCTGAACAGTGGATGGAGACAGAAAGAAATAAAATTAAAAATTGATTTTATCAGTAATTTTAAGGGGTATGAAACAATTCATCTGAAAGGAGGGATGTGACTGAGTTCAGAGTGGTAAACAAATTAATTGGTGTGTGCCTCCAAATGGAGTCATGCCCCCTTCAGCACTCATTCTGTGTCAACACACAGCTGGCAGATGTTGTGAGTGCTGTGACACACCCAGAGCTGTTGGATTCACCTGCTACAAAAGGGAAGATAAAGGTCAAAATATTTTCAGGGAACAGGTGCGAATGTAAATGTTAAAAAAATCAGATTTGATGTTACAAAGAAATCCTTCCCTGTAAGGGTGGGGAGGCCCTGGCTCAGGTTGCCCAGAGAAGCTGTGGCTGCCCCTGGATCCCTGGAAGTGTCCAGGGCCAGGCTGGACAGGGCTTGGAGCAGCCTGGGATAGTGGGAGGTGTCCCTGCACATCACATGGGGCAGAACAGAAATCTGAAAAATCCAGGATTTGCACCTTAGCTCAAAGGAATCTCTTGGGGACCATCCGCAGTGAGTGGAGCCCCTTGACAAACACAGATATACAGCCCAGTTTGCTGGCATGACCTTATTCAGTGAATATTTTATAATCCCAGCATTATTTGCACCACTCTTCTGGCTCTGACCTTAATAAATCCCACATCCCATGTTTAAGCCTACAGCTTATCAATCATCCTAAAGGTCTTTTGCAACTCAAATGATTCCATGATAAATGCAATCAAAGCTGAGCTACATCCCTGGACATGCAGCGATCCGGTCTCCTGGCATGGTCATTTTTCAATGAAAATTAAGCTTAATACTCTACATATTTTCCATGCAGAATTATACCACTGTCTTATGAAAAAAATCTGGCCTAGCAGCTCTGCCTCAAAGTAGCTGATGGTGGTTAGATCTGTGGATAGAAGATAAAGCCGAAAGGTAGCTTGAAACAAGGGGGAAAAAAAAAAAAGAACGTAAAATGCTTCAGACAAGTGTCCACAGAACTCTTAAGATCCAACTCTGTCTAGAAATGCCAAACTGACTTAAATTGGAGGATCACATTGTAATCCCATATAATTAATGTTTGTCCTCTCGCTGTAAACTGCCAGATTATCATTAGTTCATCTTTTGTATTTCCAGGAGAAACTCATTACTCAGTGAGTGAAACGTCGGGAAATTGTTTACAATTACGCTGCCGAGAGCAGTAGGCTAATTCCATCTCCTAATTAGCCTCACTTACATAAGTATAGGTAGAGTGCTATAAATAATAGCAGCGATGTGGGCCGCGCTGGCACCAGCTCGCCGGGGCTGTGCAGCAGCGGCAGCTGCCCCCTCTGCTGGCCTTTTATTGGGATTTTACCCAAAATTGCATGAAAGACTCCTAAAAATCATTATTTCCCTGGAGCAGAGAGAGGAGAGAGTGGCAAGGCAGGGATTTCTAAGCCCCTTTCTGCATCTGTGCCTTTGTGCCACCGCCAGGCAATGCTGTCCAGGCTGCTCTGACACAGCTTCTGTAGAGGGTTTTTTTTGGGAAAAACCCTTTATTTTAACCTGGAGGGTGTGCAGGTTCCAGGCAGGAGCTGTCTGAGATTAGCTCAGTTGGTCGGAGCGTGGTGCTGATCACACCGAGGCTGAGAGTTGGGATGGATGATCCTTGTGGGTCCCTTCCAGCTCAGAATGTTCTGTGATCTGGAAATAAAGACTGAATGTCAGAACTGGAGTTTAAAAAAAACAAAAAAAACCCCCAAAAAACCAGCAACAATAACAACAAAAACCCCACAAACAAACAAACAAACAAACAAAAGAAAATTTTAAAAAATAAAAAAATAATAAAGGGACACTGTAGAATAATAGAATAGTTTGGGTTGGAGGGGACTTTAAAGATCGTCTGGTTCCAACCTCTCTGATGTGTGCAAGGGCATCTTCCTACCAGATCAGGCTGCTCCTGCTATGGATTTTGTGCTGCTGGTGGCTCCAGAGCCCTTCCCTCAACCACCCCAGGGTGGGCTGTTGCACACCCCCTTTGTATTTGGCTGTTTGCAGCTTTCAGGAGCAGTGGTTGTATTTCACATTTCATTAAAGATCAGACTTTGATAAAAAAGAAACACAACACGAGACAAAACCTGCTTCCCTTCCAGTTGGATGAACTAACTAAAAGGCAGGGTTGGGCAAACTAATATTATCTGTATTTTTTAAATTTTTAATATGACCTCTACAAACCAACAGTGATTTTGTGCTGCCAGTTTGGTTTCCCTCCATGAATTTTGCTCTTCTCCACACAGTAATCTTCGTATAGCAGGGACTCTATAATGCATAACCCAGATGGTTCCTTGGTGATCTGGGGATTGACTAGAGATTTTTGTGTGAATTAAAACATCCTGACTAGTGCTATTTTAAATATGGAGATGGAAGTACCTTCCTCAGGAAAGTGGACTCAGGAAAGTGTTTCAGGCTGTGGACCTTCCATGGAGAAAATCAGATCTAAGAAAGGTGCACCTGGATCAGAGGGAGCCTTCCTTTGGTGCTGGATAGAGCCAGAACTTTCCCAGGGTGCTGGGTGCCTCTCAGGGCCTCGAAGCCTGGAAATGAAGACTGCAAAGCTCACATTCCTCCTTGGATGAGGCTGACAAATGGCACCCGTTTGGGGAAAAATAGAAAAAGATTAGTGCACAATTGAAATGCGGTCTGTTAGTCTAAGCCGGCATTTATTTCATGTCTGGTTTCTTTTGTCAATGACTTCAGGGATGTCTGGGGTGTTGGAGAGGGAAGATGAATGATGCTGTAACACCAAGGTGTACACGAAAAAAAAAGTCCAAAAAAAGTATGTTCTTTCTTAAGGCATTGGAATACACAGAAGAGAATAACTGCCATCCTAAACCACTTTAAATATTAATCACATAATAAACCATTTATTTTCATTGTGTCATACGGTTTTCAGTTTCCACACTCTGCACAGCCAGAATTTCCTGACAAAGAGCATGGAATTGGCCAACTGATTCAGCCAAACAGTCTCAGATGTTGGAGTCCTTATTACAATGTCCCCAGCACCAACTGCCTGGAACCATTTAATAAGATGGAATTGCGGTTTGAATGACACATATAATCAAAATTTTCATTTGTTTTCGGAAAGAAAATCCATCTAATCTCCAGCAGAAGAGAATGGAAGCGGTTTTGAGGCAGGCAGTCCATGTTCCACTATCAATTTAGATGCAATTCAAAATACAGGATTTGCCTTAATGGATTGTCAGGTCTTAATATAGAGGGAGAATGAAGGTATAAGAAGGGTTATTGAATGAGGAGGAAAGGCTATATTAAAAGGCAACAAAAAATAAGAGAAGGAAAATAAAAGATATATTTTTATGGCTGAAACCAGAAACTATTACTACATACACTGGGAATTTTCAAAACCTTTGGTCACTTGTTATATCCAGAGCATTTTCCTGCTGTAGCAGGAGTGTTCCCTACAGTCCATGATCCAATTTGCCAGGCAGTTTTTCAATGACCCATGAAAGACATTAAAGTAGTCCCTACATGGTTATTACATCACTCCAATCTCCGAGATCAGATCATATAATGTTCATTACAGGGGAAACCCTCCAACCAAAGTGACTTGCTTGGAGAAGCAGCCAAAAGGAATAGTTTATTGCTTTTCTTGCTAGTTTAAAATATGTAACATTGATTGCTTCCATCTCAGTACTTTCACTTTTCCTCCTCATTGTCGTTCTCCAGGGAAAGCTGCCTTCTTCCCCCAGTGCTCAAATCCCAAAGTTTTCTGTGTTTTGCTGTCTGCTCATTCTCTCACGTCATCTCAACTTTTAACCGTATATATTCTTTAGGAAAAATAAACAGCAAAATTACACCCCAGGGCTGATGCTCAGTGATCTCAGCAGCTCTGTTGGGGCCCTTCAGCTCTTCCAGGTGTGTGGCACGTGCCTTGTGGCACAATGAATTTTAGGATGCAGTTTATAGGGCCACATGCTTGCCTTTGAACTCTCTGGTGTTGCTGTTGCTGCCTCCCTTTCCCCTGCTGGCTCCCAGCTCTTGCCCAGACCGCCTGGCCCAGATGCTCTGCTGCTCCTTGCTGGAAAGGTGCCCAGAATCTCCACATTCTTCCCAACAGTCTTCCTCCCTGAGGGGCACTTTCCTGATATGGTGCAGATTTTATGACCACATTTTCCAGTAGTTTGCACTTCTGCACTCCTTCCCAGCCTTGAAGGGAGCTACAAGAAAGATGAACAGAGACTATTTACAAGAGCATTAGTGACAGAACAAGGGGGAATGGCTTCAAACTTACAGAGGGCAGGTTTAGATAGGATATTAGGAAAAATTCTTCCTTCTGAGGGTGGGAGGCCCTGGCACAGGTGCCCAGAGAAGCTGTGGCCGCCCCTGGATCCCTGGCAGTGTCCAAGGCCAGGCTGGACAGGGCTTGGAGCAGCCTGGGACAGTGGGAGGTGTCCCTGCACATCCCAGGGAAGAGCGTGGACGAGATGATTTTTAAGGTGTCTTCCAATTCAGACCATTCTGTGACCCCATGACACATCCCACAGCTCATCAGCTTGCACAGCTCAGGGGCCCCGAGGTGTTGAAGGAATCCTATTGTTTAAGGAGGGGATACCAGAGCAGCAGCGACAGCACCTGTACCCTGAAAATGATGTGTGCAGCAAATAAAAACCCTTCCTGGTTCAGGACTGGGCCCTGCACCCCAGTCTGAGTGCCAGCACAGCTGTGTGTCAGCCCCGAAGTCACTGACAGGGACAGTCAAAGCTTTGCCCAGAGCCTCCGGGAGCAGCGTCAGGCCCAGGGGAACACAGGAATTGAACTTACACTCTGTCCTGGTAAGTTAAAGGCAGAAATTACTGTGATTTGATCCTGCTCACAACATTCCCTCTGGGTCAGTGCATATCAGGATTTGCTTTGTAGAACATCAGGGAAGAAAACCTTGAAAATTACCTTTATACAGATGTATAAAACCTGAAATCCACAAATGTAGACATGCACATTCAGTTGTTTTCCCTGCAAACTTTAAAGTCATCACAACACATTTTACATGTCAAAGGGCAAAGTTTTGCTGGTTTTTTAATTTTTATTCTCTCTTATTTAATTTAGTATTTCCAGCACATTATAAATCACAGGTTACTCCAGGATGTAAGACAGAAAAGCATTGCTTCATTACATACCCAAAAGTTTGGGATTAAATTAAGATCACAGGTTAGGGGCATAGATAAGAGGCAGATTTTAATGAGTATCTAAACTCTGGGGGGATGAATCCCAACAGAGCACTATTTACCATCAGTCCTGCACTGTGCTGCTGATCAGGAGTTAATGACCCAAGGAATGCCAGCACAGGGCTCCAGGCTCTCAGAGCTATGGGATGACATTGCTTTTTGTGCTGTCCCCAGAACGAGGGTAGGACTCCTGACAAGTGCCAGATGGACACCTCGAGAGCATGGAGACTGAGGCGGTTTATCTCTGGCTGCTGCACACCAGCAGGGATGAAGTAGAAAGCTGCAAGAGAATGACTGGAGAGCTATTAGGGTTGGAAATTTTTCAGCTGAAGAGGTTTTTTGCAGGAGAATTTCCATCTCTTGACACTGAAAATTTGTTTGGGGAAGTGAAAACCTTCAGAGAACTTTTTCCTCAGAGAGAGAAGAGATGGAGGGTGTGATGTGGGACATCCTCACATTCCCAGAGCACGTACCTGGACTGGAATAGGATGTCCCATGGCCAACCATCCCCACAAAGCTGGGCAGGTTCTCAGAAGTTCCAGTCCCTGCCAATTTGAAAAGACAAAAAGAAGCAGCTTGCACAGCTTGATGACAGTGAGATTTAGCACCAGGAGGAGCTTCCAGCACAGGGCCCAGCAGGGATTCATCCCCGTGAGCCCTCCCCACCCACTGAGTGCATTTAAACCCTGCCCAGTGTCACAGGGACGTGGCTGTTGGTTTTAAGGATATTTCTCAGCTGACTGAACACTTGAGAAGCTGAATTGTTTCAGTGCAGAGCTTTCTGTGTGCACACACGCTGATGCCAACACTTAGCCTACCTTTAAAAGCCAAACACACTCGTGTGTCACACAGCCCCACGTGTACTCATACACACACAGGAGCGAACATTTCATTCCAAACCACCCTGCATCTCATCTGCCAGTAATTCCACCCTCCAGGGAGACGCATGTGCCGACAGTGAGAAGATTATGAAGGTGATTGAGCTCTAAAATGTATTGTATCTCCTCAATAGCGCTGATTGGCAGCGGTGATTAGCAGAGGAGAGCGAGGGAAGGGAATTCACAGGCTGACCAGGCAGAGCACGGATGCAATCAGCTTAGGAGATGCCAAGAAATGCTGGTTTTCCTTCTCTCAGAGGGAGGATGGACGGCAGTCACCCACCAGGTGAGGATACACATCCAGTGCTGTAGGGATGGGAGCAGGAGTTGGGATATTTCACCTTTCTTTTACTTCCCCTTCCTGGTGATTTCAGGGGAAGATCCAGGTGCTAAGTTTCTGCCTCAGGAATAATTAAACTTCGGAAGATTACAGTCCAAACAGGACTTTGTGGTAATTCCCTCTCCTGCAATGCTCTGGAGGAGAAAGATTCCTGCTCCTTTTCCCAGCTCAGTCATTGATTCAACTTGGATTTTCTTCTTGGTTGCACTTTGGTTCTTAACAGTGCTGGAAGTGCCCAATTTCTAAGGAGAAAAGAGGGGTATTGTCAGAAAATGAAGAGATGCTCACAGTGGGATCCATGGGATCATACTCATATCACAAACACAATTTAGTACGATTCTCTGGGTTATACCTGGTGGCATCTGAACTGGAAAATGTTCTGACCTAAGGAAGCTCTTTTTCTGATCTCATGTGGCAACTCCCATCTCCAGCAGCAAATGTTTACTGAGCTACAGAAAATATCAAAACTATAAAGGTAAAAACAGAAAGACTATTTATGCCTAATATGATACTCCAAGGAACAGCCAGCAAAAATATACTTCTAATTTCTAAAGACAGTCAAACGCCCAGCAGAGTCACTGCATCAGGCACCGAATTTCCCCGTTGCAGGTTTTAATTCCTGACTTCCCTCACAAGCAGAAGATAGATGAATAATTTGAACGGTTGCAGACAGTTGTTATTTCAGCACAGTTGTGTATCAACCCTCCTCATCCCATTGCATGGTCAGGTCCCATCCTTTGGAATGGTCAGAGAGGAATATTTTCTTTGCTGATGGCTCCAACCTCTCTAGCTCCTGCTGCTCACTCAGAACTCCCAGGACACATTACCAACAAGTTCCTCTTTATTTCTTTTCCTAATGCTCATTCCACGAGCTGCAGAAGCAACACTTTTCAGTATTAAAATGTAATTAATGATTTCTCCATAATGAAATTAATAATTAACTGGAAAGACATTTAGACCCTTTGTTGAACAAAACTCACTAATTTTCTGATGCATTAGGCCTGTCTGGTCTGCTCTGCCTGCGAGGCAGCTAACCCAGAGCTGGCAGCAAGCCAGGGGCTGCAGGAAACCTGTCTTTTTTCCTGTCAGAGCATTTCTGACAGGCCTCTGCAGCATCTCTGCCCACAGGCACCATCAGCTCCTGGTTTCTGGATCCTAACAAAGGCAGGAGAATAAAAGGAAAAGGTAAACATGGGTGGGGAGAAGGGGATGAGTTCAGCTGACCAGCTTTCCACCAACTATCTGCCTTTTATGAGCTGGTCAGACCAAAGGGTTTCTAAAAGAATTTAGAGAGGATACTTTGGTATCTGCCTTGAGGACATCTCTAGAGCAGACCAGCTTGATGGAAGCCACCAGCTGCAGGGCAGGATAAGGAATAGGGAGCGAGCAGCTGGCACAGCAGTGTCCCGTGCCCTCAAATTTAGCCCCCAAAGCCCCACCCCTGTTTCCTCTTCTGCACCAAGCTTATGTCATTGCCCCAGGGGCAGCAAATAGCCACAGAATAATAAATAACCCTGCCTGGAAACACTAATTCTTACAGAGTTTAGACTCAGACCAACGGATTTGTAGTTTTGGCAGCTCCTCACCACAGCTTGAGGCACAGGTCCTCTGCCACACCACCAAAGTCAGCTTCCAACTGAGCCAGCAGCATTCTTTGGAATTGAAGCATCTCAAGCTAAGATTTTAGCCTTCCCTTGAAGCCAACTGAATTAATCAATTCCTCCTTGGCATTGAAATAAACTCACTTTCTGCTAGGTGGGTCAAAACCTCACAATCTATTTCAGCTGTTCTGTTCCCATGAATTCTATTACAATCCGTTGCAGAGGGGAAGATTAGAGGGAAGGCAGAGCCAGTGGCGTGCCTTGCTTTATGAGGAGGAAAAAAACACACACACAAATTATTTTTCATTGCTTTATGATGAATATGAATTCAATTACATGCAGAGGAGAACTGCTGTAGTCAGTCAGAATTATCCTCAGCTAGTAGCAAATATAATGGCTTTTAACAAGGAGAGCTTATCATCAAGGTTCAGACAAGCTTGAGCCCGTGTTGCACCTGATGAACCTGCACAGGGAGACAATGCCTATCACAGCTGAGGATTCATCTCCAACCTGCACCGCTGAGAATTCATCTCCAATCTGCACAGCTGGAGGAGGGAGGGGGCAGCAAGGTGTCAGTGGAGCACTCTGGTCACTGCCAGTCCTCCAAGCACAGCTGTAGGACAGCAGCCACGGGCACCAGGAGCGGGAGGGCCGTCTGTCAAAATGTGAGCCCGTGCCACAAAAGCAGCAGAGAAATGTGCTTGTCTCCCTCCTGGTTTCTGTTATTTTTCCCTCCAGACAAAGCTGTCTCTGTCCCTGGGCAAGGTTTCCAACAGCTGGGTTAAGCTTTGCCCACAAAGATCACAAGATTCCCTTCCCCATGCGCAAAGAACATCTCTCCTCCTGCCTTGGTCCAGCGGACACCAGGGAAATGTCCCCACAAATGGCCCCACAGCAGCCCAGCACCCCAGATATGCCCTCTGTGCCCTCTCATTTATCAGCTCTGGTCATGCCAAAACCATGACCACCTGTGCAGGAGCTGAGAGTTCTTCAAGGAGACTTTGAAGTCCCTTTCAGTCCTAACTGAGCAGAAAGCATCAATCACTGTCAAATCTGAGCTTGGCACGAAGTGCCTCAGCACAGCTCCCCCAAACAGTGAGCAGCCTGGCTTGGGGAGGGGGGTGAGTGTCACCCAAAAATTCTGCTGCCCCCAGGACAGCCCTGCAATGCTCAGAGCCCCCTTGGTGCTGCTGTCCCCCTCCCCAGAAACACCAGTGCCCTGGCAGTGGCTGTGTTTCCCCAGCTGCCACAGCAGCAAAGAGAAAGTCTCAAGGAAACAGGAAGAGGGACAGAAAATTTCCACATACTGTGTATTCATCTCACGCATGGTGAAATCCTCCTGGGGTGCCACTGATTTTGTGTAATATTGATATATTCAGGTTTTCTTTCTTCCAGGTATCTCTCAGGTTGTTTCTTTGGGAGAAGCTGGGGGAAACGGGAGGGCTCAGGCAGCCAGGCCAGGCTGGAAGGAGACACCTGGTTTTTTGAGACCTGAGCTTTCCAAGCCCAGCTCCAGAGCAGCAGACATGCCAGGCTGTGCTTCCCAAAGGAGATGCACTTCCCAGGAGGAGCTGCTCTGCATTTCTCCCAGCACACACAAGGCTTCCTCTGTTTTAACAGCAAAATGCTATTTTGGAGCAGCTGTCTGGAAAGGAATGCTCCAATCTTGGTCAAAAACAAACATTTTGAATTTCCTCACTATTTTTCATCAAACCTCTTTATGGTCATTCGTGGGCTAAGCTTTGCATCTCCTTCAGCATGGAATGGGAGTGTTGCTGCTCTTTAGAGCCAGGAGAAATCAGACATGGAGAAATATGACATTTCTTGGTCAAACTCATGAATCAAGGCAAGCAAAGCTCACACAAACCCTGGATTTCTGTGCTCTCATCCCCATGTATTTGCTCCTGCTCACCAGCAGGAGACGGTTCCAGCCATTTAACGACAGGGAAGGTGTTTAATCTCATTTCCAGCCAGGTGAGGCTGCTGCTGGATGAGCTTATCCCAGGCTGGAGCCTCTCTGCTCCCAAAGCCACCCTGCAGAGGCACAAGGGGAGCTGAGCTCTGCCCTGAGCACAGCCACGCGGCTCTGGGACTGGAATCAGGCTGTGTCATTAGACAACATCTTCAGGCTTGAGTTCTGCCATCTGCTCAGCAGACTTGATTGAAAGTGTAGGAATTACATGAAATTACCTGATTATGTACAGGCTGACAAATAACAGCAGATATTACAGCTGAGGGTGAGCAGGAGCGTGGCTGTTCCTGTCTCTACCACACGAGTGGGGATTTTGCCCTGGTAATTACAAGCATTGCAAGTTTCTTCTCTTTAGAGCTGAGCTGTTTTGTTTTGTTTTGTTTTTTTCTTTTTTTTTTAAATCTGAGTTTGGAGAAGAAAACACCCAAATTGCACATAATAAGTGGAACACAGAGAAAAAGAGCCAGCTGTACTCACAGATGTTACAGCACAACTAAAGGTGCTTTTCTATTTCCTCTCCCGCTAGAAAAAGCCATATACATCTAATGAATAAAGCAGGAGATTTCCTCGATAGAATTAATAGCATGCAGTCTTTCCTGACTTGCCTTTAATCACACTCAGCATCCAGTGGGCCTGGGAGAGAAAATCAGCATTATTCATTTACTCAGGCGAACTCTGAGTGTTTGTCAACCATCCCAATCCTTCACGGCTTTAATGCTGCGGTTTGGGGAACAAAATCGGGACCTGTGGGCAGCCCTTGGAGCTTTGCTGTTCACGGAGGGCAAAGCTTGGGTTAAAGTCAATTGACATTTCACCTGAACACAAACAGTGTTTACAAATGTTATGTGTAGGAAAAGCCTCATTAGGTGGACTCACCCAATTCATGCACAGTGAGCTTCAGATTTCTATTTATGTGAATTTCTGGAAATCCAGAGGATTTGGGCCACTTAAAGAAGGTGGTTTAGAGGTAGATCTGTCAGTCTGTAGGATGAACACAGACTGTCCATTCTGGATCTGTTAAGACACTTATTTTAGTGGTGGTGTAAATGATTTCAAGTGCCTGTGCAAGCCTCCAGCCACAAGAGTACCTGTGATGCTTTGCAAATTGGGAGATGAAGAGAGGAAAGGAGTTCAGATATGTCTGAATCTGAAAATGTTTTGGGATTTGCAAAAAACAAAAAGGGTTTCTAAGAGGCCTCTCCTGATCTGGCCAGGGCTGGTTCAGCCCAGAGCACAGCAAGGTGTAGCACAGGGGGAGTTCTGCCTAAAGAAAAAGCAAATCGAATGTGAGTCATAGGCAAGAGTGGTTAGAGAAAATTGCAAACTGGAGCTCCCATCCATCAGAAAATCTGATTACCTGAATGTATTTTGTTTAGAAACATTTCTACCTGCATCAATCACGAGGTTTCGCTTTGCTGAGCCAGGTCCCTCCTGACCCTCACTTCATGTCCCAACTCCCCTGCACAGCAGAGCCTGGCAGGGACCCCTGCCTGTCCCTCTGTCCTGCCTGGCTGGACCGAGCCCAGGGAGGGACAGGAGCCACCACACTCTCAGGCAGCAGTGGGACATCACTGAACATCTGACCTACAGCTCCTGCGGGAACTGAACCAGCTCTGGCAAACACGAAGAAATATTGAATTCCCTGAAAATGACATGTTTTGATTTGGCTTAACATGCCAAAAGAGTTTGATCTGGATCCACTAGACTGGAATGATACGTTTCATTTAAATCTTCTGGAGGAGAGAGAAAAGTCTATGCATTGATTTGATTTAAAATACTTTATTTTTCATGGAAGATTATCTTTTTACAGAAACTGCATTATCTGTATATACAAACACTTAAGCACCTCTAATTACCACACGTCAGTGAGTTTTCTAACAGACTTCTGGGGATCTATAGAACCTTATCCTCACTTATGGTAAAGTCACTTTACATCCTCTTACTCCCTGTTACCTAGAGCCAGAAAATGGGAATAAAATAGCTACGGAGAAAGAGTAAGAGCCTCCAGCCAGAACAGATTTCTCTCTGCCTGGGTAGAGGAGCCACCAGGGCTGTGCCTGTCCCCCACCTGTCAGCTCTGTAAGAGTCACCTGGTGACTGGGAAGGTGAGAGAAAATAGCCCAAGGCTCTCCCAAGGATCCTTCCAAGGGATCCTTGTTCCTTTCCGCGGCAGCAGATGGGGTTTGCAGCACAGCCTGCCCACCAGGTTTGAGTTTTGGGATGCTGCAGGCTGCTGCTCCCAGCCCAGCCCAGCCAAGGGAAGTGTTAACACAGCTCCTGCTCTCCAGTTTGTGCCTGCAAAATGAAGGCAGCTCTCCTGGGCGGCAGGATGATTGTAACACGCTTAAATATCTCGCTAATGAGGGCTCTGTGAGCACCACGGAGACAAGCAGCATTTTAGAGGGGCAGAAGCCTTCTTGCTTTCTCCTTTTCCACAGGGGAGAATTCAACTCACCGTCCAATTTGCAATTGCTGAGACAAAATTGTGCTCATGGAATTGGATTTGCCAGCACAGTTTGTGCCTCCATCTAATTGTTTTTTGAACTTTGCATCTTGGGAAGAATTAGCAGTTGCGGTGTTCTTAGAGACTTCAGGTTTCTTTACAAAATTTCATTCCCCTCATATCCCATATGTTTCTATTTCTCTCCGGGAAGCAGAGCCAAGTCACCCTCTGACTCAGACCTGGTAATTCACAGAGCACATCAATCTACTGGACAAAGCATTCGCCGTCTGCTGTAGAGATAAAGACAAACTTCTCTAGTGGGGAAATTCATCCTGGGAATAAACAGAAATCTCGTTAACATGATTATTTGCATTCCTTTTAAAGATAGATTTATTTTCTTAAGGTTTTGTTTTTTTTTTTTCACAAGAGGAGGAGTGAGAAGGATCTTAGGAGGATGTCTGATTAAGACCACTAAGGCCTGATATTCAAAGGGAGTCATTCCTTGCCAGCCCTGACTCAGGAACATCAGGAAAGCTGAGATGCTGTCGCAGTTTTGCCACATTTCCTGCTTTGACATCTGCTGGAATTAAAAATACTTCAGCCTTTAACTAATAGTGAGACATCACCACTGCCAAAGGCCACGCCATCATCCAGGATATGCCCCCACCACCCACTTTGACAAAAAATACCCTCTTGGCTTCTGCTTTAAAGTCTCTGTGTGGGGACTTCAATGTGAGACAAAGGGTTGCGCCTTACAAAGATCTGGCCTCTGATGGCTTTAGAAAAGTTCGGAGCTATTTAAATTTTTGAGCTTAAAACTAACATTGGTTCTGTTTTTAAAGTGTTCTTAAATCCTCCTACTCAGGGAAAGAGGATAAAAATATCCCACCACACCTGCTTAACTTGCCCACTTGTAACAGCCACTGCTTTTTAAGAACAGGTGTTTCAAGGTTGTCCCACAAACTGCTGTTTTGAACATTTGTCAGGTTAGATATTTGGGGATTTGGGCTAAAGAGAGAAAGAGAAAAAAGAGAACCCGAGGGGTTTATGGCAGCATCCTACCCATGGCAGCACTCTAACACCCATCCCTTCCCTCTGGCCTCCACAAAAGCCCCCAAACTCCTTTCCTGCACCAGAGACTTGTTCTCCCTCTATTGCTCTGTTGTAGGCTCATAATCTTGGGCAGGCCTAAAAATAGAAACTCTACCCTGGCATCTGTGCCTTTCTCATGTCAGTAAAAGCAGGGCACGAAGTGCTTTTAATCAGCTTCTCATCTCTGGAATAAGGAGGATTTCCCCTCTCTGGTCAAAAGCCACGGATGGCAGATGTTTGGTTTTATTCCCTTTGGCCACTAGCAGATCCTGAGCTGCTGCAAAGCTCTGCACCAGCTCCTAGCTCTGGGAAATCCTGGCTGTCTGCTCACATCCGTGCTCTGGAAGCAATCTTTAATCTTCCCAACATTCCCTTCAGGCCCTTTGTTCCAGAACGTCTTCACGCAGCCTCCGATTCCAGAAGTGCAATGCAACCTCGTGGCAAAGGGTGAAAATGTGAAGGTGATTTCTCTTTTTTATTGTGGTTGGTTGATTCTTTTTTAATAATTAAAAAAACAAAAGAAAAAAGAAATAGTAAACAAAACCTCCTATTATAGTGATTGCCAGCTTCCTCTCTTGTGAAAACGCCCTATCTGCTAATTCCTTTGAATGTCAAAGCTGCAAAGTTCTGTGTTCCCTCCTCTCTTCATCCTTTTTGTTTCCTTCAACAAATTTTCATATTGTAGCATAAGCACCACCAACAAATCCTGGTTTACAATCGGTCATAAAATCTGTTTGGTAGCTGGTACTTCCCATCCGCTTTTCCTGCCTTGAGCCTGGTGATGGCTAGGACTGGCACACAGCCTGGCTTATTCACAGCAGATTTTATTAGGATCTCACCTGCAAGGGAGAAGGGCCACGAGACCCAAGAGTTTGAGCACTGGACAGGGTTTAAGCACACCTCACACACATTCCCCTGAATAAGATCCTCTTCCTTTCTGACAGACCCAGATTCAGCCCACCCGAGGCAGGTGTGTGACATTGGAAGGCAAATCTTGTTTTTTAAGCTGGGGGAGGGCAAAGGGAACATAGCCAAGAGCTAAGTGAAAGTAGAGGACAAGAACATGGAGAAATTTTCAAGCTGGCTGCTCTGCAGGTGAAGGACGGGTCTGAAACAGAACCAAAGCTGCTCACCAGACCTTTGAGGGCATCTGAGGTGAGACAGAATTGGCAAAGGTTTCATTACTCACAAATCCCTTCAGATGCCTTAAATAATTCATAGCAAGCACTGGGACATGAAGACCAGGAGTTCCATTAGGAGCCACATCGTATTGTTTTTTGTTCATTAGGGTGAGTCACACAAAACATGTTATTACATAAAGCAGGATGTCTCATTAATTACGTCAGTCTGGGGGCTATAATGCACCAGAGCCTGGGAGAGCTCTGGGAGGCTCAGTCCTTGTCCTGGTTGCTCCAGAGAGTCCCCCAGGGTTTGTCTGCAGAAAGTCACCCCTCAGTCCCAGCTCTGCTGTCCCTGGGGTGTGGCTGTGACTCTGCCACGGGTGCTGGACATTTCCCCAGCAGTGTCACCTCTCCCAGGAGCTGCCCTGAGGACAGGAGTCTCCTCGTGCTCGCCCCAAGCAGGGCACAGCTCCAGCTCTGACACCAGGGAGGGGAAACCCATCCCTGAGCTGAGCTCCTGCCGCCACTGTCAGCTTTGGGAATGGAGCAGAGGCTAAAGGAGGAGCATGGATCACTCCAGCATTTGCAATAACACGGCTGCACTGCACTGTGGCTTTGGGAGCACGGCAAGCTGGAGCCTTTCAGCAGCAGCTGCCAGTGCTCGCCCACGTAGACAGGTGGTAGCTGTGCCTGCCAGCTGGAGGGGACACCCTGCGACCCTGGATTTCCACACCAAGGCCAGCCCTGTTTGCACGGATAATGGTGCAAAGCGTGCTGCTCTCTTCACTCCTGCCTCCTGCAGGTACCCAAGCGAGGGAAGCTGGATTTCATGTAGAAAAACACACCATCCTGTGGAAGCCCCCTGCAGCCTTGGGGTGAGAGGGTGAGCTAAATAAATTCCCTGCAGGCTCCTTCCTAATCTCCTGTAGTTTTCCAGGCAGGACTGTGCTGGGTGATGGATGCTCATACCTGCAGCGGTGTGAGACTGAGATCAGGGATGTGAGTGGGAATTAGGTTTCACTCTTTGGCACAGCAGAGGATCCTGTTAGTGATTCAGGGGAGCGTCGAGGTCTGCATCAACATAACCTTTCAGAACAGCATTCACCCTATGCCAGCTCATGTCCAGACTCCACACTTGGACATTACCAAAATATTGCTGCCAGGACATTTGGTTTCATGTACAGAATCTCTAAAATTTACTGGTGGGGAGAAGGGAAAAGGTCAGGGAACATCCTCATGTATTTTACTCTCCAACAGATGTTCCATGTGAGTGTATCAAAACGCAGCAGCAGTGACAGGGACAGATGATCTAGAACTCCCTGCATTATTAATACACAGTGAAAGATGAGGCAGCTTTTGTGAAAATATCTCTTTGCATGTTTAATATACGATGCTCTAACCTCAACACACTTCCACTCACGGTGCTGTATTAAAACTCAGCTAACATTTTAAGTCCCATACGGAAAAGCAAAGAAAATATTTGCTGAGTTCAAACACTCCTTACTGTTCCAGGCTTGGAAATAGGACTGCTAAGATCAGGAGAACAAAACAGGAAGGTGGGAAGAGAAAATTCAGTGACAAATCCCAATGGAAGTGAAGTAGAAGGGGAAACAAAGAGAGGAGAAGTGGAGGTGTGGAGACAGAGTTCAAGGTGTGCCCAGACTCCACCAGCTCCAAGGAATTCAGCCTTCCCCATGGGATACTCAGACTGTGACACAGAGAGATGCGGCACCACACCTCACAGGCTTGGAAGGTGCTCCCTTACAAAAACATGGAGAAATTTTCAAGCTGGACGTGCTAAGATGAGCAGTTCACCCCAACACTCCAAATCCCAGATTCTTATCCCTTCATTGCTCAAACAAACTCCATTCACAGCTCCAGCCTGGCTCCTGGAAGAGGCTTTCCACCCTCATCCCGAGCTCAGCCTCGGGACAACCAGAGAAAAATAAGCAGCAAAATCTCCACAGCAGCAGCGGAGCAGGGAGAAAGGATGGGGAGGTGAAAGAACAATGGAGCCTTTCTCCTCTATGAGCCCTGAACGGTCACACTGTGCCTCATCCTCTAAAGGAAGTGTGAGTATGGCAGAGCCAAGCCTTTAAGCTCTGTGGTAACCAAATCCCAGAAACCCTTTATCCTAAGCTCTTTAGCATGGAGTGGCTGAGCAGCTCGTGTAGAAACCAGCCCTAATGCTTGCAGACAAGCCAGGAGTCCAGGAGACATGGGTTTCTTCCCGTTATGTTAAGCTTAAATAGAATTATATGGTCTTTAGTTTACCTTGCCATGCAGGCACATTAGGCATGGATTTCTCTAAAGCCAGAACATCACAAGCTACCCAAACAACCCTGTCATTGCAATTTCACAATTTCCCTCTTTTGTGCATCTCTGAGCTCTGACTGCAGGAAAATTTCATCTCCTCAGCCCACTGCCATCTGGAGCAAGGTTCAGACTCAGTCACAAGCATAGTGGGAAAGGATATTTCTGGAGAACAGTGGGAAGGTTAACGATGAGTGTGCCTAGAGCTGGTGATCTCTTTCTGCGTCTCACTGTGACATTCTGGTCTCCACTGCATCATCTGGAACCACTCAGTGGAAGTTAATGGGAAGATAAACAAGAGTTCTGAGAACTGACAAAATCTGAGGGCTGCAAACCCTCAGTCAGCAAGGCAGGGAGAGTCTCCCCAAAAGATTATCCATCTGAAATTATCTCAATTCATCCAGGAGACTGGAGTGGGTGCTAGATCATCTGCAGAGCACCAGCAGGAGATGCTCAGTTGCTGCAGGGACTTTGTGTCAGAGCCACCCCAGCTCTGGGGGGGACAGAGGGTGTTCGTTCACATGGGCTAATTCCAGCTTATGTTAAGCTTCACAAGGAACACCAAAATTTTAATTACTGGGTTAAAAACAGACATCAGAGGTTGCCTTGTAACCTCCTGCCATCGGGAAAACAGGTGGCACCCACTGCTCTGCACAGCCCAAGTAACACCTCAGCTTTCAAATTCCTCCTGCTGTGGGCTGGATCATTCCACCCTTCCTTCAGCAATGCTTGGAATGTCCTTGAAAAGGCTTCACAGCTCCCTGACAGCCTTCCTTGGCCATTTCAGCGCTCTTGCTCTTCTTGCCGTGACCCTGCGAGGCTCCTCCACACCCACAAGGCAGAGCTCAGGAGGAGAAAAGGACGAGAGATGCTGGTGCTGGCACTGATGGGTGTTACAGTCCCATGTCAGACAGGCTGTTTGCTCCTGCTGGGCTTCGCTGGAGGTGCTTGGATGCTTTTACACAGCTTGACATCCACCCCCTAAATAACCTGCGTCCCCAAAATGGCCAGGGACAGCTCTGTGGTGCTCTTTGCAGCATTGTCCAGCACACACCATGGGGAAGCAGAACAGCTGCAGCTCAGGCAGCTTCACAAGCTGCTGCTGGCAGGGCTGTTCCAGGCAGGGCTGTCAGCTCTGGCTGAGCTGGACACTGGTCACCGGGCAAAGCTGCTGTTTGTACCCCCTCGCGGTCTCTTGACTTTTCATCTTGATTAAAGACCATGCTGAAGGATGGAATTAGCAAGGCAGGGTTCCTCATCCATCCGCTGCCCCTGGATTCCAGTCGCCTGCCCACGTGCTCATCCTCAGGGCTACCAATTAGGGGCACCAGCTGCTAGCCTGGATGCCAGGGCCAGGAGCTATTAGTGCACAGACCATTAGCTTTAAAAGGCATTTGGAACTTCTGAACACATTAGGTTGGTGTGATTGACATGCACTACAGCCATATGTGGCTCGCTGGCCTTTCTGTCAACCATTTTTTCTTCAAAAATGTGTTGGCTCACTGGAGTGATCTTGGTGGAGAATCTCATAAAAACATCTTACCCAGGGCATTCAGGTTCTATATTAGTTAAAGAGCTGCTACCTGCCTTAACCAACTCCCTTGGCATCTTTGCTCTGAGACAGGGATGGCGGTGAGTTGGATGAAAGGTTGAGGATCTGAGCTCTATTTTTAGCCCTGTCATTTGCCCAGTTAATGGTTCCAGGGAAGTCATTTCCCTTCTTTCTGCTTCAGCGACCCCATCTGTAAGGTGGTAATGATGAGCCTGTACCAGAGGGTTTTGAGATCTGTGCTTGTAAAAAATAGAGTAAAACTCAGAATTACCATGTCTGCCTAAGGCAAGGGTGGAGAGGAAGCGCCACGGGCCTTTGCAGCTGTACCTGCATGGATATTTTTTGTAAATCCTGTTCTGCCATAGCACCTGACCTGGATCCCCCGTGCTGGGGTGGATCTGGGAATCTCTGCAGGGTCAGATCAGTTGGGGGCTGTTGTTGTCCCTGGGTCCCCAGGAGTGGTGCCACCAGCGAGCTGTGCAGGCCATTTCCCATGGAGATGGCAGGAGAGGATGACAGAGAGTGCTTTCATTGCACATTTTATGGCTGATCAGTCCATCAACATGGCCAGAGGGATTTAGACATTGATTTCAGCTTGTTTCCCTCACACCACCTTCATCTCCTCAGTCTCAATCCCAGCTCAGTGCCGGGCAAACCGCAAGCTGCTCACTACACTTTCCATTCTAACCTGGGACCACCAGCACATCTTCCCTCTCCTGCCTCTCCCTCCTCCCAGCTGTGTCTCAGATGGCTTCCAGGAGGGATTCTGCCATCAGGACCTGCTCTTGGGGAAAATTAAGGGGATTGGACTGGGCTCTACCTCCCGTGGCAGGAGGCAGAGGCAGAACAGCTGGGGCAGATTGGGGATGTCCTTCAGGAGACACCTGACTGCCCAACCATTGACCCTGACCTTCAGCGGTGAGCCAGGTGCCAAACCAGAGCCTGAACTCTGAAAAACAAGTTAAAAGCTGTCTGAGCCCACTGCAACCTGGCTGCAGGGAGATCCTCCCGTTTCTTTCCCAGCTTTTTGTTTAAAGCAGAGCCATCGTGGAATTCGGAGTTCAAATACATGGTTTCCTCCAAAATCTCTAAAAGGAGCATTAGAATATGAAGTTCTGCTGAAATTTGCAGGCCTTCCTGCTTTATATAACTGGCAAATACCAGAAAAATTATTTTAAAAATATTTTAATATGATGGCCCTTAGCTAGATTCTTGACATGCAAACATTAAATCAGTGTCACTCTAAGCGGTTTTTTAATCTTGGGTCTGGCAGATTTTTCCAGCTCAGGACAGTTCTTTTGTCATTTGAAATAACTCTTCCCTCAGCAAGACACACATCCTTCAACTTACCCAGATGGTCTCCTCCTCCGAGCTAGAATAATGAATTTAAATTTATCCAATAGTTTTCATGACTCAGATTTCCCATAACTGGCTGGTTTCTAACCGTCCTCTGCTCCACCTGTTCAGACATCAACAGCAACCCTCTCCCTGGCTCATCAGTGCAGGAGAGGTTCATACAGCAGTTCCAGAGAAGCTTCACAGTCAGAAAACCCACGGTCTACAGCTTGGTCTGTGGCAGTTCTGGAGAGAAACCATTAATTTAGAATGTGCTTCAAAGTTTTGCTTCTTCTGGGGAGGAAAGGTACACCCTGAAAGCAGCCATGTCAATCTCCTGCTCAAACAGATGGAAAAGCACACTTTTAGTCCACCACTAAACTCTGCACCCTGAATATTTCTGCTCTAACTACATCTCCAATCCAACAGAAAACTCATTCAGCAAGCACAAACACAGCAAACTCGCTGTCCCCATAAACAGATAATTTTCTGGTTTCGACTACAGAAGAGAAATGCAAATCCTTGTATAGAGAGGTTTCATTCCCTGAGTGGATTGCATCAGGACAAGAGGCAGGGATTCTAAATGCCTCAGGGATCAAGGCACTGCTCTGTACTGCTCTTCCTTGAGATCTGAGCTCCTGCACTGCACAGATCCTTTTGAAAATGTCCAAAAAGCCTTTTG
Source organism: Origma solitaria (assembly GCA_013397895.1). Taxonomy (NCBI): domain Eukaryota; kingdom Metazoa; phylum Chordata; class Aves; order Passeriformes; family Acanthizidae; genus Origma; species Origma solitaria. Next base: position 1,550,550 of record VZRL01001315.1, on the reverse strand, counting down.
AAAATGTCACAGGGCCTGCCAACAGGACTCCTACTGAAACAAAGGTATTTTTGGAAAAAAAGTGTCCCAAAGTCGTACTGACATTCAACAAATCCTTTAGAAGTGCTGACAGGAATGTGTGGTGGCTCATCATGGCCTGGAGCAGCTGAAAGGCAGATGCAGGGAAGGCAGGTGGGAGAGGATGAAGTGAGATGAACAAGTTGAGAGAGGAAGGGGTGGAAGGAAGAGGGGGAAAACTGGATACTTGCTTGCATGAGCTGTTATCTTGGTTTTAAATGCAATTTGGAGTTTGAGAAGGCAGAAGTTAATTAAACTACAGGATATTTTCCTGCCACCGTTTTCCATAGGCCATTTCCAGCTACCACAGAAATCACAAGCCATTTAAAACCATTCCTCTGTCCTAGACCAGACCCCACAGGGCACCAAATGCACTAACCTCTGGCAAGAACCTGGCTCCAGAAAATGGCAAATGATGGCAAACAAAGCCTTGCTTCAGTAGCCCAACAACTCTGATGATGTGGCACAGCTTACTCCAGCCTGTGTGGGCTGAATCAGCCTAGAGGTAAACAGGGGAAATGTCTAGAAGCAAAAACCCAAATGAATGAGAGACGCTGCATGTTAGAAAACTAAACTCCTTGCCATTAAAGACAAAGCAGGAAAGGAAGATCAGCAAAGCCAAACAGGCAAGGACCTTATTACAGAGTAAATTAACTCTTCAACCATGTATGTGATCAGACAAGAAACATAATAAACAGAAGGCAGCAGTTTTGGTAGCAACATGTTGACGAAATTACCACACATCACCTCCAGCTCAAGCAGCAAAGTTCTGCTGGAATGTGTCAAAATGGAGCTGGTGGGGAGCCTTCCAGGCTTCTTATTTTAAGATGTAAGGAATATTTTGGGATTAAACACAGAGCACAGTAATGATTTCTCTCAATCTGTCATGACAATACCTCCCCCTGACATCCTCTGACCTCAGAAAGACAATAATTTGTGGGGCTGCCTAATGCTCATCCATCCTTCAGGATGTTCAGAGGTGCAGCTTTGCCCCTTCCACCAGACACCTCCTGAACCTGCCCAGGCTGTGTGCATTAAAATCAGGACTCTGCAGCCCAGAAGACAGGGAGAGATGGATGGTGCTGGCACGCAGCCACTTCCAAGGGGAGAGACACGATCCACCTGCCGTGGACACAGACAGACTAATGAAACCTGCAGGACTGACATGCCATTACCTTCTTTGCCAAATTTATTATAGAAAAGTCATGTATTTCCAGTGTTCTGTCCCTAAGCTCAGGGACAGAGCTGTCATCTGGACTCGGAGTGTCTGTCTAAGGCCAAAGGATGGAGAGGCATGGTGGTGCTGTGCTTGGGACCACTAATACGGTACTCATTTAATGCCAAAATATTTTTCTTATCTTAAAATAAGATGCTGGGAAGGAAGCTCCCACCAGACTGGAAGCAGAGCTCAGCAGGGTTCAGGTTTGTGCATCTTCAGGAAGTCAGGGAGTTTGTTCAGAGCAGAGTGGCAGTGATGGAGGTGGCCAGAACACACAGCTCTTCATTAAACTGTGATGAGTTAATGAGTTACTGTGGCCTTTCCTAGAGATCAACCTGAAAGTGCTGTTTGAACAGGCAAGTGTATACTTTCAAAATTCTTGCATTTAAATTTCTTTCTTTTTTTTACATCTAGGATTTGTGATTAGAGTTTTATTCTCATATACAGTTTCTACTGCTTTAAGGTGTTTCCATATCTGTCCTGCCTAATTTCCACTCATACCATGAAGTCTGAGGATATACAATAGCTAGAATTTTGGTGAATATCACGAATTCAGGAATATCCGGTGGGGGAAAAAATAGCAAGAAATCAACTTTAAAATAAAATTAAAAGAGAAGATGAAAGAGAAAAGAATCCAGGCAATAGTGATTAATCTGATTTCATCCAAACTCTCCCCAAATGAGAGTAGTCTTCAAAAGTCAAACACAGAGCACTGTTTCATGTTCTCTGCATTAACCTCTGGAGTTCAAAATGCTCATCTGTTGCTGTGTCCCCTCGCAGTGGCGTTTGCAAATGACACAAACATTTGCCCACGATCTGAGCTCTCCCTAGCTCAGCCCAGCCTGCGCACACCCCACAACGATTTCTCTGGAGCCAATTCAAGCCCAATTTGCTTACGCTGCTGTCTGTCTGTCAGCACATGTGTCAGCCCCATCCTCTCAGCTCGGCTGGGGAGGAAGGAGGCCAAAGTCACCTTCTACACACGGTGTGCTCTCCAGGAGGCAGGAGAGAGCAGGAGGAAAAGCAAATTTCCATCTACCCGACAGGAATCGAATGCTTTTTCCCTTTTTCCTTTGCATTTCCTTCCTCCTGCTGGCAGTGTGGCTTGGTGTGGCTCTGGGAGCAGCTGAATGTGCTGGAGCACATGAAAATGAGCAGATCCATTGCAGAGCTGTGGGAGTTGGTGCTGCTGAGTGGTAATTCCAAAAGTTGCGATGCCTTTCCTTAAGGAAAGGATCCCTCACCAGCCTTTGGGTGTGGATAGTGCCCTGACTACCCAGGGCTGTGCTGGGCACTGAAATGAGCTCTGGTTCAGAGAACCCCAGAATGGTTTGGTCCGGAAGAGACTTTAAGACCATCCAGTTCCACCCCCTGCCATGGGCAGGGACACATTTCACCAGACCAGGCTGCTCCAAGCCCTGTCCAGCCTGGCCTGGGACACTGCCAGGGATCCAGGGGCAGCCACAGCTTCTCTGGGCACCTGTGCCAGGGCCTGCCCACCCTCACAGGGAGGAATTTCTCCCCAATATCCCATCTAAACCTTCTCTCTTCCAATTTGAAGCTACCCCCTCTTGTTCTGTCAATCCATGCCCTTGCCAAAAGTCCTTCCCCAGCTCTCTTGGAGCCCCTTCAGCTACCAAACAGCCACAATAAAGTCACTCTACAACCTTCTCTTCTCTTCTCTTCTCTCCTCTTCTCTTCTCTTCTCTCCTCTTCTCTTCTCTTCTCTCCTCTTCTCTTCTCTTCTCTCCTCTTCTCTTCTCTTCTCCAGGCTGAATGACCCAACTTTTCCCAGCCTTTCCTGCCAGGAGAGCTGCTCCCTGTGATGTGCTGGGTCCACTACCCACAGAAGAAACAACCTCTGTCCCATCCTCCCTGGCTTGGGAGGGAGACAGGAAAATGGCTGGACAGGGGAGAGAAGCCAGATCATCCGTCTTTACTGGAAAAGGATCTTATCCTTACTGCAGGTAGAGCCACAAGGATTTTCTTTTTTATCCTTGAGGTTTATTTTCTCAGCGTTTCTGTGTCTGACACCAGTCAAAAGGGATTGTGGGAAAAAATATCAATGATACTTTTGGCGTTTTATAAATGGAGCTGTATCATGCCAGTGATTCAGGGAGAGACGAAGACTAGGGGATTGTAAGGAATAGAACAGAGCTTGGAGATTTATTTCCCATTAGAGTGAGACAGATAGGGAAGAAGGGGGCACAGGCAAATGCAAAATGGTTTGATGGAGAACCAGAACCAAAATGTAGAAGAGGCAAAAATCAAATCAAGAGAGACTAAAAGATTTCCATTGAAAAGTTCCACCGCCCTCAAGAAAAGATGTCTATTCTACAAAAGGACATATTCAGGGATGTTCCCAGTTTTAATGGAATTATTATTTTTCAGTTTGCACTGAGCAACTGATCCAAAAAAGTGTTAGCACCACCAGTAAAGAAGGGAAGTTGCAACAGACATTTTTCCATTGAAAACATAGGTGAAAGCAAAGGCTAATGTGCAATTTTCCCATCAAGAAAATCTAAATTTCCAATAATTTTAAAGTGCAAAATTTAAAAAAAAAACAAAAAAGGAAAAACAAACATTCTCAAGGAAAGCAAGCTAAATGCTATGGAAAGTAAACCTACAGAAAGTTTTAAATGCAAGTTCTTTTCCCTTGACCATCTCTCTTTATCAATCAAAGGTTTTATCTCTCTCTCTCTACAAACCTTGTCTTAATGTAACACTTCAGTCCCACTAGGAACACGTATTTGAAACAACCAAGGCTATTCCAGAGCAGGAGAGGGGTCTGTGACACACAGAGCCAGTGCTCCAGGCTGGCACAGAGCTGCACCTCAGCTGGGCCAGGGAAAGAGACCCTTTGCTCCATCCCTCTCCTGCTGGAGGTTTTATCACAGCCTCTAACTGTGCTCCCCATGCACCTCATCCCTCCACATTGCATCCCTCATCTCTGCTTCTTGCATCTCTGATGCTTCCTCTTGCCCTGTCAGAAGTTTTCCAAGCCACTAAAATAGGAAAATACAAACACCCACATGGTACAAATTTAGTAACATGAATTGGAGATTTTTTTTTTTTTTTTTTACCATGCAGGCTGTTCCAGCACAGGAAACAATTGGTGCAAACGATATTTTGCAGCATGTGTCAGTGCACAGAGACCCAGCACAGATTTCAGCAGCAGCAGTAGCTGGGAGGAAGCTGATTTGTAGCAACCAGCATAAAGCAATGAAGCAATGAAGACAGTGAACTCTTTCATTGTGCAGCTAAACTAAATGTCTTTTGGTCCTTCATGCATGAGTCTTCCAAGTGTAAACTTTTCACAGTAAGAGAAGGGAAATCATCCCCAGACTTCAGTGAGAAGAATGACTCAGATAGCCCCAGGCAGCAGAAATCTGAGCAGATAAAGAACAGTTTGTGACTGCCTTTGGAAAGTATCTGCTGATTTTTGTTCCTGTGCAATATTGCTTCAAGCTACACGGAGGTTAATGGCAGATCACTGGCGAGATGTCATGGTGTTGTTTCTTTTCGAGAGACTTCCTCCCCTTTTCCAGAGGTGCAGGGCCAAATGAGAGCTGGACTGGCAGTGGAAGCCTCATCCCCACTCTTCAAGCAGAGGTCAGGCCAGCCCTGGGTCTGAGCTTTGGTGCTGGAGCCTTTATTACTGTGAGAATGAAACAGAGCATGGCTTTTGTAGGGTCTGTTCCAATGCAGTTTGCAAAAGCGCAAGAATAAAAGCCAAACATCAGCCAACTCCTTGTGACTAACAGGGAACCAGGCACATTTGTCGGGAATCTGGTGTAGAAAGGGCAGGGGAAAAATTCCCTGAGAATTTCCATTATTTGAGTATGTCACTACTGCCCACCTCTGCCATGGGCAGGGTTCCTCAAGGAGTCCCTGGCTGCTCCGGGCCTGACAGCAGCAAAAATGTCCTGTTCCAGGTGAAAACAGTGTGTGGAGAAGACAGCCAGTGGAAACAGGGGAAAAAGACAAACAGAAAAGGGACTGAAGGACCGCAGGGTGGAATCCTGTCCTAAAGGAGCAGCAGAGCATTCCCACCGGTTCCCACAGATTCCAGTGAGCTCTTGCATTAGTAAAGAATCCAGACTGGCAGGGAAGGGTATGTCCTGAAGGATTTTGTTCCCACTGTCCATCATTCTCTCCACAATGCCCTCATGGTAGTAAAGAGATCAGGGAAGGTGCCCCATCCTGCCAGCAGTACTGCTCTCGTGGAAGTGGCTACGGCCTCTTGACCTTCTCCTCTGCTCTAGGATCAGGAATAGGGCCTTTCCCTCTCCTGCTCAGGCAGAATTCCTGGCATTTGTTTCAGAATGAGGAGTGGAGCACAACTGTGCCTCACAAACATGAGGGGTTTTGATGAATGATGCCCACAGACAGGTGAGAGGGGATGGAGAGCACAGTCTGTCCCTGCTCTGCCCCAGAATGTGCCTGCACTCCCCTCTGGCACAGCCGCCACAGGCACCAAGCCTCATCCCTGCCATCCCCCAGCCATCCCAGGGGGAATGAGATCAGCTGAGCTCCCCAGAGTTCAGGGGGATGAGCTCCCCAGAGCTTCTTCCCGCTCTGTAAATCACCCATCCCAAGCAGAGCCTGGCTGAAGGAGCCTCACCCCTTCCCAGACCCCAGTCCTGCCCTCCTCTCGCAAAGCCATTTGTCTGGAGAGGGCAGAGAGGGCTCCCAGCACAGCCATGACTAACGCCTGGACAATTCCCAGCAGAGAGGCACAGCAGCTCCCAAGGAAACAGAGCCTTCTGCTTTCCTGACCCAGGCTGTGACAGCTGAACAGAGAGCTTGCTTTTACCAGCAAAAATAAACACTTTCCTCATCCCAGATCAGAGGGGGCAGCTCTGCTCCTGATTTACATCTGCAGGCCAGTGGTGCCGCACCAATGTCAGGCATTGAGTGCACCAAGGAGCTGCCACAGAGCCCTGCAGGGATTAATCCCAAGGAAAAAACTGCTGTGACCCCTGTCCTGACCTCTGTAGGTGTTAAATGCTGAAGTAATTGCTCAGTTCTTACTGTCACAACCAAGCAAAACTCACCCTCACTTTTTCTGAGTGGATGTTGCCCACTTTGGGGTTGGCCTGTAGAGTCCTTCCTGCAGCACTCATCACGTTCAGAGGTGCAGAACAACTCCCAAATTCGGCAGACACCTTCGGGAGAAGGTGCTCTTGAGCCTGCAAAGAAGGTTCTGAAAGTGGCAAGTAAACAGCAAAAATGGCATTGATTAAGAAATGGAAAATACAGGACATGCGAGCTATTTGCAACACAAAATGCCAAGGCTCAATGAAGCTGAGGAAATATCTATTAAAATGAAGAATACTTCAAATTCCAGGGTTTTTTTCCTTTTCAAATGTGTATGTTATAATTAAGTATTTTTTGCAGTTTGTAGTTCCTACTTTATCAGGTCATCTATAAATTCCAACGTCTTTACATACATTTTAAGCTACATTTGTTCCTCTACTGAAAATTAATACTTCCTTCAATTAATACTTTTACATTTACCAGTGAAGTATAAAATCTTTCATCTTTGCAAAAAAAGAAAAAAAAAAAAGAAGAAAAAAATTTTTCTAATTATCTCCAATGTTGTGCTGCAGGCAATATTTTGTAGGTGTACTTGGAATTTGGGAAACAATTACACAGAGCTGGAACTGCCAAAATGAATTTTCTCCATTTGGGGAAAATTCCAGCATTTAGTCCCTTATCTTAGGATGAGGGATGTTGCACAGGAATTGTGCGTTCATAAATACTTGCTTTTCCTTTTCATATAAATATAAAATCTCTTGTCCCATCCAATGTGCAGGAGCACTAAAAGACTTGCCTCCAACACCTAATCCTAGAGGATAATTTCCCCTTTGGAGAAGCTGATGTGACAGGCAGCACCCACTGAAGGGCTCCTGAAAAAAAGAAATAATTCAGAAGCTGATGTGAAGCTCACTCTTTGCAGGCTTTTCCCTTCTGCAAGGGTTGATCTCAAGGAGCTGTGCATGCTCGAGGGTGTGAGCAGAGCGTCTCTGTCGTGTAACTTTGCAAAGCAGCACTGCAAAATCTCACCGAGCCTGAACTGCACAAGTAATTCATGTCAGCAAGGAACAGAAGTACCTGAGAGCATGAAGTGCACAATAAATGGCCTGTGGCTTTCTGCACAAAAAAAAAAAACAAACCCAAAAAACCAAACCAAAAAGAAAAGTTCACAGGGTAAAATATCACAAGGAAGGAAATTATTTTAACCATGTAAATGACAATCATATTTTAAAGGAAATGGGGTTTCGTTTAGCAGAAGTCGTTTGAATTTAGTTTAGCAGGAGCACTCTGCTGATACAGAGGGAACCCAGGATCCAACTTGGCTCTCGTGATGCTGTGCCAACACAGCCCATTATGCAAGAGAGGACTTTCAAGTCCTTATTTCAGAAAATAGGTCAGACTGAGCTCAAACACTTCCTGTTGGAATGCAGCTGAATGTGGATTTGAGTGACTATTGTGGCTCAGTGCCAGGCAGCAACTTCAGAGATGTTCCTGAGAATCATCCTTCAACCTCCTTCTGCTTTTTCTTTTTTCAGAGAAGGAGAGTGAAGCAACAGGACTGAGAGATTTCCAAAAAGGCCAAAAATGCCAGGCTTTTGCCATGGAATAGCTGCATCCAGCAGCTCAAGACATTCATGGCAGGTGATGTGTCTGCTGGTTCTGCTGCTGGACCACGAATTTCCTCGAGGGAAGCAGAGGGAGTTGTTTTCTGTAGGTGAGCAGAGAGCTGAAGCCCTGTCTGCTGCAGATGCAAATATGTCACATCAAAAGTTCATTTCAAACACGGGTCAGGATTGACTGGAGGGGGACAGAGTGGCAGAATCTTTTATCCATCCAAATTTCATGGCTGGATCAGTGTAAGAATGAGGACAACAGTTTTGAAAGGCATCACCACAAAAGCGTTACATTATTTTGTTGCGTTTTATTTTTCTTAAGGCATAAAGCTTGACATATTCAATCAATTCTATTTCTCCTGTTACATTGTGGATTAGTTAATTGCAGAAGCAAAAAAGGGTGCCTGATTTATTATGTATAGAGCTTTGGAAAACTACAAAAAGCAGAAGCACAGACAAGTCACCCAGCTCCTCACTAATGGCCTTCAGCAACGATGAAATGAGACTAACTGTAGTAAAAATGCAAATAAAAAACAACGTAGGAATTCAGGCCTCTGATTCATTACAGAATCAATAGGAAATGCATTAATTCAGGCACCCAAAAGTTTAAAGCAAGCCAAAAACAAAAAAAAAGAAAAGGAGGATAAACACCAATCTGTCATACCTGTAGACCTGGCAGCAAGGAAATGTTGCCAAATTCCTACAAATTCCTGACCATATATATGGCAACCTATACCTCCCATTGGTGCAGGTGGGCTCTAGTAGCTTGTGCCAGCAGTTCAGGGAATAAATCTCCAGGAGAAAAAGGCCAGTTTCGTCTGGGGACAGGAGGAGCCTCTCCTGAAACCTCTTCCATTATGAGAGTGTGAAATTGTCAAGCCCCATCAAACAGACTTGTACAAAATTTTAATCAGACTTTCTGACCAGTCCAGAATCCTCACCACACGTTCCCAGCTGTTCCTCCTCCTGTCACCACGCCTGTCCTGCTGAAGGAGGGCTCCAGTTCGGTGACAGCAGCTGCTCTCGGGGCTTTCCAGTGATGCTACAGAGCAAAACCGATCATCAGCTGCGTGAGAAATCCCCAAGGGTAAGATTCAGACCCCAAACTACTCCAGATAAATGTAAGAACCTGATAAACTCAGCAGCGATACCAGCTGGCTCCGAGGAATCCATTACACAGCCATCAGCTCATGACAGCTCTTGGCTTTTAAAGGCTGAACCAGGACTCAGAGGAGAGAGATCTTGGTGCAGCTGCCGACCCTCGGAGCCCCTTGCTGGGGAGGCAGCTCTGATGGAGCCATGAGACCCTGCAAACCAAATTTAGTGCTGAGAAAATGGACCTCAAACTCACTGCCTGTGCAGGGGTATGGGTGGGAATCAAATTTCTGCCCTGCTCTTTGCCAATTAATATCTCCAGATAAAACACACCGGGGAGACACTGACAGTATCAGAGATTTCGTGTGCTCTCCTGCCCTGATAGACATCGTAGCACTTTACTGCTGTTTTACAAGTCCAAATATTTGCCTGGATAAATAGATTTAGAATGGTTTGAATAAGCTGCACTTTGTCTTTAGTAGCTGGATGAGTCACATCATGAAGAAAAACGTCTGCGGCACAATTTCAGACAGAAAAATGAACGGAGAAGTCAGCACTAAACAATGCATCAAGGGCAAAAATATCCAGGCTAGGTTTGCCAAAGGAGGCCTTTTCCCAAGTTTAATATTTATAAAAACTTGTTTCAGAAAACAATCAATTGGATACATGCCTATTTAAATAATGAAACACACACATCTTTCTTTCTTTGTCTGGACACAGAACACCCCATGCAAAGGAAAAGAAGTTGAGAAGTTTGAGCAGAAACCTGCCTGACACACTGGGAACACCCCTGGGAACGTGACATAAATATTTGAAAACAAGATTTTATACTCTTCTGTTATTCTGCTTGTACCACAGAGCACCACAATAACACACACTCTGTAGTAGAAGGCTCGAGTTATAATTTTGTGTCTCTTGGGGTGCAGTGAGAAGCCTCCCATGCCTCAGAGAGCCGAGTAGAGATTCAGCAGGTTATGTAGATCAATTGCAGACAGAGAATTAAGGAAGCAAAAAGTGATATTCCCACCATTAAATAGAGGTTGGAGTCTTAATAAGGCACAAAGTGAGGGAAATGAGAAGCTTTGAAATTGAAGTTATTATGCGCTGCATCAACTGCCAAAAATTATATGCTAATATAATTCTCTTGCTTTTATTCCTCTCCAATTCAGCAAAAACCCACTCCCCTCAGTCTCTTTCTGCAGGTGCAACAGCTCCTGTCTCACAGATTTGGTACCACTCTCTTCTTAGACAATTGTCCCTCCCCCATCAAAATGAAACAACCTCCCCAAAATGCCCCAAACCCAAGAATTTCACTGTGCATCCAGCAGCGTCGAGATGCGCGCCCAAAATCACACCGTGGCAGAAGTTCAACCACATCAACAGCAATAATTCTTAAAGTGGTGTTATATGGAGCAAAGACCCTGTGGAGAGAGAATTAAAAACCAAAGTAAACAAAAAAGCCCTGCAAGAACCATTTATAACAAGACCAAGGTGAAAACTAGAAAGCCTCAAGATCACAGGCAATTATGGGTGACTTTCTTGGCAATCAGGACTTGCAAATCAAGTCCACCTCCTGCCCCGGTGGCTGATTGCCAGGAGCAAGTTAATTAACCATCACTAACAAATGTGCTTGTACAGTCTAGCCGAGCCTTTAACTAGCTGGCTCCACCTCTCCCTGGCAGCTTCCCCTGACTGACCTCCTGGAGCTGCCCAAGGGGCAAATTCAGCCTTAGGGAAAGCCTTTTTATCTTTAGTTTGCACCAAGAATTAATTTAGCCCTGAAAATATGCTCTGGCATTTTCCCCATAAACTAAAGGAAATAACAAAAATCTTTCTTTTCGTTTGCTTTTTTTTTAAATCTTCCCTCAACATCATTGACCTTTCCCATTTTACTCCAACCACCTTCACTTACAGACAGCTCCTTTTCTTTCAGCTGATTTTTGCAAGCATTTATTCTATTTCACATGTTGCTCATTGAACTTTTTCCAGTCCAGTTTTATTCTAAAACTACAATTCACGAAATAGCCTAATTCTCCAAATGGTGCTGAACTGAGTGGAATAATTACCTTACTTGTTTTGGGCCTCTGCTGGAATCCAGAATTACACACTTGGAAAATTATGATTGTTTTATCTTCTTTATTTTTTCCTTCAGTTTCACAAGACGTGTGAAAGACAGGTTTTTATAGAGGACATAAACCCAGCCAAAACTATAATTACCATAGACAGAAAAGAATTCAGAGAAAAGATGATTTTGTGATTAAGGCACTGGAGTAGAAACTCAGAAATTTAGATTCTTTTTGTGGCCCTGCCAAAACCTCTTTATATAACCTTTGCTGAGTTAATCCCTCTGTGCCTCAAATAAAACACTCTGGCACTTCCCTGTTTTACGATAGCTGCTGCATAAACACATTCATTCACATTTGTGAGATGTTCAAACACACCAATAATCAGAGAACCACGGCGGCTGGGATGGCTGAAATCATCTGGCTGTACTTAATCATCTCTTGTCAGGAGTGAATGCAGCTTTAATCACAAGCACATGGGATGTGGCAGCGTTGCTGCTGAGAAACGAGCGTTGTACTAAAAGAAAAAAAAAATTGGACAAAAATTATGTTCCTGATAAAAATTAGTTTGCAAATCCGGGCAGCAATTACATAAATGAATCTAAGCATCTACCCATTCCAGTTCCCCCAAAGCAGGGGCAGGCTCAAGAGTCTTACTAAAAAAAATATTAGTAAAGCATCAATTCATATTCCACTGGAATTGTTTGAAGTCAAGAGCAATTAACAACAACTTCCAGACTTCCATCTTGATCCCAAGGAAAAGTACCCAAAAGGAATGCTACTAAAGGCTTACACACAGTTTTAGAAACAATGTTAGGTACAGGATGCCGGCGGAGCAATGGCTGGACACATTTCAGGACAGGATGAGGACACTGAACCCTCGGACTGAATTTCATTTAAAAACTCTGGGATTTGGTCATGGACTAAGGCACATCCAGAAGGTTTTTATCTGCTGCTCCACTCTGAACTGTGATTGCATCCCACACTTTTATAGAAACTGCTGCCACATCCTCCCACCCCTTTTCCTGGAGGAAAAGGCAAACTCGGGGGTGTTTCCCTTCTTCTCTGTGCCTCCTCAAACACCAAAGGCTCGGAAGGTTGCTGTGTCAACTGATCCCCCCTTCCTTTTTCATTGCTTTAATAAATTAAGCTGAGCAACAATAGAGACGAGAGAAAGCAGGACAATGTGGTAAATGTAGCAGAAAGAAATTTGAATTGTAATGAGCAGAGCTAATCAGGAAAAGAATGGACTATAGAAAAAAAGCACTAATGAGTTCCTAAATAAATTCAAAAGGTTAATATTGTTCTATCTAACAAATGCGAGCAGAATCCTAAAGTGAAATTAAAGGCCTCACTCCAGTGCCCTTGCAGCCATAAGTTAAAGCTGGAACGCCCACTCTATTTACGCCTGTGTCCATCACATCCGTGCTCTCCTGATAGCTCTCAAGGATTGCTCCTGGAAATGGGATCTTTCAGGTCAGCCAGGGCTCTCCATCTCTGTTTCTGTACATCAGATGCTTGAGCCAAAGTCAATAAGTCAATGGACAGACTCCCTTTGACTTACAGAGTTTGCACCAAGACTTTTGTGACTCATTTCTGACAATGAAACAGTGATTAAAATGCACTTTTTAAAGCATGAGAGGTGTGCGGGTGTTTATGAAGTGATGGATTTGGTGGGATTTAAGCACATTTGTATTCCCTTTTATCACTACATGGGTTGCCAGGGTGAGTAAAAAGCTAATGCAGGTTAACTGAGGAAGGAGCAAGTGAAAATAGAAGTTTATAAAAATAAAAAAGCTGGAATGTTTCTTGTTTGTTTTAATTTTTATGATGCCAGTAGTTCAAAATATAAAGCTAAAACTTTCTATATGTAATAAAAAATTAAAATATTCAGGCTCCTCTATGTATTCTACTGCAAAACCTGGTAAAAACTGTGTTTCAGCCAAAATTTTGTGTGAGAAAGCAGCCCCTTTCAAGAATTAAAAAAAAAAAAAAAAAATCCAATTCCCAGCAAAGTAACAGACTCATAGGCTTTCCATAAGAATAGAGGATCTGCTCAACTAATTTTTTGCTTGAAGGAAGGAAATAGTGCTATCATAATATTTCACTCTGAATATAAAACACCCGAATGACTTCACACTTTGGGGAGCAGTCTGAGCACATTTGCGTGTGTGGCCATCCATCCATCTTCTGCTCTGCAAACCAAACCCAGAGGGGCAAGCTGCACATCCATCTCCCCGCTGGTCCCACGCTGGCAGGAGGTGAGTTAGGTGCCATCCCAGAGCTGTGTGACATCGTTCCAGTCTTGCTTTGCCCACGCTGATAAATCTCTATGTGCCCCTTCTGGGGCACAGGCACATGGTGACAGTGACCCAGAGCCCATCAGCTCAGCTCAGGACGTGGCTCTGCTCCTCTGCCCTGACCCCAGCCACAGCCCCAAAGCACAGAGCTGCAGCTGCTCAGCCTGACCATCAAAGCATCCCTTCACATCTATCACAGGAAATGAGAAATAGGAAGATGTGCACCTTTTTTTCTTCCAGGCGTGGGAATTATTCTGAAGTTAGAGCAACGCTCCCGTGCCAAGACTGACCATGTTATGTATTATTCACGGCAACCTTGCAAAAAGCTGCTCAGCCACTCACCTGCCATGAATAATTTTGTTTGACAGGCAGGTTAAATACTTTAGCTTCCTGATCCTCCTCTTCCTCCTTGCAAGGAAGGAGGGCAGTCGTGGGCTGCCCTGAGAAGCGTCGTGGCGAGGATGTTTAACAGAGGCTTCAGTGGAGTTCCACCCTGGTAGGCAAAGCCTGAATGAAAAAATCCCTTGGACCCAAGAGATTGGAGTGGGAAATGCACAGAGACAGAGACTTGACAGGCAAGACATGTAAATTCTTTGTGAGTAACCCTTTGAATGCCAGCAGATGTGCACTTTCCCTTGGGTCAGGTGTGGAGAGCTCACCAGAGCTGCCCAGTGTGTCCAGCCCGAGGCATGAGGGAAATCAGATGGGAAGCAGAGGAGCAGCTCCTGCTCCTGAGCCCAAGGTGGATGCCTCACCAGAGGATATCTCTGACACCATTCTCTCTGTAAAAGCTTAAATACAAAAAGTCTTCCTGAGACAAAAGGCACGGTGAGGGAATTGCTAAGTGTGAATAAACAAGACAGTTGCACAGCTCATCATAACCCTAATGATCCTCCCTAAATCATGCAGGCCCATCACCTAGATCTATGGGCCACATTAGCATACTGCTGAGTGAGGGAAATATGGAGAGGATCATTTTTAAAGGGTTTTGCGTGCAATGCTCGTCGGGAACCCTTTGAGATGGAGTCTAAAGCAGATGGTGAAATGGGAGAATTATTCACGTTAATTCTTTAGCAGCCTAAAATAAATTTAGAGAATAATGAAATAATGAAAGCCCCATTCAGTCCCATTTTTGCTTTTGCAACAGTCATCAAAGTCCTAACAGGGAGGACCCAACGCTGCTGCATTCAGCACACAAAGCTGCTGCTTTAATTGGTTCAAAGACACAGGAGCGCTAATATCCTGTAAAAAAATAAAAGGTCGTCCCCTTGCATTAGCTATTGTTCAACGGCCTGATGAAAGAACAAACAAGCTGAAACAGCAAATAAACAGCAAATAAACCTCACAGCGCTGAATGCAGATCCCTTTCAAGCTTCCTTCACACACGTTTTCTACAGAAAAGCATCTTCAGCATTGAGCTTCTCATCCACTCTCCAAACTCTTCCAATGGGACAGCAATTCTAGTGCTCTCTTTTACAGTCAGGGAAGCTGAGTCACTGCTTTCATCCAGAGGGGGAACAGCAAAGTCAGGACTACAGCCTAGCAAGTCCAACCCCAATTTTTCCTGCTCATTTTGCAGGAGGAGCAGCTCCTTGGGTGACCTCAAAGCACCAAAGTCTCCTGAGCTAAACACAGCGGGCACAGCATCACCATGACTGGGAGCCTGCGAGGATTTCCTCCACCCACATCCAGAGGATCTGAGGAACATGCCCGGGGGAACCTCGTTCCCACAGCAGCAGGTTATACAAAATTTCCCTTACCATCTTAAACACAAGAAGTAAATAAAGAACATTGCAGAATTCGTCAGACATTTCTGTGTGAGAGCAGCACAAAGCTCTGTTAAAGTGCTGAAAGCAAATGAGGAAGAATGTAAATGTTTTATACTAAAGGTGCTAAAGTTCACTTCTAAAATAACTAACACCAAAGCCATCCAGTATCAAGACATAATATTTGCTAAATGGAAATCTCTGGCTCAGTTTTTGCTCCTGACACTTTACAGCCCTGTTGCTTTCTGGCTATTTAATTTCCTATTAGTTTTTGGCACAGTGAGTAGAGCCTACCCAGGCTCACAAGCACAGGGAGGTGTACCCCAAGCTTCTCGGAGTGCCTGGGTCCTTACCCGTTTTCATGTCATCCTCTGCAGAGTGCAGAGCCATTCCAGCTCTCGCAGTGAGAGCTGCTTCATTTGTGGTTTTCCCATCAGGTCAGTGCCGGGATAAGCAGACAGCTGTTTCAGGGGATAAACATGTGCAGACTTACATCACCTGGACAGCCTGCCGTGCCTCAATTCCCAGAATCCAGCAATGGGTTAAATTAAAAATTCTTTAATTTTCAGTCTCTATGCAAGATAGATATACCATCTGAGCAAGGTAAGTTTTCTTGTAGCTGATTACTAGGTAGCATATCAAAATTGATATATTAGATTTTAGACTGCATGGCTTCACTCTGCAGCCCAGGCTCAGGGCGGAGAGTCACCAGTGGTGGTGGGTGCTGCTCCCGCCCCTCTGACCTCTCGAGGGCTCAGAGGAGCCAGGGACTGTGGCTTGGGAAGATAACACATCAGCTCAGCTCTGAGGACTGCACTTCTGCTCTTAGTCCGTGGTTAGTGACAGCAAGAGGGACTCAGGAGAGCTCATCCTGACAGAGCCAAGGCACTCAGGGCTGGCCACACATGGCTCTCACAGCTCAGCTGTTCTCCCATCCCCTTGTCTGCACTTCAAACACCGCTGTTCTCTCCGCTGCAGCAAAATGCTCAGGAAATCCTTCTTCCTGGTTTGAAACAATCCCTGCGCTTCCCTGCCCTGCTCCCTAATGAGGAATCCTACCGGAATGGAAGAGATGGGAGAAAACTTCCTCTGTGTTCCTCTTGTCTCTTCCCAGCATTAGCTGGAAGTTCTAAGCCCTGGAAAAATACACAGTTTGGTAAAGGTCATGCTCTGAATGCAGATTATTCATGGACATGAATTTATCTGATGAATTATTCTAAACACATCATTCAGCTGCTGTACTGAGCACATATAGGATGCGCCTTTGCAGCTACTCTAAACACAAAGCAGGGCATTAAATAAGGGCAGTCACTTGCTTGGAAGCATAATATTTTATTTGCCACAAATATGCTAATTCTTTAATTTTCAGTCTCTATGCAAGACAGAAATACAACCTGAACAAGATAAGTTTTCTTGTAGCTGATTACTAGGTAGCATATCAAAATTGATGTATTAGATTTTAGACTCTGATTCAGTGTTTTCTTGGACTCTTATTCAATTTTGATCCCATGGTAATGGATTTTGAGTTGCTTACAAACATGTCAAGACTATCATCTGCCAGCCATGTCCCTATGCTGCTCATTATTTATGCCTACTGAGCAAATTTATTGGCAGGTTTGTCAGAAAAAGCAATATTTTTTCTAGTGCTTTGTAAATAAATAGCAAGGGGCAGTGGAGAACCAGCTATTTCAGTGTCTACACCAATCTCCTGGTATATCTCCAGGTTCCTGGACTCAGGATTCAGACAATAAAAGCAAAAGCCCTTGTTACTTAACACTTCTTAAGTTTCTCTAGCCCTGCTGTTAGTGCTGCATAAATCATTTTCAAAAGGCTGGTTTCTGTCACTGTGTCTCTGCTGAGCGCAAGTTCCCACTGGGAGGGACCACAGGCATCCTTTTCAATAGGATCTGGGGAGGTCAGAAAAATTCATTCTGTCTGTTGTAGGTAGGTCTGGTTGGAGCTAATCGAATTACACAGGAATTACGGGAATCGTCTCCAAGGAGGAAGGCACCAGGCCTCGGTCCAAGAAGAATAAACTGCAATTCAGCAAAGCCAGAAGGCTCAGGGATATCAGCTGGGGACTGCAGCGTGTAATTCCTGCTCAGGGGTGCACTGCACGTGATTAATTATCCTGATTTTAGTGTCCTGCCCAAGCTGGTAAATGCTCCAAGCTGAGCTACAGCAAGTTTAGGAGCTGGGAGAACATGGAGATTTCAGCTTAGGGCCATCTCTGAAATCAGCATCTCTGTGGAATCACCTCTTTCTCGACAAGTTATAGAAGTATCCCCAGAGGCTCTGGGTGTCAGGTGGTGTTTGTAACTCCTGGGGTACTTTGCCATGACAAAGGAGGGATGGGAAAGTTTGTTATCACCAAGTTTTAGAGACAAATTTGCTGTCATCCCATGGGCTTTGTGACTCTCAGATTTAGTGCTTGAGTCCAACATCAGCACAGGGAATTTTAGGAGATGGAGAACACAGAAAAACTATTTTAAAACAAGTGCAACTCTTTGGATCTCCTGATCAGATAGAGTGCATTGTTGGGTCAGGACAAATATTCCATTTGATTCTTATCTTATCCAAACTCCAAATCTCTTTTGTTATCAGTTGCTTTCCAAGGCACTGTACAAGTGAGCTCTGAACTCTCATTTAAAAACACAGAAACAGCAGAGCTCTTCTGCTCCTTCCCCAGGAATTATCCCCAGCCCAGGCTCCCAGCAACCTTGGGAAAGTTCAAACCCAGAACAAGCCAGAATGAAATTCCAAAACTGCAGAAATACTGGCAGTAACCAAACATTACAAGTAACGTTTCAGACTTATCAGGGCAGATCAAAATCCAGGACATGTCGCACCATCAGGATGTAACCCTGCTATACAAGACCGAGATCTTTCTTTAGATCTTTGTAAAAAAAAATTTCAGTATAAGAGATTTTGTTCTCACATCTCTTTTCACCATCCCACCTTACCACCTAAAAAATTGCTTTTCCACTTATTCCACAGATGAGAGAAACCAAAACCTTAAGCCAGACATTTTTCTTGGCCATGTCCAGTCCATGGAGCTCATTAGAAAAGTTTGATGCAATACGCCCTTTGAAAAATACACTTTTATTAAGTGGAAGCTGATCAGAAGAAAGATTCACTTTCATATGTTCTCTTGATTTTGAAAAAAAAAAAGGTCAGAAAAATATTTTTAAAGTTCAAATAAAAAATCTTAAAGCTAGATGAACTATCTTCTTAAAAATGCAGGAAAACATTCAAGTAAACAAAATTAATTGACATGTTCCCTTTCCACTCACACTGGGGAGAGACCACAAGCAGACAGCAGGGCAGATCCTCAGGATGCTCCCTCTGGATCTGTGTTTTCTCTATGAAAGTATCCCTGTGTTTCTCTCTGCTATGAGCAAGATGTACTTTTATATTTCGAAAAGTAGCCTGGACTGACAAAAAGTACCTACCCAAAGCCAAAAATCACCTGGGCCTTGTTGCTACAATGCAAGGTTTGGGCATGAAATCAGCCTATCTTAAAAACTGCTCTTGCCCTGCGGCCAAAGCACCCCCAGCTGAAGGAATGCTGTGGTGGTAAAGCACACACAGCATCCCCAGGACCTTTGGGGATACCATGGAGAGCTCCAGCACAATAAAATGCTCTTCTTGTTGGAATGTGAAGGTCTGAGGCTTTCTCTTCTATATCTTAATTTCCCACTCATCTTCTTTTATAGCCCAGATACAACGTGGATCCAGCTGTTTTCCAGAAGGAAAACAAGAGAAAGGAAGATATAACCGCTTCCGCCTTTGTTGCCTCCAGATCTCCTCGAGCTCATTATTTCCACTGTGAGTCCCTTGTATTTCCACATGCCAACAGCAAGCCAAGGCCCCTGGGGCACTCCAGAGGACACCTGAATCTTTGCAGGCACAAATCTCCAGCTTTCCACACACTGAAGTTGTGCACAAGAAGGACAAGCCCAACAGATTTCAGATGCTGAGGGACTTGGAACTAAACATCAGCTATTGCAGAGGAGGTTTAACTCTCAGCAGGACATGGTATGCTACGGAGGCCACACGTGGGAAATAAAAGATAAACTGAAAAATCAAAGTGCTTCCAACAGCATCTCTATCCAACCAGCAGAAAAGCAGCTGCTCAGCAATGGGCTGTGTTGCCTCGTTCATTTGTGAGAGCTGGGCAGCCCAAACCCAGGGGATTCTACTAAAAATACTCTGAGCGGGGCATGGGCACGAGCGCCTTCAGCACAAGCACTTTCAGCTTTGCTTTTGTGTAGGGAGTGGGAAGGAGGAAGGAAACAAATGTAATAGGAAGGAGCAGAACAGCAGAGCGAGACGGCAGCACGGGTGACAGGAAACAATTTATAACTTACTTGAGAGTCTTTTCTGAGTCATCTGTTCTGCAGCTCAGACAGCAGGGCAGGTCTGCCCGACTCTGTTACACCCAGACACAGCAGCACACCAACATTCCAAGCTGTTTGGGGCCACCTCTCCCATCCTGGGCTGTGGGAATATTTCAATTACCCACATTCGTGGTGATTTGTTCTTGTGCTAAGAGCTGAGCAAAGGCGGTAGTAAAATTCAGATTATGATGACCAGAAAAAAGGGGATATAGCTGTAATTACATGGAAAATTTTCTTACAATAAGTAAATTAATGTGAGCTGAGATTCACAACTCTTTGTGCAATGTGTTACAGTCAGAAATAAGGCAAAAGGCTGTCCTAAGATACATCTGCACCATTGTTCTGTGCTAACTTGAGAGATTGGTGCTTCAGCTCTACAAGCTCTGGCCTTCAGAGCCCTGGAGAAGTGAAACACAATTCTGCCATTCCCCAAGGTCCTTAAATAAATCCCAGCACCTAAACATGGGATTTGTCAGCTTGAGTGTCCCCTTGGAACTCATGAACAACCACAGAATCAGAGGCAGAGAATATTCTGGGTTAGAAGGGACCCATCAGGATGATCCAGTCCAGCCCCTGGCCCTGCACAGCCACCCCAAAAATCCCACCCTGTGCATCCCTGAGAGCATCATCCCTGCTGCTGATGGGGGTTCAGAGCAGTTTCCCACTCTGGTGGCTCCTAGTCCAGGGAGAAACAGAAAGCTGGGAGTTAAGGAGAAAAACTCCAAGGAAAAATTCTGCATGGGAACGACACGTTAAATTGACACCCACAAAACCATGTAATGATCATCCAGGCCTTCTATTTCCTCTGCAATTACAATGAAATGGTTTAAGGAGGAGAAGGAGAGTCTCAGATATCAGCTCTGCTGGTTTTCTAGTCACTGCCTCCACCCAAAAATCCCATTCCCTCTGCAGAAAGGAGGCTGCAGCTGGTGACTTGCCCTGGCTGTGACCATGGGGACCTGCCCCAGGTCTGTGGGATGTCAGTGCCCGGGATGGGCTGTGGGGAGCTCAGTCCTCATATGCCATCACTGACAGCAGGGCCAGCATGCAGGGGCCATCCCACAGGCTGCAAAGGTGCCACCAGCTGTCCAAACAGCACTTGGTGGCTCTTTCAAGAATATTTTATGCATTCTCCACATCCAGCAGAATAAACTCTCATGAGCTTTCCAGTCTCTCCCACCTGCACAAGAGAAAACTCCTCGATTCCCCAAATCAGTGGACAACTGCTGGGACCAAGCACAGGGGCTGCCCCCGCAGAAATGGGACTGTCCCCACCATCCTTGGGGGGACAGGGAGCTACAAAGCCCACAGGTGACCATACTGAAATGCTTCACTTCAAACATCGATGCAAAGTCCCAGCCTGAGGCAGTAAAATTTCATTACCAGGGACAGCTGGATTCGGGCAAGGGCCTGACACTGAGGATCCGGAGAAGGGAGCACTGCAAGCTGTCTGGAGCTGAGGAAATGGACTCCAGCCAAGTGTTATTTATACATCTTAAGGTCTCACAGACTCTGCCTTGCCAGGCTTGGCTGGCCACACAACCAAAGCCAGGCCTGCAGCCCGCAGGACAGACCCCTGGAGACACTCCTGACCCTCAGTTCCAGGGACCTGCTTGGCCATCTCTGTGATTTCGGGAGGGAGCTGAGCCCTGCCATATGGGTGACCCACATTTCAGGAGTCACAGGTGGCAGTGGGACAGGAGGACACCATACCTGAGCACACACCTTGGCTCAGGGCTCAGGTACTGCTGGTACATCACTGCTGGAACATCCTCCACCCATGACCACACAGCAGCGAGCGTGCAGGTGACAGATTTTATATTTTCTGTTGGCAACGAAATCCAATCTCACACAAATAATTGTGTTTGTTTTCCCCACGGGTTCCAATCAGGCATAGCTGGCTATCGAAAAAGCCAAATGCTCATCAAATTTGCTTCTCCTCTCATTTTGAATGCTGTCGGGTGCAAATCCTTCTCCTGGATGGGTGCTGCTAACTTAAATACTCGGTGTGTGCCAGTTCTCAGTGAATCAGACCAAAACTGGGATCTTTAAACCTAGGAACAGTCATTTTTAAACAGCATTCCTGTTATAATGACAGGCAGGAATAACCAAGCAGCTCCAAAGCCATTTGGGATACAGCTCAACCTCCTGCTGAACCCCTAGAGAATTTACAGGAAAAAAAAGAAACAAACCCCAAGTTTTAGGGGCTGGTGGTGTGGTTGTTTATCAGCACACGCATCTTTTCCAGGCTAAAGGGACACCGGTGCCGTGCCGCAGCAAAGGGACCCCAGGCTGGCACCAGCATCACACCCTTGGGGCACCCAGGGGGACAGTGGGGGACCTGGCACCCCAAAAGGCATCTCCCGGCCCGGCAGGCTGCCGGCAGTAAATTTGGGGTGGCGGAGGGAGGGTTCCCTCGGCAGGTGCGGTGCGTGGGGCTCTGTCCCCCTCTGGTGACCGCGACACGCAAGGACAGAGCGCAGCCAGCGCGGGGGCTCCGGGGGGACCCTGGGGCTGCCGAGGCAGGGCAGAGACGGGGAAGGGAAAGGGAGAGGGGAAAGGGAGAGAAGAGACGAAATGAAAAACCAAACAAACAAAAAAAACCCCAAAACAAACAAACAAACAAACAAAAACAAAACAAAAACAACACAAAAAACCCAAAAAACCCCAAAACTCCCCCCCAAAAAAACCAACAAAAAAACCCAATCCAAACAAAAAAAACCAACCCCCCAAAAAATAACCAAAAACCCCCCCAAAAAACCAAAACCAAAAAGAAAAACCAAAGCACAAACCCCTCCCCCCCAAAAAAACTACCAAAAGAACCCCACAAAAAGCCCCCAAAACAAAAATAAACAACAAAAAAAACCCCGCAAGAAGCAAACAAACAAAAAAAATCACACCAAAACAAAACAAAAAAACATAGAAAAAACCCAGGGACAAAAAGACAGTGAAAAGAGATGAAAAAAAGAAAAGAAAAAGGCGAATAGGAAAAAGAAAAAGGGAAGGGGAACGGAAAGAGGAAGGGAAAGGGAACTCGATGAAGGAAGATCAGTTAAAAAGCAGCTCGATGCCAACCTCCTCAGGCAGGAGCACTCTCAGGCTGCTTTTGCACCGTTCCCAGCAGGAGCAGAGGCAGAGAAGCTGCTCCGAGTCTGAAAATGCCCACAGGAGCAGGGGGTGCTCTGCTCCCCAGGGAATAAATTGTGTCTGGGAAGGTTTGTGCCCGCAGGGACAGGTGCCAGCCCCAGCCTGGAGGGGAAGCTGCCACTGCTCCACATCTGCAGGATGAGCTTTGTGCCACTCCTGAACCGAGCGAAAGGAAAAGGAAAGGCAGGAATGTTCTCACTGAGAGCAAACAGCATCCTCAGGGAGATGCTGTTTTGAAAAACCCCCCAGTTTTCCATTCAACAAAGTATCATATGAATCCTTTTCGGATTCATAATTTCAGTCCAACTTTTAGCCTACATAAATCACACTGGAGATGGAAGCATGGGTGGAGGAAGGATTTACTGAGTGAACTGCTTATCTATGATGCACCCAAAAAAAAAAAAAAAATCATTTCACCTGCTACTGAGAGCAAGCAAAATAATTTTTTTTTTTTTCAAAAAACCGCACACCATTCCAGAAGATCAATTAGGAATCCATCCAATATGGTCTCCCAACTCTCTTCATTCCAATAAGGAGAGGAAAAAGTTTCAAATTTTTGGAAGAGTTTAAAGAGAAAATGGAAGAGTTCCATCTTGGAAATTTTGGAAGTATAATAATTTTTTTAAACTTCTGTTATACTTTTAGGTTTAGTTCTGAAAAATACTGGAAGTTTAACAAAAACCAACCAACCAAACAAACAAACAAAACAACCAATTTTTTGTTCTATTTTTTAAACAAAAGATGAAATCAATAACCATATCAGATATTTGGGGTTGTTGTAGTATTTGTTTCCTTTGTTTTTTGTTTCTTGGGGGGGAGGGGGGAGTTTGACATCTTGAGAGAAATGTTGGGAAAAAAATATGAGTGATTTGGTTAAAATTATCTGGAAAACAGCCCTCAGGCTTGACATGGTCCTGCCACTCCCAGAGAAAGCTTCTCACATTTAGAGCAGATTTTGAGGGCAGATACATTTGTGTGTGTGTGATTTTGCTTCTCACAATCAAACCCAAAACCACTTTAAAAAGCATTTTAGAGATAAGTGGAGAAATAAGAGGAGAATTTTCCTAGGTTCTTTTGCATTTCCTGAAATCCCTGGAATTCAGGGGTTTAGCTGTGCTCATGTAAGGAGAGGAATTCAAAGGCCAAACACAAAACTCTTTTGCAACTCAAGCAATCACCGGAGCCTCACCCTCATCGTCATCAGAGCTGAGATTTCACAGGACTTGCATCATTTTTGTGGGATTAAAAGACCTCTAAGAAATCCTCAGGGCTCACTGCTGCTCTGACATCCACAACACACACAGATGTGAGAGACACATGGAAAAAAGGCAATTTTTTCAGCTGGCTTTTGTGGTGGGGTTTGCATCTAGTGCCGCAGAACCTTCTGAAAGGACATTTATCTCCCTGTCCCCTTTCGCCTCTGACTTTTGGTTTAGAAGTAAGAGCCCAAGAACCAGACCTTGTGATCTGATTCTTCTGCAAATATTTCTCATTGAATTTTCCTTGAGTATTTTAGAAATGCTTAAAATGGGGAGGTTTTGGCGTTGTTTTTTCACAAATGGTAAAAACCATTGTACCAGGCTTGGGTACAGCTTTTGTACAGGGCAAATTTGTGCCATTTCCCAGCCCTAATTGCTTTGTTGACACCGTTATCATGTCATTAAATCTGTAATTTGAAAGTTTTAAACCTTCCCTTGTGCTTGAAGCCACTTTTTTAAAGGGCAGCCCACAAGGGAGAGGTCTGCTTTATATTTCCACCATCTCTCCCATGAGCTTCAGCAAATGGAGAGATTTTTCCTCCCTGGAAAGACTGTCCTGCAGAAATCCCTGAGGGCCAGCACTGAAGGGGTGGCAAGGGCTCCCTTAGTGAGAAATGTCACCTCACCCACTGATTTTTCTCCCCACTTTCTCTGTTTACAGCTGTGCTTGTTTGCTTTATGTGTCATCTGGTGGTGTCCTCTAGTGGTTCCTTCCCGCACGAGACACACAACCTTCCCTGGCTAAAATCATATCAGCTGCATTGGAAAAGCATTTGGGGGGAGGAAAACCACAAATTTGGACAGGACTCAAAGGAATAGCAAAATAGATGGCCTTCTTCTCCTTCATTTATGTGTTTAAAAGTTATAGCAAAGTTCAGTCTGCCTGAATATTAAGGAAAAGTTATGAAAGGTAACAAACAGCAGAATGACTCAATATTTTTGAAGTGATGGGTATCTATAAATAAGGGAAAAAAAAAATCAGAAATGACCAGTAGAACTATTAATTAAAATGCGAAAGCAGATAAATAATGAATAGCAGTGTCATGTATTCATTAAGATTCTACAAATGAAAAATATCTCTCCCGGTTATTCCTTTGATGAATCTAGCCCAAATATACTTGAACTGCAACATGAAAAATTCACGATGCTCGTATTTCATTCTGTATCAGCCAGCCTCAGATCCCCAAATCTCAAAGCTGAGAACTGCAAGTGCCTAATCCCAGCACTGACACTGAGCTCTTTCTCTGGCCCTGGACAATCATTTCACCTTATGGTGAAATTCCTTATTCTTAGGAATGTCCCTAACAGAATCAGGGGATCACAGGATGGTTTGGGTTGGAAAGGACCATTCCAATCCCCTGCCATGGGCAGGGACACCTTCCACTGTCCCAGGCTGCTCCAAGCCCTGTCCAGCCTGGCCTGGGACACTGCCAGGGATCCAGGGGCAGCCACAGCTTCTCTGGGCACCTGTGCCAGGGCGTGCCCACCCTCACAGGGAAGGATTTTTTTATAATGCCACCAATCTGTGCTCAGCACAGTCCCAGCGGTGGACAGGATGTGTTTTGGGGCTCTGCGAAGCAAAGGAAGGATGAGAGTGGAAGGATACAAATCACTGCTGGAAGGGGAGAGAAGAGAGCTTCAGGCTTGTGTCTCCCAGGCAAATCTTCATTTGGGCACGGCAGATTAAAGAGAGGAAAAATGGGCCCATCTGATGTAGTATATAAATATATTTAAAATAAATCTGCAGAGGTATAACACACTAATGTGGATTTTTTTCTTGAAGTGTTTTCTAAAAGCACCTAAGCCCATCCTGAAGAACCAGAACCGAGCAGGCCACTGAAAACTGAAATCCAGCACAGAGGCCCAAAGACACCTCAGCACTAAAAGGAAACTCAAAACCAAAATAACAACAACAAAGTCAGAAAACACAAAACAACAAAAAAAAAAGACAAAAACATCCCAGCCCCAAACCAACCACCATGTCACTAGCCTAAAATACAAAGCTCTCCAATGCACAGTGACTTGTCCAGTGCCTCAGTCAGAGCTGGCTATTGGCACATGCTGCTCCTCCCACCCCTCCTGTGGGCTCAAGGCACTACCAGAGAAGGAGAAGGAGGACAAAGGGTCACCAAAGCCTCCTGCCACAGCCAGGGAAGGTCTCAGCCCAGCAACTCTTCTTGCTCACACAGAAAACGCTTCCTCTAAACATTCCGGCAGAGTTGCTGCAGTGTACTGGTGGTTGTTAATAAAAGACATGCTTTCCCCTGGGCTTTGTCAGCTCTGCACTTCAAAGCTCATTTTACACGCAGGCCGACGCTGTATTTTAAAAAGCGAATGTTAACATGAGCTCTTTAGTCAGTTGAATAAAAGTACCAGGAGCCCCCCTCTCCTTCCCTCTCCCATCAAATTTAGAAAAAAACTAACAAAAAACCCAACAATCTCTTGGCAGCCTCTGATGGATTTGACATTACAGTTGTTTTTCTTAGATGTCTTCACTCCTCAGATGTGCTCCCAGGGCTGCCCCACCATCACCTCTCTGTGTTCTGAGCAGTGAATTCCTCCCAGCTCGGTTTGTGTTTGGGGTGCCCTAGGCAGGACCCCACAGACAGCCCCAAAGCTTCAGCAGGGCCACCCCAGACCCCACACACCCCTCAGCCCTGAGCTGGCCCCAGCACACCACAGAGATCCCAAGGGGTTTTTCCTTCAAGCAGAGAGGACAGCAGATATTTGCTGGCAGGAAAATTCCAGAATTCCTTTCCCAGAGCAGAGAGGGTGAGCATCCAAATGCTCTTCCTCCCCATTAAAGGGAATTTAAAGGGTAAGCAAAGAGCATAGTAGCACCCCATTCCTAAACAGAATTATGGGTACAGACAGGACATTTTTTGTAGGGTGGATAGAAATCCCAAGCCCTATGCATGTGGTTTTTTGCCACTGCAAAATAAAAAATGAGGCCAGCTGTTATAGACCAAGGAATAAAAGATAATAACCAACATTCCCAAGGGATATCTGATGGCCTTAAAATTTATATTAAACTCAAGTTGATGCTGATAGAGGCTCCTCAGACAGGTGAGAATGCAGCCCAGACAGGATGCCCAAGTCCTGGTGGGTTTTATCTCATACCTCTTGTTCAGATTGCTCTGCAGAGGCTGATGTTTCATTCTCCACCACCAAGCAAACAATTACTCTTGAAGCCATGAAATCGAAAAAGAATTAAAAGAAGAATATATTACTACTAGTTATTTGGAAAGTTAATTACAATTATATACATGTATATTAAGCTTATATTTATGGTAATTACTGAATAATTTATATCACCATGGAGGTGACAGAAATTGTATAAAGAAATGAAAATTATTTAAAATTAAGTGCTTGGAATGTCTGAGAAGCATTTTGTAAGATGCATTGAAAGATTCTAAATTCAATTATAACACTAAGTTACCTTTAGCTCTGTTTGGGCTAATATATTTTCTATCAATTAGAAAGCAGTTGATGATGCAATTACACTTCCATGTATAACTTTTGTGCAAGCAATATAATTTTTTATTAAAAAATAATCAGAAGTCATAATATGTGAGAAGTAGTTACATTAATTTTTTTTTATCATTTTCCCCGACACATTTTGTAGCGCCAGTGCAGGTCTCTGCATCACAAAAAGGTAGGGTGAAGTGGGAAAAAAGGGAAGAAAAAGTCAAGACAAGCAATTAATGCATGGTAACTCTCCTCAGAAAGGATTATCCCAGCCTCCATCAGAGGAGTGTGCATTATGGGGAATTTTAAATGAAGAACAATATCACCCATGAGAGTAAGAAGATTAAAAGTCAAAAAAAGCCACAATAAAAATTCTTAATGACATTTTGTTTGTTTTCCAAATCTCATGATTTAAAGATTATGATTCAGTGGGCTGTGGGGAAGATTGGCTTCTTTTTTTTTTGCTTCCTTCTTCATTTCCTGAGCTGGCAGCACTGCAACTTTGGAGCAGCAACCAAAACCCCTCTGGAAAAAATCATCTTTAGACGTGGCCAGGGCCAGGTTTCCTCCCTAAAACATCCAAGGATCTTCCCTGGCTCCACCGTGTACCCTGTGGGAGCCAGGCTGATCCCAGCCAAGCCACGCTGGGGCCTGGGACAAGAAAGGCAGAGGTGGCATTTGAGGCAAGATCCAAAGGAAGCAACTCTCCAAGTCACCCTGCAGCTGGAATGTTCTTTCCAAGAGCTGGCAGGTTGCACCAGCTCTGCCTCCCACTCTTTTTGCTTTTGCTTTTCCACTTGGACCAGACTTGTGTCTGATTTGGTGGGCCAGGCTGCCCAGCCTGTCCAAACGCCAGTCAGCCCTGAAAAGGGGCATTCAGATCATTAGGAGTAGCCAGAATGTGAATAGTTAAGATTTATCAGTGGATCACGAAATCACAGATGAAAAAAAAAAATCAAAGACCACAGCATCATTCACCACTAATAAATGTTTCTCCCTAGAAAATGTAAATCTAATGCAGAGAAGCATTCATTACCATCCCTCATGGTACTTTGCAGCATCGCTCCCTGTTGTACCCTGGGAGCGCACGATCCCAGAGGTGCAGCAGTCTAGCACTTCTTTGGAAATGAGCAATTTCTCCTTAAATCTTTATCCCACACTGGCTTCCCCTGCTCTTCTACAGCAACTGCACCTCCACTGAGTTCCCTAACACTATTGCTGCTGACTTCCATGAACAGGAGAGAGCTACAGGACCACACAGCCAAAGGCTGAGATCTTCAGGGGACTCCGACAGTCTCAGGTCTATTTTACTGAAAGATGCAAAGTATTATAAAATATTTAAGCAGCCATTTAGCCCCTGAAGCTCCAGGGATGCCATCAGCTTCAGTGATGGAGACTGGAAACCAACACCAGGCTCCTCTCCAGAGCCACCTTTAGGCTTGCAAGCACCTGGGTCACCACAGCATCCCCAAACTGCAGCTGCAGGCAGCCCTTCCTTCTGCAGCCATCAGCTGCGAGCTGCACATCCTCTCTGGCACGGCTGGGGAGGCAAACCCCACACCATCAGAGCACCCCCTGGCAGCTCCCGTTTGCTAATTGAGCACTGCTCACCCAGCGACTTGGCAGATGTTGTGCTGGGCGGATTTTCCATCTGCTGGCACGAGTATCCCTGCTCTGCGATTCACAGCGGGGGAACAGCAGTGGGTACCAGTTCTGGCCTCTTTTGTTTGCTGCAATTTACAGGTTTAAATACTTATTTTATTGAAGGGTTATTGTGGTTCTAGAATGGCAGTGCTCAAGAAAAAAAATCTGTTGATTGACCAGAATAAAAGGAACCCTAATTTTAAATTCTAGCTATTAAACCGAATATCCAGATTCCTATGTCTTTCCACAATATGCTCATAAATATATTCCAGTAGACTTGGAAATAGGCAGTTGTTGCTCCCATAGTTAATGGGCAGCACTCAGGTTGTTAAAGAGTAGAAGAGGAGCAGCCAAACACACTGACCCCTGTGCCCTGCAGCAATTATTTCTTTCCCCTTCATGCCCAGAGATGTGACCAGCTAAAAAGACAGGGAATTCATGTAGTGAGCAGATCCAATGGGTAACTAGGATGGAAGCATCGACAAAACATTCAGAAATTGTGCTGGCAGAAGTGCCTGGAGGCACAGGGCAGGTATGGAGCAGCTGAGGTGGATTTACAAGGAAATACTGAATTGTGAGGGGAATAAGGCAGGGGACAGTGAACATGAACATGAGGCCAAGTGGAAGAGCAATGCAGGGCTTTGGGGGAATGGCCTGGGAGCAGAGAGAGGAAGAGAAGTGGAGAGAATCAGAAGGAAATGAAACAAAGCAGAATGTGCAGAGCAAGGAACAAAATGAGCCAGCTGTGCTCTCCCCAGGGACCAGGAGAGCTGCAACAGCCGGGGTGGCACCAGTTTGACAGCATGGACCTGATGGTGGGGGCCCAAACCCAGGATTTGCCAGGGCACCAGCCCCCTTGGATATACACCTTCAACATTCCAACTGGAAGGGTGGTCAGGCACTGGGAGGGGCTGCCCGGGGAGGTGAGGAGTCCCCATCCCTGGAGATGACAAAGAAAACTCCGTGCTCTGGTTTAGCTGACGAGGTTGGCATCGGGCACAGGTTGGACTCGATGACCCCGGAGCTTTTTCCCAACCTCAATAACTCTGTGATTCTGTAATAGCAGTGCAGTGCAACTCAAGGAATATGCCCAACTAAATCCCAGCAGTTTCACTTGCTGCCTCCAGAGAAAACCCCAGTGCAAGGAGCAGTCAGAGCACAGCCAGGCTGCGCCGCTGCTCCGAAAGGCAGCGTCCCTGATGGAGACAGACTCGAGAGTCTGCTCAGGATGGGGGTTTGAGATCCTGGGATTCAACCAGGAGTGGCCTCCAAAAGCGACTGTGTTAATTAGAGATGGGAAATCAAAAGCACAAGCACCATTTCCTTTCTTCACACCCCAGCAGTATTTAGGGTCA
The DNA here is from genome assembly GCA_013397895.1 of Origma solitaria. NCBI lineage: Eukaryota > Metazoa > Chordata > Aves > Passeriformes > Acanthizidae > Origma > Origma solitaria. The sequence goes on along the minus strand of VZRL01001315.1, from coordinate 1,520,124 downwards.
GCTGAGCTCTCCCTACAATCAGGCAGCTGCTGACTTGTCCTCTGTTTCCCCGTGCGAGGTTTCCCTGTGCACATTTTGTTAGGGAATCCAAGCAAATACTTCTGATTTTTCAAATACAACGGAACCCCAGGGGCTGTACAGAGAATGAGAGATTCCAATGAACTCTTGAAATTAAGTGTGGGAACGACCCGAACAGCAGCTCGAAGCGCTGGCGACAGAAAACATTTGCAGGCAAAGGAGTGATGAGCCAGGCAGGTTAAATGACTCCAACCTTATCTGAGTGAAGGTCTGAGGAAGAGTTAGGAGAACTTATTCTAACAAATTGGAACAGATTGCCAAGGGATGCAGTAGCTTTTCCATCATTTCATATCTTTCAAAGAAGATTGGATTTTATATACACATACACACATTTTTATACCAGGTCAACCAGAAGTTTTTGGGGTGAATACATCAGTGAGTGAAATCCTAGACAAGAAGTTAGCTTGGGTTATAACATTAATCTCCCTGCTTCTCTTGAAAACCTGTGGCTGAACTAATAACTTCATTTGGAATAGGAAAAAAAGGTTTCCTTTTAATTATGACAGCAATTCAAGCCATGAATGCACTGAAACCCAAGGCAAAACTATCATACATTAAATAAGAATATACAATCACTGAAGTTTAAATAGTGTTTGATTTCAACTGTAAATAAACTGTGGGATGCTATATCACCATTTTAAAAATCCACAGTTTTTATCTGATAAAGAACATGAGCCAAACAAGTATGTGAAATCCCCCAAATTCCTGAGACAAGACATAGATTTTTTATAATGAATTCCTGTGCAAAAATAGTGCCCATTTTAATTAGAGGGGGAAAAAAAAGACTAAAGTTTCCTAACACAAAACTAGATAACAGTTCCAGAGGCTGAAGAATTCCAAGAACACTTTTCATATTTGCCCACTTTGAACTTGTTACACCAGAATTTTTAAGTTCCATGTTCTTTTCCTGTCAGCTTTTGGGAACTTTGGCTGGCTCTGGTGCACATCAGCTGGGGTGGCACAAGGGTCACCATGAATCCTGAGCAGCATCACAGAGCATAAAATTTAACAGACCCAAAGAATATGATGGCAGGGGCCATAAATATAAAAATTAACTACGGGAGCACTCAGTCATTAAACAGGGATCAAGGAACAAGCTGAAAAGCTGGCATTGGATCAGGAAACTGTCGCAGTAATGGAGATAATTAGTGAACTGTGGTGATGAGTTTGCTGGCTCTTGGGGACACCCTCTGCCTGAGCTCATGGGCCACATTTCCTTTGGGCTGCACAGTACTTCTCTGCCTCGGGTCAGCTCTGTTGTTTCTGCAGCTGCACAGCACTCAGGAGCTGCAATTTATGCCTGCAGAAAAGCCCAGGCTGCCATGAAAATCCCAGAGCAAATCCCATTTTATTAACAAACATCTACTCATCTAAGCTTGCCCTGTGCTCCCCAGGTTTGAAAACCCAGCTGGGAATTCTGCCATTAGAGAGTTAATAGAGGAGGCAAGCTCAAAAATCTGGATTTCTTTTACTGCCTGAGCAATTCAAAATCTGAGTTATTTGGAAAATGTAGCCCCATGTTCAGTGAGATAAAATCTCAGCTCTCCAGAGCAAGACCTCACCCTACAGCACTGAGGAGCTGCAAAACAAAAGTTCCATCCTCTGTGGTACTTGAAATGGCACATTCTGACCCAGCAAGGAGCTGCACAAAGTGAAAGGATTGAGAACAAAAACTTTAGACCGGGAGACAAAGTCCCAAAGCGGCTGACAGGGTACAAAAGAACATGACTTGCTTGAAAGCAGAGCTATGCCCAATCTGGGAACCACAGGGCAGCAAACAGCAGGAAAACATGAGGAAACAATAGGCAAGGAGTAGGATGTGGTGGCAAAGAGGTGGATTTTAGCCTCTGTTTGGGAGGATGAAGGATGTTTAGATGAGATCCCAGAATCAGATCACATAACAAAGGGAAAAGTGAGGAATATTACCCAGGAGAACACATGGCTGCTTCACAAGTCTCCTGCATGCTATAGAATTTCTTCTTCAGCCAACCTAACTAAATAACCCTCTTTCAGAGCAAGGAAAAAAATTCTTTTCCTTTTTCAAATGGTAAATCAGGATGCTTAAACAAAATAGTCATTTGGCAGTCCAAATAAAGCTCTGAGCCTCTTTTCAGAGGAAATTAGGAGATCTTAGAAAGCTGCAGCTGGCCCAAGAGACTCCTAGATGAAGAGCCAGTTTGCCAGGCTCCTGTCAAGGAGATACCACTAAGACTTCTTAACTCCCAGACCGTGTAAGAGCCTACAACATCTTCTCTTCATTTACTGTGCTAAAAAGCAGCTCTGAAAAAGACACTCTGCTCTCTTGATGCATTAGCTTTCATTTCTGGTGTAACAATTTCCTGTGCCGTGTTTAACACGTGGCTTTGTTCTGCAGGACATGTCTTTAAGATATGTCAGTGAAATTTTGGATTCACGCTACAAAAAGCAAAACCCTATCAGTGGAAGGTGGGTGCAAATGAGAGCAGAGGAGAAATGCTCGCACTGTAATGAGTTTTATCAGTGAGGAGAACAGCAATAGCTTCCCTAATAGCCTAGGGCTCCTCACAGCAACACCTGAGCACCTCTCAGCACCAAGGGGAGCAGTGCTGTTGCAGCACTCAGGGGCTGAAAAGACTTTTCCAGACTCACCCAAAAGTCCTAGAGAAGAACAGGAGCGTCAGCCCTGCTTTTTCCTATGGGGAAGGGCCCTCCCTTTCTCCTTGGTACTACACTCTACTCTCTTTGGTACTCCACTGTGAAACTGTTCTCTGTGCCTCGTGCCACCTTCACAATTTCATAAGTACAAAACATTGCACGTGCAATTCATCTTTGAAATTAGCATCCTTATTTTTCATACACAATATGTGTACATACATTAGAACCGCGTTCCCTGAAACTATGAAAACTCTCTCTTGCCGGGTCCACCCAATGTCCCAAACGTTTTCTCCTCAGGCACTGCCCAGGATGAGACACTGAGGGCACTTCAGGGAAAGGTGCTTTATGATGAAAGGGCAGCCTCTGAACAGATGCCAGCACCGAGCAGTTCCAGGGCAAGTCCACAGTGATGCTGCACCTGCCAGTGCTATAAACCTGCAGACAGGGTTTACTCTGAAATAAATAAAAAAGAACCACAAAACAAAACAAAGCAAGCTGAATATGTGGTGTATTTTACAACACTCAGGGAGAAAGAGGAGAGATAATAAATCTGGGAGCTAGTAGCCACAGCAACAAATTGCATTTCTCCTCTGGATGGCTTTTTCCTTCCAATCAACAGCAATTACTGGGCACCTTGGGGTAATACAACAAAGTTTATGTTGCTTCTATGGCAAAGTTCTTTTCCCAAGACTAATTTATTCCATGTCTGCAAGGTGCTGATTCATTGCAGCACATTACTGGGGGTCTGATCATGACAGCCATTGAAAACACAAAGAGAAAAGCCCTGGACACAGCTCGTCCTGCTCTGTTGGTTGGGGTTTTTCTGGTGCCAATTAAATCCCAGCACACTGAGTTTGGGAGAGAGATGTCTGCCCTGACTCCTGGGAACAGGGGAAAGGAAGCAAAGATAAAAGTGTCTGAGGGATGTACTTGGGGGTGAAAGGAAATGTAGGCTCAAGCCTGACAACATCAGTCTCAGTAAAGGGGGAGAAACCAGGCGTGTGCTGCTTGAAAAAATAATGATGAAGGAATGGCTGTGCTTCCTTCTGCTCTTCAAAGGCTGCCTCCAAACCACTCCAAATTCTCTCTGTACAATTGCAGTGCCTAAAAAGGGCTAGGAATCTGGTTTCCATAGCTTTTATCCAAAGGGGCTTCGTGAAGGACTAAGGTCGATGTCTTTTCAAAACATCCACGGAAAGGAAACATCACAATCACCCACTTGCACATCTTGGAAGAGCAGTTCAGCCCTGGACAAGGTGTAGCACACTTTGCTCTGTCCTAGGGCATGGTACAGCCACTGGAGCACCTTCCCCTGCTCTGAAAGGGCTTTAAAGCGGCAGCTGGTGCAGAAGGACAGAGTGAGAACTAAACCACACATGGCAGGGCAGACCCTCCCTGCTCCAGTGTGACCCAGCAGTTGTCACTGCTGGATTTTAACCACATTTGCTTTTTCTCCCTTTTAGGCCTTCAAGAGTTTCTGTTTTCCTGCAGGTGCCAAGCTCCCAGCTAGACCCGACACTGTGACAGCACACTGCACCCATCTGCCTGGTGGGAAAAGCAGTGGGAAATCCTGCTGCCCGAAAAGGAGATTTATTGCCCCTGGAACTAAGTCCCTCCAAGCCTGCACAGCTTGCAGCACGCTCTCAGCAGGCAGGGGCAGCCCTGCAGGCTGCAAGGAAGGCACTGCCTGTCCTAAGGAGAAGGCAGAGGGGGTGGAAAGAGCCATCGCCACACCGTGGCTCGTGATGAAAGTTGACAGAAGGGATTTGTCTAGTTTTGTAAATATTTTGCTGAGAGTTCATCTTTGTGTGAACCAGAATATGAATTCCAAGCAGGATGAAGAGCTCTGTGCTCACATTCAGCAGCAATCATGTCCTGTCAGTATTTGCAGGGAGCAGGAGCCATGCCGTGCCTGGGAGATACATAGCCATACCAGCATCACCCGTGACAGCTTGACATGGGAATTTATTTTTTATAAACACATTCCTGTGACTACCTCTGAGTCCTGTACAGCACCTATCTCATCCTCCCACATTCCCCAAACACGTGTGGAGCTGACAGTGTCCATTCATCCCTGTCCAGGGGTGCCACTGGCTCCTCTCACCATGTGGAACCTGGGCATCACCTTGTCTCCTCATTGCTGACACACACATTGGAGCCATCAAACACAAGCTCCACCTGCCTTCCAAAAATCTCTTTGGCCAGGATTTTCAGCATGGATCTCTCCTTTCTGCTGCCTCATATTGCAATGGCTTGTTTTCATGCTAAATTTGACAAACACTGATTTCTCCAGAAAAAAATGTGACCCCAACCTCAATCAGCGTCCTGGAAATACACCCAATGTATCACTACAAAGCATAAAGGTAAACACAAAAGCCTCTTCCCCATCTGAACAGGCTCTTCAAGCACCCAAGCAACATTTTTCTGCCAAAGAGGTTTGCTACCTCTCTCTCCAAAAATTTTCAGCCTGCTTTAATCTAGTCCCAAAGCATCCCACCCTGCTGCTGCTGGAATTAATTGATGTTTTTACCTTTCCATTCAGTGGGATGAAAATTAAGCTCTAAAAAAGCCAGACAATCACACTGCAGTCCATATTCATGTAGGAAATGCTGCAAGCAGGATTTAAAAGGACCTTCCATTTATCTTTGTGCTGCCTGGGCTCCATCTGCATATAATTGCTTATGTCTACAGACGCTGCAATGCTCATCAAAAGCTGAATTCTTACCCACAGCAGCTCTCCCTTTCAACTGGCAGGAAATTCTCATTGCTTTACTATCCATACACAGCAATTTAGCAGTTAATAATTCAAATTGTAACATGATATTTGATGGAAAATAGTCATTATGGATTTATAACACAATGCAGGTAGCTGAAGTACACAGATTTCAGTGTTTCAGGAAATGGGTGCTATTTTCAAACAGAGCTAATCCTATAACAAAAAAAAAAAATCCATAGCATTATCCATAATCTTTTATTGCTGCATGAATCTATGAAGTTTGGTTGATTCCCTCCCCCTTCTTTTTAATGCTCAAACAACTGAGTTATAGCAGAACATTTTTCTACACTATGAAGCTTATTTACATACTGTAAATAACTGTGAATGCAATAAAATTATGGTACAAATAACATGAAATAATGCTTCAATTTGCAGTTGTTTTACATCAACATAGTTTATGGCAGTGTTTACTGTAGAGTTTGGAACAAACAAATAAATAAATAAATAAATAAGACAAAAAGAAAGAATAAAACTTCTCCATCCCCCACACCCCAGCGTGGCCACTCACCAGCACTGGGGTCACTCATGGCTTAAATAACATTAAAAATCAGAGATAACCCATGACCCCTTCCAGCACCTGAAGAGAGCCTACAAGAAAGATGGAGAGTGTATTTACCAGAGCCTGGAGCGCCAGGACAAGGGGGAATGGCTTCAAACTGACAGAGAACAGGTTTAGGTGGGATATTAGGAAGAAATCCTTCCCTGTAAGGGTGGGGAGGCCCTGGCACAGGTGTCCAGAGAAGCTGTGGCTGTCCCTGGACCTCTGGAAGTGGTGGGCTTTAAGGTCCCTTCCAACCCCGGAACTTCCCGGAACAGACAGGTCAGGAGAAAGCTTCCTCTAAACTCTCTTTTCCTTTTGCCACTTCAGAGAGCCAGAACAGAGCCTTGAAACGATGGCGTGCAATTTTCTCCTGCTTTTAAGCACAGACTGAGATGTAAATAGTCATTTCCAAGAGCTTAAAACTCTAGGGAAGCAGATAATAAGCAATTACTCTAACCAGATAGCACTGCTGTCTAAAAATTAATTTCTGTGCTAACATCCCACCCCTAAAGTTTCAAACTTCAAAGCAGAAGCGTCTTCTGAGAAAAGATACACAGGTGTACAATTATGTTTCTTAGACTCCTGTCTCTGTCTGCTCTGCTGGGACACTTAATCTGCCCACTGGGAGCAGACAGCCCACGATAGCCCATCCTACACATTCCCTGGGCACATGTACCTTCAGACAAGAGCTGCTGCTGAAGTTTAAGGCACTGCACTGATAGAAGCAAATTGATCTTGTCACTGTGGCATTCCTGACGTGCTTATTCCCACTACAGATTTCCTTTCTTATCTCTGCCGGTATTTACAAATCAAATTTTTTTTTTTTCCCAGGAAAGAACTATTCTCCTCGAGATCTGCTCAGGCACTGAGCCATGTGGTATCCTCAGAAAGCACAGGAATGGGATAACAGAGCCATCAAAGATGGAAGAGTCAGGAACACACCCACAGGAACCTCCGAGCAGCTGCTGTGGTCACAGCACTGAGGTCACAGGCGGCAGTGACAAAGCTGACACTGATGCTCCAGGGCTGCTGGCCCACAGGGAGATGCTTCACCCTCATGGCTTGACACCACAAAAAATATTCCTCCCCCTTTCTCTGAATTCAGAGATGCAGTCCAGAGGAATTGCATCAAGTCCTAGTGGTAAATGTTACAGAATCCCAGAAAGGTGTGGGTTGGAGGGACCTTAAAGCTCATCCTATCCCACTCCTGCCATGGGCAGGGACACCTTCCACTGTCCCAGGTTGCTCCAAGCCCTGTCCAGCCTGGCCTTGGACACTGCCAGGGATCCAGGGGCAGCCACAGCTGCTCTGGGCACCCTCCTTCCACTAATACTCCTCAGGAAAGAAGAGCAGTTCTAGGGTGTCATGTACTGTTTTTATTCATCCCATTTAACCATGAAGGATAATCAAAAGAACTGAAGACAAAAAAACCCATTTTTAACAACAGCACTTTGGGTTTACAGGTCTATTAGTTGGGTGTTATTTATAATAAATGATCTTATCCTGGTCAGTCTTTCTTATATCTGGGGTACTCTGAGACATCTGCAAATGTATCTAAATAATCATCCCAGGCACCCAGACACCTTTTATCATTTATTTGCTGACATTTTCTGACAGCAAAATGCCGAAAACAAATACTAGGTTTCTATATATGGATTTAGTGTCTACCTCAATAAACCCTTACATTTGGAAACTTGTTCCACAATTACTGTGTACTCCTTAAAACAGAGAAATTGAAAGGTAGCTCATTTGTAGGGATTCAGTGAATATACTTTGAAAAATATCATTTAATTTGCAAGATACTGGGAAAAAACCTCCACACCAGATCCTCTCCCAAAGCCCACCCCATTGTTCTATTCCCTGCTCCTTAACATTCACCACTGAGTGGTAACTGGAAACTGCATTAGCAGTAAATTTGAACCCTGAGATCTCATATTTTATGTCATTTGCCAAACATTCCCTTATATTTTTTCCCTGCAGCTCAGGATGTTTCCTGCCCTTTATTTCAATTAATGATGTCACAGTTAGTATATTCTCCCAGCAAACTCTTAAATTAACTACCACACTCTTCCTTCATTTTTCTATTCACAGAAGGGAAGAAAAAATAAGCCCAGCAATCTGATGCACTTAACTCTTTATGATTTCAAATAAAAGCCAGAAAAATGATTGTAATGTTTCACCAGTCCCACCATTTAGCCAAAAAGCACACTGTACATCTTAGTTATGTCATGTTTTATTCCTCAGCCTATGAAGATGCTGCAGAGTGATGCATCCAGGATAATAGAAAAAAATATAAAAAATGAGAAACCAGCAGCAACTTGAAGCCAGGGATTTTTCTGTTGCTTAACGCCTCCACAAATAACCTTGTTCTTTCCCCTCCTTCTAAAAACAAAGGTGCAACATGGGGAAATAAAAAATGCCATCTGAAGCTTTTATTTCCAAGGCTGTGGAAGCAGCAGTTTTTCATCTTTAGCTCTCCCCGTTCCAACCCCTGTCACGTCCTCTCCCCGCCGGCCGTGGGGCGCTGACTGACAGGCTCTGTCTGCATTCCCTGCACGTCGCGGAGCAGGTGAAACCCTGCCCCACACAAACAGGCTGCAGGAAATCTCCCCTCAACCCCCCCACGTTAAATATTTACAGATACCTTTCTTCCTGATTGGACCACCAAGGAGGGAAAATCATCTATCAGGTGATTCCAACTTTCCTCCACCTCTTTTCCAGCTGCTTTTTCTTCCTTTTCTGAGCGGCAGTCCCTACTTCTCCCCTTCCACCCCCTTTCCTGCTCCTCCTAAAGTTTTTCTCTCCAGAATCTCCTGCATCAAATCCCATTCAACATCAGCCTTTCCACCACATTTTGTTCGTTTAAGGGAAACTTTGGGTTTAATTAAAAAAAACCAATAACACAGTACATGCCAACAGTTGAGCACACTCCTTGGAAGAAGCAATGGGAAGGGGATGGATGTTGCTGTCAAAGCTGCTGCAAATCTACACCAGAACATTCTAGGGCATTCCTTGTTGATGGGGAGCTGCATCCCTTCAGCCCAAGGCAGAACTCAGCCTAAGGAATGTCCCTGTTGCTTCTTTTTAGGATCCCCATGTCCAGGAAAGCCTGGAAGTTACATGGAAGCCAATCTGATGAGATGAATCCAGCAGGTAAAGAAATTTCTGTTTCTAGTACCAGAGGTTGCAGGGGACAGTTTTAACTATGACCCCTGAGGACTCCAAATAGAGATGAAAAAATAGGAAAGCAGATGTTTAGGAGAACCTGGCTTGACTTCTCCAGAACTGAGGATCTGGCCACAGCCACACTCCTGCTCTGACCTTTGCTCCACCTTGTCCGGGGAAATTCCCCACCCTCACCAGGCTCATTTCAATTACAATCCCTCTTCAACCTTTTTTTTTTTTTTTTAAGGAAAAGCACAGCTGAAATCTATCACAGAGGCTTCATGGCCCTACACCCATTATTCTCCTGCTTTTATGGCCATGACTCAGGAGCTGGGCTGTCCTGTGCCCCATGAGGAATGGCAGGAAGGGCCATGAATCACTCCAGGCACTGTTACCTCTCGCAGGGACTGAGTAATGGCACAGGAGCACAGAGCCAGCCCTGCCCACAGACCACACAGAGGAATTTGCTGCTGCTTGGGAGCTGCCACCGCTCGGATCAGCCACAAAGAAGGAGCAGAGAGGACAGTGGGGAGCACATTCCTTTGGAATGTGGCATCCAACCTCCTTCTCCATAAGCACCAACTCCACGAGGCAGCACTGCCAAAGGAGACTGTCACGATAGCTTCCAGGGAACAGCAGCAAATATTTTTCCCAGAGCTGACAGAGTCATTATGCATTTAAATATTTTTTAATTATGCCCCTTTCACAGCCCCACTTGGGGCACACGAGCCTCTGTTGTCCTCTCGTGGATGGTTTGCCTGTAACAGGAGCAGCTGAGATCAGAAAGACCTCTCAGGTCAATCTTTTATCGCAGACAAACACATTTTATACACCCCTTAATAAATGTTATCAATCCTGTCTGTAAAAACTCGTTAGGTTAATGTGGTGCTATTTTTAATAAAGCTCAGAGAGCTTGCATTTAACGGCAATTACACTGTATAAACATGAAACAACTCTCAAATGATAGAAGCCGGAGCTTGGTGTCAACTGAAATTCAAAGCCCCAAATTTCATCCCTGGGAGTCAGGCTGACCTTTTGGTTCTGCAATTACAGCCCCAACCTTTCTCAGCAGCAATTCCACACTCTCAGAGGATTCAGATCTGCTCCTGAGTGAAGGGTTTGACTTCCACGTCACAGCTCGTTCTGCACAGACTCCCCTAAAGCCTACAATGGGATGGGAGGCATGCCCAGCAGATCCCCACTCCAGAACTCAGAATGAAACAACATTGTCCCCATCAGGGTCAAGCACTGAGGCACTTGACTCAAAAATAGTTAAAAATAGCTAAAGCTTCCTCTTCAGTGAGATTTATGGATAAGCTGCAACTAAGCTAATTTTAAGCTATAAATCCCCTTTTGAGGTAAGGTGTCTTTAGGGGCTGGTTAAATTCTTGTGCACGCTCTGGGAATTTCACCTCCATCTAAACACTACAAAAGGAGTCATCCAGATGGAGATGAGCTCGCAGCCTCAACAAAGAGCTCTGAGTGAAGAAAATGGAGATTTTTATTTTCCTTCCTCTGAGCACTTCATTCCATAAACTGGTGTCAAACTGAAGTCAAAATGAAACTAGAGGGTTCAGACTCCATCATGGCTTCTAGAAGCAGAAAACAAACCATAGAATAATTGGGGTTTTAAGTGATCTTTAAAGCCTTTCCACTCCAATGCTCCCTATTGTAATGAGCAGGAACATCTTCAACTAGATTTAGTTTTTCTGTGCCCCAGCCTTGAAAGCAGAAGACACCACCAGTCACCTCTCTGAGCACCTGATGGGAAACAAGCAGAACTAGCATTTATCTGAACTTTTTCAGCTTATTTTCAATAATTATTTCTATTTTCATCAGAACGGACTTCTTGTAAGGCCGTTTCCATATTCTATTAACCTCTTTAAAACCTTCGTGCTCAGCAACCTGGCAACTGTCACACACATTGCACAACCAAGAAAACAAAAGGCCATAGTTTAAGTAAAGTTGGTGCTGAGTCCTCATTAGCCAGGTGTTGGCAGGACTTTATTAATGGCAGTAATTAGTAGAAAAGGAAAAAAAAAATTCAGTGATGGCAGTGGAAAATTTCACCACTTAAATATTCATTGTTATCGACTCCCCCAGCTTCCCAGCACAAGTTATGTTATTAGCTCCATTTGGGCCAACCCCTCGGGTCAGCTCTGCGATCACTGGTGAAGGTGAAAGCCTGGAAATGTTAAATTTCCTTCAGAAGTCAGCAGAATTATGTGCTAAGACAAATGAGCACCCCTCAGAGCCCTGAGCATGGCCCCCAGCTCTCCAGGGCATCAGGGCAATCTGAGCAGGGCCAACATGGACTGCTCTTTTCTTTGGCCTTTTAATTCACAAACAACAATAAAGCAATAAGGAAGACCAAGAGAAAAGCAGTGATTATAGCAACAACGCCTAAATAGAGAAAGAGGACAGGCCCATAAAGTGCTCTGCAATTGCCTCATTAATTAAGGTCATCAGAGAAACCTGGAAAGTTTTGTAGCAAAGGCCCTTTAAGGAGAAAGTGGGAAAATGAAAAAACCCAGGGCAAAATTCTCACTAAGCTCTGTCTCCATTTGAGGATGTTTGACTTTGAGAGAGTTTAGATTGTCAGAGAAACTTGAATCCTTAAACTTGCTGAAGTCCAGGGAGAGTAGAGGCCCCAGCTCTGAGGAATCAAGAGCTCCTGAGCTATTCTCCCATTGAACTCACTTTTATTTCTCAGCTGTAGGAGACAAAGGCAGCTCAAAGGCTGTGATTTGGTGAAATCATTTGGGTTTAGTAAGGCTGTGGTGCAACAGAAGCAATTCCACCTGAAATCCTTTGCAGTCAGTATCTGAGTTGGCCTGATAGACATCACACACACTAAACCCACAACCTCCAATATATTCAATATATAGGCACCCCAGACATGTGCATTGAAAGTGAAATATCTGCTCTTATTCCACAAACTTTTGGCCTTCTGACCATGTGCAGCTGCTCCTCTGAAGCTCACTTCCATCCAACAGCATACAACACGCAGAAATAGGAACAAACCCACCAACTACTGAAACGTGAAGGCATTTACCTCCTCTGGGTTTGGTTGTTTGGTCTTTTTTAAAGTCCCCAAATGTCTCAGCTGACACTAATTCTTCTATCAGCATGAAATCAGATGGATCCATGCCAAATTCTGTCAGCCCTTAGGGCCTTGGAATTAAATTCTACAGGCCCAAAGCATTTTTCAGCTAAGATCTGTGATTTTCAAAAGTCAGCCAAGTCTTTTGTATTGTTTTTTTACTCCTATCTCTGAACATGGGATAGAGATCTGCTGAGTCCTAGTGGTGCTCTATATCATAACACAATAGCTGTTAAGTGCTGGAAGATCTTTAGGCTGGAGGGGGAAAGCATAAACCCACAGTGTTTTATTGCTTAAGGCAAATGGCAGTTTTGGAGCAGCACCTGTAAAGAGAGGCTGAGCAGATCTGACCTTCCCACAGCCCTGTAACTCGCACTAAGAGCACTCTCCCAAACCCAGGGAAGAGGGAAGAACAGTGAGGTGATGGATGCGCTGCTGCAGCAGAGAGTGGTCAGCTCGAGAAAGATGGCACTGATCTGAAAAGGCCAGTCCAGGGCTGAGTGTAAACAGCTGCAGAAATGCAGCTCCTATGGGAGGTGTTGCTGTTTTACAAAGCCTTCATAAAAAACAAGGAGCTGTTGGATGAGGTCATTCCATTCCCAGAGTTGACATATTTCCACGGATTTAGCTGATCTCACACTTTACCCTTTAAAAGTCTCCATTATGTGAAAGGATTTAAGACAAAGCAACTCCATTTCCCATCCCATGAGATGTCCTGCAATACCTCTATGTTTGTTGTTCTGTTTGCAATAGATTTTCACTTCCATGGTGCATAATCTCTTCTCTTTTGCGCTTCTGCCTTCGCCTCTGCTAAACGTGGTCTGCAATAATATTTTGACTTTTTACTGGAAGGTTGGTTTAAATGAAATGTAAAATGGGAGATGTTGGAAATCCACGTGGTTCTAGCAAATGGAAAAAAGAGCTTTCCCACTGTCACCTGGGCTGGAAAAGCACTGCTCCCTGCCTGGCATTAGGCATGCAGAGCACTGCCAGCCAGCAAGGCTCCTGAGACACCATCTGTGCACATAATAAAGAGCGGTGGGACTTCTGTAACATAAATGATTGAATTTGCTTTCTCCTTCCCTTGCAGTGGGAGTATGCCAGCTATTAAGTGCCATAAGAACTTGCCAGACTACCTCTGAATGCAAAATTTATCTTTTCTGATTCATGCCCTCTCCCACCTCTGCAAGCAAAGCTGGTGCTGCTGTAGGAAATGTTGTTATTTCGCCTGGGCAGAAGCGAGTTTACCTGCCTGTCACATCCACCTAAACCAGGACAGTGGTTATGGACTACAGAAAGCCTGAACTGCTTTTGGGACTTGCCTTATTCTTTCTTGACAGTAGCACAAACCCAAAGTGACCACTGGGTTTGAACAACTCTCACAAACCATTCAAATTTCAGTGCCCACCTCAAGCTGCTGATAGGCAGCACAATTCATCTTTGTCACGTTATGAGCTTCTGAGCCTTGGTTCACTCCAGCACTTGCCTGTCACTTCTCAAATAAGAAGGGAACTTCAGATTTCTTCAGATTGCCTGTATTTTTCTTCTATAAATAAATAAATTGTATTTGTCAGCCACATGCATCGCCATCAGGACCAGAAGCATTGCCCAGTAAGTGACCCTTATCAGACCTGGTTAGGATTATAATGACAAATTTTCGACAAGGTTAGAATTTTATATCTGGAGTGCCTCCATCAGGATAAAGAGGTTTGAAACAGCTCAGCCCAAATGAGTTTCTGCTCAGAACTGCTTCAGAAAGCAGGACAAAACAAACAAAATCATTCCTATGTTAAAAGGAAAACTGAACCAGCCAGTGATGATTTTACTGAGTGTTAGAGCACCTCATCTTCCTGGCAAGGACATGAAGAGCTGACAGAGAGCTTTTCAAAATGGCCCTGCAAATAAAGATGGGCATAACAGGGACGTGCACAAGGCAAAAGCACAAACCAGTTCAGTCCTGGCCTCCTCCTAACTCTGCTGTGCTCGACTTTTTGCTCTCCTACTCTCCGGAACGTGTTGTTCCTGTGGTTATATAAACAAACCACAACTCAATTACGCCCAGGCAAGTCTTTTAAATTTTATAGGGCTGTGGGATGTATGGAGTGGGAAAACTCAGCCTGTACAAATGGAACAACAAATAGAGGCAGAGGGAGGAACAGCAGCGAGTGCTGGGTAGAGGCAGAGCTTGGCAGGGCTGCCCTGGGAGCGCTGAGGTCTCGCTGAGCCCTGGGGATGTGAGGGGGAAATTATGTGCTGAGTACACAAGATCTTGTGGTGAATATAGAGACACAGATTCATGGAATTGTTTAGGCTAGAAAAGGCCTTTAAGATCAGTGAGTCCAGTCATTAAAAATATAAAAATAAATATAAATATAAGGATATATAAATCCAAAAACCATAAAATTCAACATATAAAATATGAATTGTGAAATGTGACATATAAAATACTAAAATATAAAGGTGCTGTATTGAATATAAGTATATTAATATATGAAAATACAAAATATAAATGACAGGAACATGTCCCAGATCCTCTGAGTGGACAAGCCGTTTGAATTGTGCTTAGGCAGGTTCATGGGAAGGGGAATGGAGATTTTCAAGAAGCTGCAGCTCCACTCAATGCAATGACATCAATGCTCCTCCACCTGCAGGCCAGCATTAGCCCTCGGGGTAAAGAAGAAGTGTCAGACTCTTTACTGGTTTGGCCCTGCCCCAGTAAATGCTGCTCTTGTTTCAATGATTGTGTCTCCAGCCAGGAGCCAAGAAATGTCTTTTTTCTGTGCTTGTCCCAAAAACCTTTGCACTGTGGCCATAACTGATATATACACTTCAACCTGTCTACTTGCAGGACTATGGGAGAAGATTCCCTTTTTCCTTCTGCTCACAGAACACCCTCTGTGAGCTCTCCCCTTCCCTTTCGCACAGCAATAATCCAACAATCAGTGCTTGGTAAATCCAGCTCTGCACAGAACCCAGTAGGCAGGCCTGATAAATGAAGACATATAAATAAATATTTAAACCCCCAGTTAAAGATTTCTAAAGTGCAAACAAAAAAGGCTACTTCAGCTCCTGTTAGGCTTCTGACCCTGTTAATTATTGATAAAAAGAATTAGCGCTCCAATACAAGCTGGCAAATGCACTTCCCTTACAGTGCCTCTGCTTGTGTCCCTTCCACACTTCTCCTGCCCATTGCCAGCCCTGACTGACATTTTTTGTGCTTCCTTCATTACTGCATCCCCGGAGAATCGGGGAGAGGTGATAGGAAAGGAAGAATGAGAAAAGGGAAGAAATAATTACAATGGGATTTCATCGACAAGCGGAAAAAAAGGAAGTGTCCCTCTGGGTTTGATCAATAATGCAGCACTTGTTATCTTGATCTTCTTAATAAACCACAAGCAACCCAGATATATTTCTATCTGTGAATCAATGCTTCACAATGTTTCTATCACAATACTGCCAGTACATGCAACCACACAAAAATAAAATGAAATGGGCTGGTTTATTGATTGTCCAAACAAGAAACCTTGTCGTTTGCATAGATTATCAGCAGAGAAGTGCTGCCTGCTTTGCTTCTGTTTAATTACTTATGCTTTGTTTCAGCCTTTCTCTCCCCCACTGGGGCCTTATGCATTACCAGGAAATAGCAGTGGCTAAATCCTTTCAGTTTAACCCCAAAGACATTTGCTAAACCTGCAACCAGAGCTGCCTTTGGATCTGTGTTCTCCACCAGTGAAGCAACTCCCAGCACTGCTTTTATTCCTCTCTAGTCAGAGGTGTTGCTGAACTTCACAGGAGGCAGAACTGGCCTCGAGTTCCTTGCCCTGGAGAAAGTTTAATTACACAGCTAATTATACATCTGATTTCACCTCTTTTCACCTCCTTTTTGTTCCTGCCTGCAAGGGTCACCCTCCCTGACCCTCTGCCGTGGGGGTTCTGACCACCCATCCCAAGGCTCGCCCCGCGCCAGTAATTGCTGGGCTGGGGTCAGGCTGCAGAGCCCTCCCAGCTCTGTGAAGCTCTGCTGACCCTCGTGGCAGCTGACCCGTGAATAAAATGCTCAAAGGCATTTTGTGTTTGGGCATTTTCGATCCCCAATGGACCCTTTGAGCCTCTGGAGGAGCTGGCTCTGGAGAAGGACTCCCCACACGCCAGTGCTGAGGGACCTTGGTTAACCCCACCACAGAGATGAGGACCCCCACCCCACCCAGACAGTGCCAGCTTTCCCCCAGACTTCATCTATAGCTAAACAAGGAATACTTTGATCATCCCAGACTGAATTCCAGTGTCTCTTCTTTTGCTTTTTCAATTTTCAGTAATGCCTTGAGGCTTTTATGAAGGAAGATTTCCTTCTGCAAAGGAAATATAAGAGTAAAGCCGGAAAAGCCTTCAAGATTTGACCAATGAAGAAATTACTCATTTTCAACCCATCTGATGAAAGCAACACACACAGGAGGAGCAAGGTAACATCTCGTTGTCTAACAATTCAGGTTTTGGGCATGATAATGTTTCCTGTGGGTCTGGTGAATCCATGCTGCAGCTTGCATTGATCAAATGAAGGTCCTAAAGTAATTCCCCAACTTTCTTAGGCATTTACCATAGATATTGCTAGGGTTTGAAAAGACAGGCCCTGAATGTATGCAGATGAGCCCCCATTCCCACGGAGACAGCATAAAATCCTTCAAGAAAAAATGTAATTAAGTTAGACTTGTGAATGATAATGAGTTTCTATTACACCCCGCTGAGAGTAGCGGCAACATCAGAAAATTATTTTTCGCTGTCTACAACCAAGCAATAGCTCTTTTATTAGAAACAGGGGTGGAGCTGATAGCCTGGACTGCTGCAGCTCCAAACTGCCTTTAAGGCCAAGCCCTCATGGAAGAGATTGCTGTCGATTAAATGAACCTCTCTTCCCAATTCAAGCCACTCCTGGTTTTCTCAAGCTGTGTCACAGCCTTGTCTCCAGTTTTTCTTTTCCAGGTTGGGCTCCTTGGCCCCGTTGCTGTTGGTCCCCAGGGAAAAGCTGCTCTGTGCCCCTGTCCAGCCCTGCAGCACGTCCTGCAGTGGGAGCCAGGCCTGGCAGAGATCAGCAATGCTGAAACAAGATCTGCTCTGTTCTGTTTATTTCTTGATAAGCCCTCACACTTGAATGACCTGTTTGATTCAGCAAGCTCACACTTTCACAGGGACTCTCTGTTTTGAGTCCAACATCTCATTCCTCAGGTCTCCACTGAGGTCAGGGACCATCAGAGTATATATACACACAGAGAAATGTATGGATATTTATATGGATGTGTACACATACAGGGAACACTGCAGTTTCTTCCCCCATGTGTGTAATTTATATTCAGCTCCATCCCACCTCAGCAGGTGCTGTATTACCACTCACTATTGTGAGGTCTTTACACTCAGCCCTTGCTCACTTTGGGAGCTGAGGAGTTTTTTTAAGAATGAAATGGAGAAAACACAAACAACTGTTGGTCCTTGCAATGCAGGAGAGGGCAGCTTTTTTCTACCTAGAAATAACAGTATTATCTAGGAGCCCAAACACACCAGGATGAAAACCACTTGTGAATTTTATCCAAGAGAGTTCATTGCCTTAATCCTGGATAATCCATATCTAATCCTTTTTATAATCTTACTCATCTACTTGCCTCAATAGTTTTCCACAGCAGGGAGTTTACATTTCATGAAAGGAATATTTTCCTCTTCCATTTTTGCAATTAGTTTTACTATCGTAGAAGTTCCCTTTTGCAAGTGTTCTTCGTCCAAACCAAAAACACATTTTCTCTTTTTGATGCCATGCCTTGCAAATGACTGAAGAGTTGTTTTGTTTCCCAGCAGGACGTGTAAACCCTGTGGCTGTTAGCAGATATATTTTGGACCCAGGAACAGTTACAGACCTCTGAAACTCATGTGTCAAACAAATACTGAATAGATTTTCATTATCAAAGAGAATGTATTTTATCAGAAGAAAACCAGTCTTCAGTATCTTATAATGATGCTAAACCAATATATTTCAGGGCTGACCACGGTGGGGAAAGACATTAAATCCTGTCCTCTAGATGGGTTCATATGGGACAACTCCTTCCAGCTGCCTTTTCCAAGATCTGGTGCAAAACAAACATCCTGAAGATGTTCTTTAAGACTCTGAGACTCAGACTCTGCAATCTGAACTGCCTGGCCCGACTGTCAGGGAGCTCTTCTGCCAGCCAGGAAGGGTGAGAGACTGCAGGAGGCAGGAAAGGGCAGAGCACTGCTCTCCTGCTCACTCGCTCTGTGAGCCAGCGGCAGAGACCAGGGGAAATCCCATCCATGGGACCCGAGAGATTCAGTTTTCCTTTAGTTTTCCAGTCACAGCACTCACTGGTGTAACAGATGCATTGATTTCTGGTTTAAGAATCTGCTTGAATGCTCTCCACTGTACTTAAGGAAACAAGAGAGATGTGCATTTTCCTTTGTGTGTGAATGATTAAAAAAGGACTACACAGAAAATGTAGCTGCTGCATATCACTGCTTTCTCATCCTGACAGAAACAAATCAGACAGCCTTCAAACTTTTGTTAACCACTCAGGGTGAAGGGGACATAGCATCTCCTCTGAAGTAAATAAGATGACTCTGGTTCCAGGGAAGCATAACAAAAACCACAGTGTTAAACTGGATAATCTATTAGCAATCAAAGATCTGGTACCAAATCCACACTCTACAAATAAGATGCCAAAAAAGAACTGCAAACTCTGCTCCAAGACACATAAAACTAAGAGAAATACGTAAATTTGCCACCAGGATGCAGGTGGTGTAGCTGTATTTTTTGCTCAGGGAACCTAGAAATTGTAACCCTTAGTAATCACCGAAGAAATCCTACCTTCCATTAAGCACAGCATCCTCACTTAGAATTCAAACCTCTGCGCTCAGCTACTCAGCTCCTCATGTTATTATGATTTTCAGAAAGAACTCCTTTGACCCTTAACCCTCCGTGCAATTTCCAAACCCCTGGCTAATTACATGCAGCTAATGAACGTGGTGGGCACCACTCTGTACAGGTGCTAATGAAGGAGGGGTAATGGGGAGCAAGAAGATGAGCTCCCCCTTCTCACCCACCATCAACAGCATCTCTCTGAAAATCCCTGAAGTTTTTTTGAGCTGCTGGTAATGACAACAGTTTCCTAGCAGTGCTAGATCTTAAATACAAGCAGATCACTTCCAGCTGCTCCTTATCTAATTTCTGTTGTCATCTGACACTGTTCATTTACAGTATATCAATCTAGCTTGGGAATATTTGAAATATTAATTAGGTGATGGCCTCAGCTCATTACCAGGGATGCATTTATCAGGATGCAGGATGCTTACAGGTATCCAAACTGCTGTGCACAACAAATAATCACTGCTTCCTCCCCTAGGGAATGGTTGAGCAGAGCTCCTCAAACTGGCTGTAATTGAGGCAGCTCGGGTGCTGCACTGGTTCTGTGCTTCAGCCACGATAATGAGCTTTGGGGAGACTTAAAATATATTGGGATCTCATACAATATATACAACCCCCCTCGTCTCGAGCTGTGCTGGCACAGCCATGCTGAACCATGCTGCAGTTTCCCTTGGTTTTATTCATGGAATCACAGAATCATTTAGGCTGGAAAAGCCCTGTGAAATCATGGAGTGCAACCAGTTACCCAGCACCACTGTGTTCACCACCAAAGCGTGTCCCCAGGTGTCATCTTCACGCATTTTTGGAGCACTTTCAGGGCTGGTGAATCCATCACTTCCCTGGGCAGCTGTTCTAGTGTTACATCAACATTCCAGTAAGAAATTCTTCCTAATATCTCAACCAATTTGAGTCCATCTGAACCTGCTTGTGCTCAGCACCCACATGGGTAAGCTCAGAGATGTTTTAATATCCCCTTTAACCTTCTATGAGGCAGAGGACATCTGCTGCCTGCCCTACCCTGCTGGTGGGTTCTTCCCAGATTTCCAGCAGGTTTTCCAGCCAGTGCTGAGCTGCTCTGTGATTAGCAGCACAAGAAATCCTACTCACCCAACCCAGCCCACAGTCCCCGGTGATGAGTTTACCTTCTCTTTTGTCTCACTCCTTTATGGCAAGGTTGGATCATATAAAATGGAGGAGAAAAAGAGCATAAAGGGCTGTCCTCCACCTAAATAAGGTTGGGCAGCAAGAACTGGGCCTTTCTCAGCACCCTCAAACACCTGGTAATGCTTTACCCCAACACCATTTCTTGCTGGAGTGGAGGTAATTACCAACAGCCACAGGCTGTTATCGATGGTAATTGATAATTATCAATATTATCACATAAATGGGAAAACAGGGGCTTGGCTTCTGCAAAGTCCAGCTCATATGGCTGTGCACAGAGCTACTTCTCTCTCACACACTCTCCTACCTGCCTGTAGCCATGCCCCTGCTGGGCTTTCCTTGGTTTGGGGTTTTGGGGAGTGGTGTCACATCCTGGGGGGAGAAGAGGAGCCAGAGAGAGCAGTCCCACTCTGCTGCATCACAGCTGTGCCCAAAACCACCACAAAACACCAGAATTCAGCCCCTCCTGCATCTTCCTTGAGGAGCCAGTCAATGAACACACACAAAGATGAACACAGCACTAAAAGTGTCATTTCCATGCCTGGAAAACAGCCTAATTTCTGCATACTCTGGCTGTCTATTGCTCAGATGAAGAAGGAAGACAGGCCAGTGATTGACAAAGTGAGACATTAACTCCATCAAGCAGATGGAGAATGGCATAATTATGAAAATAATAACAGTGATTGGCTAAGCTACAACAAAAAAAAAAACCAAAACCAACAAAACATGTTGTAGGAATTATTTACGTTTAGAGTTGTTGAAGCCTAATTTATTCTAGTGTTGGATATGCAGAAATCACGACCCTTGAAATGCTCATAACAGGTGGTATAGCCCAGAAAAACAGCTCCCAGAAAAAGGGGTTTAATTGCGTCTCCTGATGAATGAAATTAACCTTTATTTGGGGCTGATGTTGGGCACATATCACCCAACAGCATTTCTCAAAAGGCTCATGTTGCTGCCATCACAGTTAATGGTTTAAATGAGTTCACCATGGTCTGGAGCAGCAGAGCTTGGAGCCACCAGGGTGTCAGATAAGAGGAATTAAGCTGTGCCCACAGGACCAGCTCTGGAGCAATTAAAATCCCTCATCAACAAACGATTTGCAGGAAGATGGGGAAAGACTGATAAAGGAGCTGGTTTTGAATAAAGACACATGCTGCAATTCTGTTTGTGCTTCCATGTTTCAAGAGGGACTAACCTGGCCACATAACCATGGTGGTCAGCCAGGAAACCTCTGACCTTCCTAAATAAAACACTCTCATCTGGGAAATTGAAATATGACTGTGAAGGTTGTCGTGCTGCCAGGAACACTTATATTTTTCATACTTTTAACCCTAAATCTTTTCACCTCTCTGAAGTTTTTCATCAATTTCCCTGCCACATTTGCTGTTTGTCAAAGCCAGTGGGTCCCAGCTCACCCATCACACTTCTGGGGCAGTGGCATTCCCTGGGCTGGTGGGATCGGCTTTGGATGTGCACACCTGCCCTCTCCACTCTTCCTGCCAGGCTCCCTCCTCAGGGGAGGAGGCATTTCCTTTCATCCCCCTGGATGAAGGGTATTTTGGGGTTTAGCCACACTTTTTGATCCACAGGACCCCTGCCTCTTTTGCAGCTCAAGACAGACACTGCTTGGGGAACAGGAGAGTTATTCATTGCTTAAATTCATTCTCATTCAATAGGGAACCTC
Organism: Origma solitaria; assembly: GCA_013397895.1. Lineage (NCBI taxonomy): Eukaryota > Metazoa > Chordata > Aves > Passeriformes > Acanthizidae > Origma > Origma solitaria. The sequence continues at coordinate 1,498,060 of VZRL01001315.1, read as the reverse complement.
TGCCTTATTTACTGCACCCCCCCATCCCTCATGCTTGATTATTCCTCTCCTTTCCAGGGGTGTTCATCATTCTGCCTCCCAGAGTTAACCATTTGTTCTCTGCAGCGAACTGTTTCACCCTTGTGGCCTGTGGGAAGCCAGGGCAAAGGGGCACCCACGATGGCAGGAGGAGGCCAGCTGCAGAGCTGGAAATCCAATCCAACCCACAGAGATGCTCCCCACCTCCCTGGCTGCACCCCAGCCACGGCAGCCTCATTCCCCAGGGGGGTGATCACCACTTTGGGTGCCAGAAAGGGGCACACAGCTTCCCCAGCAATGCACCAGCAGCACTTGCCCTGTTTTCCTGTGTTCTATCTCCCTTTTGATATAAACTGCTCATAAAGCAGTTCCTTGGCTGTTCAATCTTGATTTCGTTCCTTGGTATCCCCCTGCTCTTCCTGTGGGCACGGTCATGGGAAGGAACAGCACAGTCAGTGACTACAGGATAAAATGGACAAGCTAAAATGGAGCATTTCTGAATTTCCTGTGTTTGACTCCTCCTGGCCTCAGCTGCAACCACTCCTCAACAAAGCCAGGCCTCATTTCCACTTAGGAAGCAAAGTCCTATACTAAAAAGGAACATGAAATCTGAGAAACTGAGTCATCCACATGCTCCCCAGCAACCCCACATCTTTCTGCTCATCCTGCACCCCAGACATCAAGCCCTGCCCTCACCCCTGCCTCCAACCATGGGACAGAGGGGCTGTTCTCCTCCAGGAGAGGAGGCACAAGAGAACCTCTGAAATTCAATATTTTGTGTCTTTCTGATGGAAAGACTCAGATTCAGCCATGCCTGGAAAGCTGTCTGAAGCTGAGCAGATCCAGGGCCAGGGAAGCAGCATCCCTGCTCCGCAGAGTGCAGCTCACACAGCCACAGGGTGGGTAGGGGGAGAAGGGCAGGAAAAGTTAATGGAAAAGCGGAAAATGCTGCTAGAAATGTTCTTTTATAAGAGCATTGATAAACCACACTGATAAACCACCTGAAGTCTTGCTGCAGAAGAAACCTGACCCAGGCTGCTGCACCTGAACAGAAAGTAGCAGTGAGCACAGGATTTAGGCTCCAGTTTAGGTCACACACAGTCACTTAACACAGCAGCATTTGGGGTTTTGTCTAAGTCCAAATTCTGCCACCCAAATGCTTTTGAGTCAGTTCCAACACAGATGAGAAACTCCAGCAAAGTTCCACCTTGGGGACATCTCACAGTGCCTGGAAAAACTACAGAACCTCTGCTAGTCCTGTATCTGCTCCATGAATGAGGAGAGCGCTGCAGCCATCCCTGGGTGTCCATCTGTGCTTTCCAGAAACATGGAATTCACACCATCAAAGAGGAAACGTTCATTTTTTTAACTGAATTTTTCCTCAGTTAGGTTGTTGTGTTTTGTTCCATTTTATTTAAGGCAGGAAAAAAATATTAATTACATGCTGCCAAGATCTTTGGAGAAAAAATTCAATATTATCTTTTACGGCAAAGAAGAAATTAATCAAGGCTCCATTCCAAAACTAGCAGCAGTCCTGACTTTGACGTGCTGAGGAAAATAATAACTTTCAGCACATACTAATTGTCTTGTTAACATGGATTATGCAGCCAGCCAAATAAATGTCATTCACACTTTCATGTGGAAGAACATAAATCTAAAAATCAGAAATGCATAATATTTTTTAATCTTTTCCTTTCTCCCCATTCTGCATTCATAGCCTAAATATATTTACAGTTCTAATCCACGCAAACAAAGCAAGGCTCTGCTGGAGACTTTTGAAACCTCCCAGGGGGTCCCAAGCTCAAGGTGATCAGATTTGTAAAACAACGAGCTTGGTTCCCGTGTAGTCTTAAAGCCAGTTTATACTTTCTTGGCACTGCAAAGTGGTTTTGAAATGAGGGTAATTTACACTCAATTTAATTTACACTAAGTCCCCTTCTCGTGCCAGCACAGCACAAACATGGCTGGGGCTGGCCTTTGTTGGGGAGTGAGTGTGCTGAATGCTCATTTCTTCCTTTGGGAGGAGGGATGGCTCCAAACACAGGCAGCAGAGCCGAGCCCCCTGGGGGGATTTCTCCAGGGGAGATAATTCCTGACCCCACCAGGCTGGTTCCTCCCTTGGTTTCCACCATCTCCCAGCAGTGCAATAACCCCTCACCCCTTCGATGGTGAATTTTCCCTCTCCATTTTCAACCTTCCCTCCTCATGCCATCACCATCACCCACTGCCAGGAGCAGGGCAGAGGCACAGGTGATGGGACCTGCAGAGCACAACAGCAGCCAGGCCTTCCCCAAAGGCACAACAATTGTTTAGCTGCAGGAGGGAATGGCCAAATGAGGAGATTTAGACTGACACAGAACACAGATAAAATCCACTCATTAACTTTGCTGCTGCAGTTATTAAATTTCAGCATTCATGTCGGCCCTGGGACAGCAGCACCCACCGAGGGGGCCCAGCACTGCTGGGTTCTGACCTCCCCAGCACAAATTCACAGCAGAAGCTGCTCTTTGGGCTCTCTCTGCTTTTACAGCAGCCTGGCAAACAGCACAGCTCTGGCACAACGCTGGGTTAAGCCTGTGGTGATGAGCCCTGGATCCCTCCCGCTGTCCTGTGCCCGTGCAGGATTATCGCTTCCCCACATCCAGCACTGCCACAGCTGCCCCCGGGCTCACCACACACTAATCCGGCTTCTGGCTCAGCTTTCTCTCCTAGCACTGCTCCTCATGGCCCTGCTCTGCTGGGATCACTTTAATCAGTAATATCCTGTTGTTCCTGGTCTCCTCTGCCTGGGCTGGCCAGTGTAGGTCAGCAGTGCCAGCATTGCCAGCAGTCACGGGGAGTGCTGGAGCTCTCACCACACCCCTACCCTTGCCCATCGTGGCAGTTCTCCCAGTCCACGCACACACACCATTGAACTGAGTCCAAACCTGCCACACGACACCCTGTGCCTGACCCCAAACTGGCTCTGAGCTCGTGCATCTCGGTGCTGCAGCGGCGCTGTGTTTCTGTGCTCTCTTGTCGTTGCGTTGCATGTCTGGATTTGGGATTTTCACCATCCTTTCGTGCTGAAATGCCACCTCTGCTCTCAGGGATGAATGGCCCCAGCAAGGCTCCACGTCTGGATTACTGAGCACTAAAACTTGTATATCTCCTTCCCTCCCCACTGTCATGGGCAGGGACACCTTTCACTATCCCAGGTTGCTCAGAGCCCCATCCAACCTGGCCCATCCAACCTAGGACACTTCCAGGGACGGATCCCTGCCTCTCTGCGGGAAAGAGGGGCTGATTTTTGCACAGCTCTGAAGTCCAGCTGCACTTCCCAGCAGTAAATCCAAACCTGTTGTAAAAGGCACCGGAGCTGTAGCATCGCCCAGCTGAGGACAGGGCTGGCAGAGGGGGGAGCAGCCCTGACAGAGCAATTCCAGCAAAGGCTTAAGGACAGACACAATTAAAACAAGCACTGTGGTTTCAATTAACTGTTCTCCCCAGCAGCACAGGCTTGGAAGGGACTTTTAATAGATCTCTTCCAGCGCAGTGCACAAACTCTATTGCCATTGCTTCAGCGATTATTGAAAGTTAGCAGAGTGCAGCAGCTCCCTCACACCAGCTTCAATAGCGATTTGAGGATCTGTCTGTTATTAGCCAGCCCTGCCGTGGATGGGGAGGCTGGGCAGGGAATGGAGTGGAACCATTTTTCAGGTGCTCTATCTACCCAGGCCTTGCTTGGCTGCCTGAGGGGCTGTGCTGGCCCTGCTCCTGTTGCCATGGCCTGCACTGGGGCAGCATCCCAGCCCCAATCCCAGCTCCATCCCAGCCTTCATCCCAGCTCCATCCCGGCTCCATCCCAGCTCCATCCCAGCCCCAATCCCAGCTCCATCCCAGCCTTCATCCCAGCCTCCATCCCAGCCCCAATCCCAGCTCCATCCCAGCCTTCATCCCAGCTCCATCCCGGCTCCATCCCAGCTCCATCCCAGCCCCAATCCCAGCTCCATCCCAGCCTTCATCCCAGCCTCCATCCCAGCCCCAATCCCAGCTCCATCCCAGCCTTCATCCCAGCTCCATCCCGGCTCCATCCCAGCTCCATCCCAGCCCCAATCCCAGCTCCATCCCAGCCTTCATCCCAGCCTCCATCCCAGCCCCAATCCCAGCTCCATCCCAGCCTTCATCCCAGCTCCATCCCGGCTCCATCCCAGCTCCATCCCAGCCCCAATCCCAGCTCCATCCCAGCCTTCATCCCAGCCTCCATCCCAGCCCCAATCCCAGCTCCATCCCAGCCTTCATCCCAGCTCCATCCCGGCTCCATCCCAGCTCCATCCCAGCCCCAATCCCAGCTCCATCCCAGCNAGCCTCCATCCCATCTCCATCCCAGCCTCCATCCCAGCCTCCATCCCAGCCTCAATCCCAGCCTCCATCCCAGCCTCCATCCCAGCCTCCATCCCAGCCTTTATCCCATCTCCATCCCAGCCTCCATCCCAGTCTCCATCCCATCTCCATCCCATCTCCATCCCAGTCTCCATCCCAGCCTTCCAGGAATGTCTGGACCATGCTGTGTCTGTCTTGATTAAATCACAGGAGCATACGATTCTCCCACTGCCTCAGGCTGATTGGGAATGAGGCTCAGCATGTTCTCGGCTAGATTTTCTTCCCCAGACAGAGCCTGGTGGGTTTAAACTTTCTTTCTTAGCTTGCAAAACACTTCCCCGGGAGGGCAGGCTCCTGGCAGCCCCACCACATGCCTTCTGGCGGTGCAGGGAGGGCAGAGCAGATTTATTTAGCCAGGTGTGAAGGTCAGCCCACTGCCTCCTGGACATTTGGGATTTTCAATATTAAATGTAGCAGCCACACTGTCACTGTGATTGCCCTGCAGGAGATTCTGCCTTTAGCAGCCAGCAAAGCAAAGAGCACCAAGGAAAGCAGAGCTGTGCCTTCATTCCCCACCTCAAAACACTCTTGTAAGAAGTAAAGGGTTGTTTTTAATAGAAATTATTAACCTTTGAAACAACTGACTTACAGATGTCAGAGATTCTCTAAATCTACGGTTTTGAATTCAATCTTGCCAGTCTTTCTAAAAAACCGATTATAAAAATAGACAATACCACTCAAGTTTTGCATTACAAGTGGCAGCTACCAGCAACTTTCTCATTTCCTTTTCCCCAGGCTACTCTTTCACTATGAGAAAATAAAGTGCTCTATGACAGAGGCTTAGAGATGTGAACCAGGAGGCTCAGAGACCACAGACTTCCCATGCCCTTGTGTCCCTACTTCTTCACTCACAAAAAAGAGATGGAGATAGCCACCAGCTTTCAACAAAGGCACCACAGTGCCCTTGAATTGCAGAACTGAGTTATTCATTTTCTCCTAGAACTGGCTACTCCCATTATTTCCTTCAGCATGGTCTTGTTCCTTCTTGATTCTTTTTCCTATAAATGTCCACTTTAATTTAGGCTACCTCTGGCAGTCCCCAAGGCCTCAAGCATGGGGCACCACGGACATCAAAGCCTGCAGCTCCCCTCTTTTCTTTTAGCTGGAAAACAGAGCCTCACACACCGAAGTTCCTGTGTAGCCAGGAGAATTACCTACTTATGGAAAGCTTTCTTATGAATTACCTTTTACCTTAGGAATTGCCTTTCTTATGGAAAACACCCTAGCAGTTATTTATACATCCCCCAAGATGTGAGTTCGTGCTGTAGTTTTCCCTCAACTAAGCCCATAGAAGTGCCTTTATGTACCTGTCCAGCTATTTTTACAGAGCTTTTCAGAGATCTACTGCCTTTTGAAGCTCTTGTCTGTTAAACTGCATTGAAATTGGCCAATTCTTTAAGAAGACCAGTCTGACAGGTGGGCTCACAGGCTTTTGGTATTCCTACAGCCCTTGTTGTCTCCAGAAAAGGAGCACACAAAACCCAGCAAATGTTCCTCCCTCCTGCCAGCCAGCCTGATGAAGATGGTGCCTGTGGGATTAACAGCCCCCAAGCCAGGATACTCCGGACTATGGGGAAAGGTCCAGGGTTAGGGTAAGGGTTGGAAAAGTTTCTCTTTGGATGAAGGAAGGTGACATTAAGAGCAATCAAATGTAGTTAAATCACACTTCCCCTCTCTTAAAATATCCCAGTGTAGATTCACAAACTTACCGAGGTATTTTTGATGGACTTTTATTCTTTCCATCTGAAATCTCCATCTGTGGTCAGGGGAAATTCCTACACAAATCCCACGTTGCACAGTTCAAGGTTTCCTGATACCAGCCCTTTCTGATGAGGGTCAGCATCCCACAAGGCTCTCTACACCCTTCAGTTCCCCACCACCACCCTGCTCCTCTTGCTTCTCTCTTATCTTAAAAATTATAATGCGTTTTCTCCCCGCCTTAGTCTGGGTCTCCCTCTCTCCTTTTTCTCTAAGGATTTTCAAATATTGGACAACACAAGACAAAAATTCTGTCTTCCTTTTTTTCTTTCTAGCTTGAAAGGAATAATTTCACCTAGGTGGCTGCAGTGAACACGCTGCAATAAGAAGCTTTTCTAGAAGGCTAAATTAGTGGTGGTACCAACTGGGAGTGATGCTGGTTTATAACATCAGATATAATCTCTCAGCAACAGGAGGAAAATGCTTGCAGAAAAATCCTGTTTGTCATTGGCCACTATGGTGGTGCATCCAATTACTCTGCTTTCACTTCAGATCCAGGGGCACAGTTCAGAGGAGAAGTCACACAGCTGCGATAAAAACGTGTGAGGCAGGGACCCAGCCAGCAGGAATTCGAGTTTGTCTGTGCCCTGCTCCATAGGACAGGGCACAAAGTCTGTCCTGGCTTCTTCAGATCCTTTTGGGCTCCCTGGAGAAATCTCAAGGCTTTTCATAGTCTGAAGAGATGAACACAGAGCAGGCAGGTCATTTGTTCAGAAAACTGAGTCAGCACATCAAATCCTGTCTGGAGCCAAAGGAAATCTGACCTAAAGACTCTAAGTCTGTTCTGAATCCTACTGGGCCACTGGTCTATGAAATCTCTTTTTTTTCCCATGTTAAATTCGGTCAGGGACGGTCTGGCATGGAGCTAGTGCTGCACAGGGGCTGGGATGCACTGGGCACCCTGGGGAGACCCACGGCCTCCGTTGTGAACTCCCTCACCGATTATTCCTCCTCTTCCCACTCCATTGCTCTCCCACCTGCCAATATCATCGATTATCCTTTCTAACTGTCATTCTCATTGATTTTGCCTGACTTCTCCCCCGTTCCAGCCTTGCTGGCAGCATGTAAGGATTGGGTTTGCCAGGGGCAAGTATCCCTGGTGTGACCACAGAGCCATTGGTCACAGAGGGGTGGCCAGAAAAGACCAGTCAGTGCCAATCCCTGGGGCACAGGACATGCTGGGCACACAGGTGACATCACTCTGGTCGTTTCCTCAGCACATCCCCCCCATCAGCACAATTCTCTTCCTCACAGAGCTCCTGCGGAACCCAAGATGGAGATTTCAATGCTGAAGCTAATTCTGCTTTAAGAAGTGCTTGCTGCTGTAGGCACATAATGGAGCAATTTGTGGGTTTCATAATATTAATTTCTTTCTTTTCAGCCAATTACCATGATACATTTGCAGAAACGTTTTTCCAATATCCAGCCAGCTTTACAGGTGACTGAAAATGTACACCAGCTACACCATTTGCAATATTTTCCTGTCAGTCATCAACTAATATATTCAGAGATGAATTCCCTTTTTCCTAGGCCAGTTCTAAGTCAGATTTAGTGACTGAAAACAACATTAGCCTTGTTGACATCTTTTATCAGAATCCCTTTTGTTGGCGGGGAGACACATGCCAGACTTTCCTGAATCATAAGACTGATTACACTTTAAAATCACAAGAATTGAGGGGAGAGCAGGGCAGGGGCAGTGGCAGCAATTTCCATGGCTAGATTGGGCAGCAGAAGGGTGCAAGCCCTTTCCCCTGCCCCTGAGCTTGAGTCTGAATTTGAAATTCACCACTAATAGAGAGAAGTCAGGTTCTGATAACAACTCTACTTCTCTTCCACCACAGCCTCCAACTACCCTGTTGTGCCTTCAGACCATGAAACAAATCCCTGTTAAAATCCTTTTCTTGGCTATTGCACACTGTTTTCCTGACTCCTGATTTTGCAGTGCTTTCCCTGCATTTAAATCCATAACAATCTTAAAAGAGCCCACGAACCCCAGCAGTCTGCTGTCCTAGACTGTCCCTGGGGCTGATCCCATCCCAGGGTGTGCAGGAGCAATATGAGAGCTCAGGTGTCCTCGTTCATGACCACCAGCTCTAGCACCATCCTATTTTTCTCCTCGATAAGCAAGACCACCTGGTTCTGCTCTCTGAAGGTAATACTTGCCTGCCCAGCAGTCAAAGCTGAGCTTCTGCTCAATAAGTCACAGCCACATCACATTTTTGCTCCTCCAGCACGTGTCAGCTTCTGTTTCCTGTGCACTGCACCCTTCCTGGGCAATGCAGATGCAAATCAGCACACATCCAGCTCTGAAGAAGATAAATAAATTTACCTTTGGTTCCTAACCAGTAGCTTTTCCATTTAATTTCCCAGCTCCTTGTTGTAATCACCCTCTACACCATATCGATCCCATCCATCATCTGCCCAGCCCAAAGAGTAACGATGGTAACGCTGCCCTGTGTGTTCCCAAAAATGCACAGTAATTGCAAATTGCAGCAGGCATCACTTCCCTGACCCATGCTCCCTCTTCCTTGATAACCTCCTCATCCAGACATGGCTTGATGTATGATTTGTCTCTGGGAGAAGCTCTCCTCTGGCAGGTAAAGCTGTCACACAGACTCTCAGGTGAAGTGTAAAAAGAGAGAATTGTCCACTTTAAATACAGGGAGCTGCCAGGAGGAGAGGTCACATCTCCAAGTGCACCCCTGGCCTGGTGCTGCCTGTTCACTCCTGAACCACAAACATTTTGATAGAGCCACATTTTGAGAGGCAAGTCAGCAGATCCCTGTGGAGACCAAGGCAGCTCAGTTTTACCCCAGCCTTCTCCACAGAGTTCCAGATGTCAGCTAGGGGTTAGATAAACCTCTGCTTTTTCTTCTCCAGGACCCTGTAGTGCCTCAGCTGTCTCAGGTCTGTTTTGACCCAAATAGAAACCTTCTGCAGCAGATGCACAGCCTGTGATCTCTCCAAGGAGGTACTTGGTGCTCTCAATGCTTGCTCCATGCTCAAGACAGTAAAGACAAACTCTCAGTGTGGTTCAGATGAGTCAGGCCAGAAGAAGTCTCATCTCAGAGGGTTCCCTGGGACAAATGGGGGATCCTGTGGGTCTGATTCATATCTAAGTCTCAACTTCATGGAAACCCCCTTCATCCAGCAATTGCCTGGGGATATATGTGCCCACCACATTGGGCTCCTGAGAGTAGATTTAGTTGGATATTGGGAAAAAATCCTTCCCTGGGAGGGTGGGCAGGCCCTGGCACAGGCTCCCAGAGAAGATGTGGCTGCCCCTGGATCCCTGGAAGTGTCCAAGGCCAGGCTGGACAGGGCTTGGAGAAACCTAGGTTAGTGGGTGGTGTCCCTGCCCATGGCAGGGGGTGGCACTGGATGGTTTTTAAGGCCCCTTCCAACCCAAAGCAGTGTGGGATTCTATGATTCCTGAGGGATTGCTTCTTTGGTGCTGTGCTGAACCTCCTGCCACAGTTTTGCCCCTCTGAGAAACACCTGCCCCAGCGTGTTGGGGCAGGAAAGGCCCTCACTGCTGAAAGCAGCACTCCTAAAGCATTAGGAGAGAAATCAATTTTAACACCCTCGGGTCTTGGCTGTGCCTGGACTGTCTCTCCTTTTCCTGCCACAGTGTTCAGCACTGACACAGAGCAGACCTGGCTCTGCAGCAGCACAGCAGCCTGCTCCAGCAACAGGGTGTTGTGCTGCACACAAGTAATGAGAAAACTGGGAATAGCGTGGAAGAGAAGAGATTATTAGATAATAAATTATCAATGCACCAAAAACTGCTCTGTACATATTTTTCCCCCCTTACAGCTTCCCTAATATCCTGGGAAAGTGACAATTACACAATTTAAGGAGGTTAGCTTTATTAAAATCCTTTTTTTATTGCTTTGCTTTTAATAGATGGTTGAGATAAAGCATCAGATTAGAGGGAGGTCACAAAATAAAATATTTAATACTCATGGAAAGAACAATTTATTTTCCCCTCTGCATGCAGCAGCAGCAGAGAGGCAGAGGGTGCTGGTGGCAGCTCTCTGAAGAGGCTGCTCTGCAGAGACCATGCAGGAGACACAAGAAAAGGCCAAGGATTTTCAAAATTAAGGTGGATGTGTGTGAGTAAAACTCACTTTTGCCAATATGAAATAACGGATACCAAGAGATGCATTTTCCACGGGTTGCACTCACTCATGGGCTCTGACTTAAATATTACAGGTTGGAAAACCCCTTCCTGCTCATCAGGAAAATCACATACCCTCTGTACCCTCTGCTGGACGGGTGCTGCAGTCTGTGTGCCACTGCAGCCACAAGCACCGCTCCAGCTCTGCAGGGAGCACCATGACAGCAACACTGCAGCAGCCCCTCAGCCTCTGCAGCCCTCAGCAACCTGCTGCATATGTAAAGCCCTTTCTAAAGTCTTATTTTCCACCAAGAGACTATTCCAAACGTAGCTCATTGCTCACCTCTTTTAAGCACTGATGGCAAATGAGGAACGGATGAGCTGGGTTGTGCTGTCAGGTGCTCAGGGCAGGACCCTGGAGGCCACTGCCTTGCACACACATCAGCTTTGCTAAAAATTCCTCTGTGGAGCTGATTCTCCATGCACCTTGGCACAGACTGACTCCCTCGGCTCTTCCAAGCCAGGATTTCCTTGGACAGAGCGAGGCTAAGAGTTCTCAGTGAAGATGGATGGTGAGTAATGTGTGCTTTTATGAGACAGAGTGTTCTTGCATGTCCAGAGGTAAGAGGCCAGTGCCCTACACAGTGCCACTGTCGAGCCACCTGGATTAATAATAATGGTTTCCACATGCTCCTGTGTGGCAGAGAAAAACTCTTTTCCATATACAACTTGCAGTGTGCTATGAAGCAAAGCGGAAACTATATGGATTGTTAACTACACTGCAGGTGAGAAATAATAGCCCCCAGCTCGCAAAGCCACTGTCTAATTACTCCTTATTGACAGTCTCATGAGCCCAGCACGTACTTTTATTGCCCAAAGCCAAAAAAAGAAAATAAATTTAAAAATCAGCATGCCAGGGTTCATTAGAAGTTAGGTCAAGGCTCAGCCTACAATCCAGGTAGCCACTTACCTTTCTCATGTGCAGCATCCAACCCTTTGATCCACAGTGGATGCCTGGATGGCCAGAAGCACATAAAGCATTCCCAGCTGGGTGAGTGATGCACAGAGTGATTTCCTGAGGGTTTGAACTCTCCATTTTCACACCTGGAGATGCTGTTTCCTGTTCTGGGGAAGGCCTGTGGCTGTCCCTGTGTTACTGGGAGCACTGGGTGATTCACCAGTTTGAGCCAAAAGTGCTGCTGAATCACACAGCAAATGGATGAGAGGAAATAAAGTTCCTTTGTTTGTGATGGACCCTGCATGGCTCAGCTTGATAAAATCAGCAGCTGGAGATGGATGATGCTGGGAATCACGTCTGAGCTACAAACGTAACACAGTGACAGAAATTAATAGAGTCCTCAGACTCTGAACACCAGGGCATGTGTTTTAATTTAGAAGGACTGAAAGTAAGAAATCATCTCACTGTCACATCTCCAGGTCAGCATTTGACTCATTAACTTCAGCTTTGGGCACAGGTAAAGGAACTAAGCCATGCTCCATACAGCTGCCAGAGCTACACAGGCTTTCTTTGGTTTTTAACGTGTTCATTACAAGTTGCTCATGTGTCTTGAAGGGGCATCAAAAAAAGGATCCACACTAAATAATCAGGCTTAATCTCTTTAAGTTTTGTTGAAGTCACTTTCCCAGGGCCTTAGGCAAAAATCAGTCCTAAAAGCATTGAGAAGCTGTGCTGTGGTAGTTAGATAATTTATTATTCCATAACTCTGGGTCCTAATCTAATTAGAGATTGTATCTAGGATTCACTTCAACATCTATTTATTTTTCTATTTTTACTTGCAAACATTCACAAAGAAATTAAGTTGTACGTGGGGAGATGGGGCATGTCCTGCATCATTCCTGCTGGGCTCCCAGATCCAAATTGAACTCCCCATTTCATTATCAGGGACCAAGAAACAACAGAAACAAGACCCAGATGAACAAATTACTCATAGAACTCTGGAAATTATAGCAAAAACTTCCCACCTAGAGGGAAAACACACAGAAAATGTGTCCAAACCCGAATTTGTCCTTCCCAGCCAATTCCCAACCTTCCTTTTGCACATCCCTATGGTTTGCATCCGCAGCAGGTGACTGCAGCAGGTCTGACAGGTCATTTGCCCTGGCTCGTGGCATGGGGACCGTGCTGTCCCCCAGGGCTGCAGGAATCCATCACTGCAGCACCTGGAAATGGTCCCTGGCTTGCTCCTCACCCTGGGGTGATCCTGCAGACAAGACATGATTTATTTGTTTAAAATAACCAGAAATGCCTCTCAGAGCCTGTCAGGGACCTGAAATAAATACCTGAGGTGCAATAAAGTGCAAATAGAAAGGGGAAAAAGGAAAAAAAACAGAAGGAATCTTATGGCATATGTTAACATAGTATTGTTAGGGCAGCATGGGTATAAACCAATCCCCTTCATTTGCTCCATAGAGAGCTCACAAACATTTATTTTCTTCTTCTGCAAGCAGAAATAATGGCTTGTGTTGGAAAGATTTTGCAGAAATTTTTGGAACATCAGCCTTTTCTATTAAAAAGTCTAAGAGATTGAGTTGGCAGTTCTGAAAAATAATAAATCCCACTTCTGGCCTATATTTTCCAAAATAAAAGTTCCAATGTACTGCAAAAATACTCAATGACTGTCCTCAGCATCAGCACATGTGAAGAGAAGCTGGACTCCTTTTGTGGGCATGCAGTCCTGAAAGCCTTTCTATCCAAGTATTAACAGATTTAAAGAAAAATAAAATTTAAAAAAGACACTTACAGGAGGGCAGCTGCTTCACTGACCTCCAGATCCCTCAGTGTCTTCATCAGTGCTTCCCCTCTTGGAAAGGAATTGCATGATGAGCAATACTCCAATGCATTTCTCCTGTAGGCCTTGGAAGGAACTTTTGGGTTCTTGGCAGAGGGAGACAATAAACCTTTGCCTTCACCCACCTTCCTCTCCTATATGCACTCATCAGGAAGGTCATTCAGGGCACCAAAAACCTCTTGACTTTAACAGCGAGTCCAGAGGAGGCCACCAAGATGGTCAGAGGGATAGATCTGATCAGAGGGATAGAGTTCCCCTCTCCTGGGAGCAAAGGCTGAGAGAATTGGGATTGTTCACCCTGGTGAAGAAAAGGCTTTGGGGTTACCCTATTGTGGCCTTCCAATGCCTGAAGGAGCCTGCAAAAAAGATGGAGAGAGATTATTGACAAGAGGTTGGAGTGACAAGACAAGGGGAATAGCTTCAAATTGACAGAGGGCAGGATTAGGCTGGATATTGAGAAGAAACTCTTCCCTGTGAGGGTGGGCAGGCCCTGGCACAGGTGCCCAGAGAAGCTGTGGCTGCCCCTAGATCCCTGGCAGTGTCCCAGGCCAGGCTGGACAGGGCTTGGAGCAGCCTGGGACAGTGGGAGGTGTCCCTGCCCATGGCAGGGGTGGAACAAGATGATCTTTAAAGTCCTTTCTGACTTACACAATTCTGTGATTGTATGGTTCTAATTCCACAGCACGCTCCTCGTGGGACACTGGGGCTGTGATGGTCATGCCTGCACCCCTCAATCCCTGGGCTTCCTCTCCCACAGCACCCAAGCAGGGAGGAATCCGGCCCTGCAAGGAGGTGGTGGCAGCACGTTCCAGAAAGGAGCAGGCAACTTGCACCTCCTTGGACACCAATTGCCCATTCTCCCTTGTGCCTCCGTTCCTACTGCAGATCACAGCCCCAGGGAGCTCTGCTGCCTTCCAGAGTGTGCCTCTCTCCCCATGTCCTCCCCTTTCCCCAGTCTCTGTGAGGAGGACACAGCCCATTTCCTGCATTAGCTGTCAGCACGGTGCTATCTACCTGCCTGACCATGAAAAATGAAGCACAAACTCATCTGCTGTGTGCAAAGGCCTTTAGCCTCCCTGGCTCTCGCTGCTGAATTTCAGCCTGCTGGGGCACAGCACCAAGGAGATGGCAGCTGGGATCCCCTGGCTTGGGAGAGGGCACCAAAACTGTACCCACACCATCTACAAACTGGCATAAATTAGAAACTGAGAGCAGAAATCTTTGGGAAAGGACCCTGGCTCTGTTTTCCCACCATCTCTGACCCTGTGCCTTATTCACCTCTCACTGGGCACTCTGTAAATGTTCTCATAGCATCTCACACATTTCTTTTTAAAGGAATAGCTAAATCTGCTCTTTCACAGCTCAGAAGTGTTGTTTTTCATGAATACATTTATGTATCTATTCATAACTATTGATACACAACTGTGCACTTTAAATCACCCATGTGTTTTACTGGGACTTTGTAACCAGATTTCTTCAGCAAACCTTCACCTTATAGATAGGACAGGCCCATGCAAGTGTATCATCTTGGGCTGTTAAGACTGAAGCAATAAAAAATTCTCTGAAAATCTGCTGTGAGAGTTCAGCTGACTTATAACTAATCACTGCATTTCACTTTGCTATGGGAGTCACATTAATTATCACAAAATCAGAAGGAGCTTCATCCACCTCTCCTCTGAGTCACTGAGAAAAAAAATTAAAACTTATTATCTTCTATATTCTTCACTGGCTCTCTTCAAAATCTCATAACAGCCAGAAATTCAGATCAAAAAATATGACACTTTCCAATTTCCCTTGATTTAATTTTCTCAAGCTGACGAATTTAATTGCAATATTTGCGTGGTACCTTGAGTTCTGCTTTCTCACTCTTCCCGTTGCTGAAATGTGGTTCCCTGGTCCTGCTCCCTAAGCTTAAATCTACACAGATGTTTCCAAATTTGTATTTGTTAGAGATTAATTACCATCATTCCCCAGTGGATCATCCCACAGGGATCAGATACTCGGTTTGCCATCAGAGATGTAACTCACACACACATATCATGTGGTTATCTAAGAGAGCCTGTGCAATTAGGTATCTCAAAAAGGATAAATTGTTTAAAGTGAGACAGATTAAAAGTGAAATCTGGATTTTTTTTTTTTTAAGTTTCCACATGATATGAGCCTGGGAGATGGAGTTGGCAAGCAAAGCTACTGGAGCAAAATTAAAATTCAGCTTGGACACCAAGAACTCAAACAACATCAAGGTGAGGCGATATTTTAAATGTCTACAGATTAAAAAGCTTTTCATGGATTTCAGACTTTACCCCTTTCTATACTTTTGGGTTTAGAAATAGTTTTGAAAAACAGTAGCAGCAGTGAAACTATAACTAGGTGAGAGGGATAGGTTTTAATTTTTGTGCCCTGCTGCAGCCCCTACACCCCTTTACCTCCCAGCAGAGGCAACCCCAGCAAAGCCTTTTCCTTCCCTGAACTTTATTTATAGCAAGTTTTTTTGGGATGAATGTTGCAGATCTGAGTATCTTTTGAGATAGAGGTGAGTCGTCCTGTGTGCCAGGCTCTCTGTGTGCATGTATTTCATATTCCAGGACTTTACAGCAGACTTTCAAAGGTAAGAGTCAGGAATCTTAAACATCTTTGGAGATTTACAGCCAAAAAAAACCTTTAGATACAGGATGCTCTCCTGACAACTAGCAGTCACCAAAGATCCTGCAGTAATTTTCTCAAGGCCAAAAGGATTTAATGTCTTTATATGAAGGAATGGCAATGGAGAGAGAAAGGTATAAAGTGCAAATCTGCCTTGCAGCATTTCAGTATCCCCCAGCTACATCTTGAACGTGCCCAAGCACGGTTTGTTCAGCAAATTGCAGCTCTGCCCTGCAGCCCCACTGCAGGCTCTGAGGTGCCCTGACCTCCTGGTGCTGCTGCAGGCACTCAGGGCTTCCCCTCTGCCCTGTCACAGGAGACACTTCTCTTGCTGTGTGCTAAAAGCTGCAAATTCCAGCGGTGCTGCCACACAGGATCCAGCTGAGTCCTTTTATCCCTAATCCCTGGATTTGCCCCTCAGTGCAGGCCACCACCACCCCTCTGCTCCTGAGCCCCCAGCCCCATCCAGAGCACAGTGCATTAGGGGCTTTTCATTTACTGGTGGGCAAATCTCACACAGAACATGGGCTGAAGGACCGCACAATCAGGAGATACCCCCTAGCAGAGGGTGACATCCCTCAGCATGTCCTGGGTGCTGACAGAGGAAACCTTGTGGCACCAAGTTCAGTGTTCATAGGAGGGTTCTGTCCATCAAAGGTGAGAGCAGAGAGCGGGGGAGGAAATGTTTTAAGGTGAAAACAAGTGGAAAATTCTGTGCTGTTTGCCCAATCCCGAACAGGACATCCTTGTGCCAAGGAAATCAGGATTCTTTAGTCATTCCAATTGGCTTCTGAGTATGGGCAACTTGGAAATGACATGTGATTGCATTCATTATTATTTTGCTTACAGAGCCAGCCAATCTGTCAGCTCAGACTGGGTCCTGCAGAGACCTACCAGTGCTCAGACCCAAACCTTTGCAATCCTGCCTAGCTTGAGCAGGGCACGTCTGGCAGCTTGGTGCTGGCTTTAGCAGTGGCTCCAGAGACAGGAGCTCATGCACACACTCATCACTGAGTCTCTGTTCTCATGTGATGCCTCGAGGGGCTTACCTAAAACAGAGGATGAACAAAGTTAAGAGAATAAAAAGCAGTTGAATTTATTGAAGGGCCTTCAAGGTGCATTTAGGGCAGACTCAGCCCACCCAGGGGCTACACCCAAAATGGACGACAGGTCACGAGTTTTTCATACTTTATAAGTTTTGTCCATTTGCATATTGAGGTTTAATCCTCCAGTTACAGCTTTAGGTGATAAAGTCAATTACTCCAAGTTTGCTCCCCCCAGTTCACTGCTGTTTACATATCTTGAGGCCTGAGACAGAGAGGTGTCCTTGAGATTCGGGCTTGGAGGGGAATTGTTTTGTCAAAAAATGCTGAGAACAGGAGGTTAGCACCCTATCTGGAGTTTAGAGTTATACACTAAAAGAATCACAGGATTACAGATATACGAAAAATACAGAAGCTAAAATCCTGAGGCATCAATGCAAGCCCTGCAGCAGTTCCCTGCGTGCCCAGCTTTGGAAGCTGCAGCCTCTTGCCCTGGCTGTGCCCCAGGAGCAGCACGGCAGCACTGACAGGCTCCGGAGCCAAGGGCTGTCTGAGCTCTCAGCTGCAGCCACAGGGTCAGCCCAGCTCTGGCTCTGCCCTGATGACTTTTCACAGTAAACATTCCCCGTGATTGGATCCAGGATGGATGAATCGTGGAGGGATGGAAGGTTTTACACTGCAGAAATGAGTCTTTTCTTCCCAGCTGCAGCTTTTCCCTCTTGGTAGACACTTGGCAAAGGAATGGCCACAGAGTCTTGACCTTTTCTTTGCCCTGAATAGAAACGAAACATTTTTTATTATTTTTTCCTTTGTTAAATTATTAACTATCTTTCCAAAGAGAAGAAAAATAATGCCATCAACTGCTGTTTATCTTCAGTTGGGGCTTCTCCTGATTTCTCCTCTCTCTGCATTTTCTGTATTTTGAATTGAAATGTTATTTCAAACTAAAAATATCAAAACCTGTCATTTGAATCCCATCAATTTCCAAAATGCTGCCTTTTTTTCTTCCCTGCAAACTTAAACTGTCAAATCAATACCAGTTCTGCATGCTGCACCTGCAAAAACACACAATATCTTCAAATAACCATTTTCCAACGTCAATCTTTTGGAAAGAAACACTCAGATGAGGTCCAGACACAGGGGCCAGGCTGGGGCAGGGACAGGATGGGGTCCCGTGGCTTTCTGCAAAGCACAAGAACTGCAAATGAGATAAAGAATTAATTTGTGATCCTTCTCTCTTTAGTCAGACTTGTAGGAATACACTGATATGGTGTTAATCAGCGACTGGATCATCATCCTCTGCCATGGAATGGGTTGGATAGGAAGAAACCCTAAAGCTCATCTAGTTCCAGCTCCCTGCCATGGGCAGGGACACCTCCCACTAGACCAGGTTGCTCAGAAAAGCTCCTGCGTAAGGAAAAGGTCATGGGAAGAGACATTTTCCAACATAATCCAATGTCTAGCACCCATATAGGGGTCACCTGTGCATCTCACAGTGGGGACAAGAACCTCTTGTCTGGTTGGTTTTCATTTCCAAATGTCCTTCAGTTAAAACAATCCAGTTTCTTTGAAACTGAAGTTATTTGAAAAGTGTTCCTTTCTGTCAATCACCAGTAAGAAGTTATGAAGTGACAGGATCTTCTCTCAAATTTTCCATTAAGAATTTAATTTCAGAATCGAGAAATTTTAGTTTCAATTCTGTTGTTCATCTTTAGTGGGTTTTTTTCAACTTTGTGACAAGTCTATTGTAACTTATAACACATTACTGTGACTGACAAGTTCTACCATGATGGAATGCACTAATCAAAACACTCCTGACTTTTTATTTAAAAAATATCAGGGACAACAGACACCAAATACTTGTTCTCTAACATAAAACATCTCCTGTTTGTTCCAATGAAGCGAGTTAAAGTTAACACATAGATCAAAGTGTTGCCTACTTGAAAACTGTCAAACCATTTCATTGTAAACTAGATGGGAAGTACTTTGAAACACAGGGAAAAAAACCTGATGTTTCATTCAGCAAGCCAATTCCCAGCCATCCCTAATGCAGGGAAGAAAAACATCAGTGTGATTTGCTTAGCAGGTTGTCATAGTACACCATTATCAGTTAAAACTGTTCTTCACTATTAATACTGTGTCACAAAATGATGGTAAAACAAGACGAAGATGAAAGTAAATTGAAAGTGTCATCGTTCCAAAGTAAAACATTTTCTGGTCTATTTTAAAGACAAGGGAATGTAAGATATTTGAGAACATTTGCTGCTCTGGCCCTGTCCCCCAGGCACTGTGGATGGTGGGATAACCCTGGATAGCCATCCCAGGTGCTGGAGCCTGTCAGGGCACAGCAGAGGTGCTGAGGCAAATCAGGAAATTTCTACCAACTCCAGCATCAAATCTTCTCACCTTCTGACCTACTTGACTTTAAATTTTCAAAAAAATAATAAACTAAGTAAACGCTGAAAAATAACCTAGTGATGCTGAACCACAGACAGGTCAGCTGTCGAAACTTGTTCAAAAGGCTAAGGACTGCGTCAGTAAGTAGGAAATACACCCGGGAAATAAAATTAAAAATAGATTAAGTTATTTAACACGGTAGAGCTTGTAAGGAACCTAAATAATAACACCAAAACCCAAAAAATTAAGTCAAATTAGTAATAATTTTATGACCAGGAGAAGAGTTCCTCCATCACTCATTAGAGCTGTTCCCAGCTGTCCCTGCAGAGGGTAATGCTGCCCAATAAAAATGATGGATACATTTGTAGAGATATTTCAGTGGTTACTTGTTACAAAAAAAGTAAAAAATCAGACTACAAGGGGAAAGCAATAGTCCAGAAGATATTTATATAAATTACATGTTTTCAAATCAGCTGGGGCTGCTGAGATTCACTGCCAGGTACTTGGAAGTGGTGGAGACAATCTGAGGGCTGTTAGCACTTATCTTTAAAAGTCAGGGACTGTGACGAGTCCCAGAAGAGCAGAGAACAGCAAACATAGCAGGGAATTACAGGCCAGGCAGTTTAACTTCAATTCCCAGAAAAAATATTGCAACAAATCATCAAACAAACGCTTTCTAAGCACCGGCAAGATAACAAGGCAGTGAGGGACAGCTGACACGGATTTGTCAAGAACAAATATCAAGCCAATCTCATATTTTTTGTATGACAGGGCAGCAGGACTCGGGGAGGGGAAGTCACTGTTGTATACAATGACCGCAGCAAGGCCTTTGGCATCATTTTCCATGGCACTGCTTTAAGCAAGGCACAGAATTGTGATTAGGTGACACTGTCAAGGTGCACGAGGTGGAAAACACGGTCAGAGAGCAGCTCTCACTGGTGTGTGCTCACACTGCAGGAACACATCTGGATTCATTGGGTGAGGATTCATCCTGGGCCACTGTGACCATGACGTGACACAGGCAAAATGCTGGGAAAGATACGGATGGACTGGGAAACTGTGGGGAAAGTCAAGAAGAAAAGTTGTAGAGGTAAATTAGGATAAATCCTCATGTTGGAGTGCTGCAGCCTCAGACAGGGAGATGGACAGACCATCCTCCACTCCTGCTCCAGGCAAAGTGAGGATGAAGATGTTTGAATTGGAGCAATGCATGCTGAGGGCCAGAGCCAAAAGGAACTGTTGGATTTGAGGGGTAGCAGAGCACCAGAAAACTGACTGTCCAGAAAGCATAACAAATATCCAGCCCTGAGGTTTTGGGGAAAGGTCAGGCAGACAGAAAAGGAGGGTAATACCAGGAAAAATACTTCCTCACCAGGGGAAGCAGAGGGGCAGGCAGCGACCTCTGCTCTCTGGTTATCAGTGATAGGACTCCAGGAAGGGCATGAAACTGTGTCAGGGGAGACTTAAGCTGGAGATCAGGAAGAGGTTCTTCCCCCAGAGGGTGCTGGGCACTGCCCAGGCTCCCCAGGGAATGGGCACAGCCCCAGATCTCCAGGAGTGTTTGGAAAATGCTCCCAGGGGTGCACAGGGTGGGATTGTTGGGGTCTCTGTGCAGGGCCAGGAGCTGGACTGGATGATCCCCGTGGATTCTTTCCAGCTCAGGATGTTCTGTGATTCTATGGAAACACCTCCCCTCCTGAATTTATCTCCGCTGCACTGCCTGCCCAGAAAAGTGTGCACCATACACTGCATGTCAGGAGGATGCTCTTTGTCTTATTTTTCTATTATTCTCCATCAGTTTTTTACCATTCTTCAAGGAAAAAACACATCTTGTAGAGAAGCTCCACACCCATCACTGTTAGTGACCCTGTGAACAGGATGATTAATTCTCTGCTGTGTAGAGAGATTCATCCTGGTGTCTAATGAAGATAGCACCAAACAGAAAGTAAAATACACTTCCACAACAATGGGTCCATTTACAAAGAAAAACAGCACACTGATGTTTTCCACCACCACAAACCTCCCCCCCCAAAAAACCTTTGGGTCAATAATGAGGCATTTGTCATTTCACGCAGAGTCAAAGCCGCCAGTTTTCCCTTCATGTTGATTTCCCTAAAGTATCCCCTGCAGCTTATGTCTTCAGAGGAATAGAAGGGATATTGATACAGCATAGGAGCCAGGAGCACTCACACAGTTGGGTTAGACAGGGGCCCAGGGCACGAATCACCCCGGGTAGGAAATTAAAGGAGCAGAGAAAAGGAAGGGAATTGGGATCCCCCTGCTCCTCTGGACTGGGGCAGCATCCAGCCAGCCCCAAACACACAAAGTTCTGCAGTTTCCTTAATGGCACAGTACTGTAAATCTCAGGATCAAAGGCATGAACTCATCACCCACTGATGTCAGTCCAGGAATAAATTCACCTCCTGAGAAAACATCAATCAGCTGGCCAGGTACACCAAGTGCTGTACTCAGACACAGCCTGCAAAAACAGCATATCCAGGAATAGCACACGAAACTAAAGTGAATTAATGCCTTTTTTTTTTTTTCCCCACTGCTCAATCTGTCCACTTTTACAAACAAAGTGCAATTCCCAGCATGGAGCCTTTTCCCTGTGTTCTGTGATTTCATGATGCATCTCTTCCTCAGCCCAGACCCCACGTCAACTCCATTTCTTTAAAATAAGTTTTTCCCTACGCCAGGACTCCTAGAGAGATGCTAGTAAAGAAGAGACAATGCTACCTATTCATTTCACTTCTTTTGACCCAAAACAAAGATGAAACCACAGCAGACAGGCACAGCCTGGGGCAAACACAAAAAAAAAATTTAAAAAGGATCTATTTATTTTGGCCCTGTGCACAGCTGTGAAAAATATTGCGGCTTTGTCAAGCCTTCACCTTTTGCTGATATCCCTCAGGGAGCTGCATTCCCTGGGAAACATGTGCCATGCCTTCATATTTTGGGGCCCAAGGACCCCAAATTTCTGATCTGCATCAGCAGAACTCCCTTCACTCATGGCCTTGGGACAGGTATTGCCCTGAAAACAGAATTTTAGCTGAGCAACTGCTAATACAGAGCAAGACCTTGAAGTTGCTGCACATTTTCAGCACCAGTGTGGTGTATCTGACACAAGGTCTGTGGTTTTGGCCCATATCCCTACTTTCTGCTATTTATTTATACTTCTCTTCCCAACCTTTCCGTCCCCTCAGAGCTCCCCCCGGCTTTGCATTCAGTGAGTCTCTAATTCCAGGCACTTGCAGGTTGATTTTCTCTTCCCATACCGAAACCACTCCAGTTTCTGCTCTCAGCCACCCTGCCAGGAATCCCAAACCCCTGCCCTGACCTCCCTGCTGGGATGCCCAGGCCCCCACAGCAGAGATAAGGCTGCAATGTGCTCTGGGAATGCAAACCAGGTGTAAAATGCAGCCTGGAGGGCAAGGCAGGGGAGAATTCCTGTTGGCACAGTGTAAATCTGAGCCCAGATAAGGGGATTAATCCCCTACTGGGGTTTATCTCCACTCCCCCACAGCTCACCAAGCTCCTCTTAGAGTGATTGCCTAGAGATTATGCTGGGAAGAATTTAGACTCCTGTTGGTTGCATTGCATATTAATAATTTAAACAGGTAGGGCAATATATCAGACATATTTAAAAATCTTGCCGTACTTTTTATGGTATTTTAAAATTGATCGCCCCTGGTTTAAATACAGGGACTCTGAAATACAGTTAACACCTACCATACTTCACCATTACATCCATTTTTAATTATCAAGAACACCAGGCAAAGTTTGCAGTATATTTAACAGAGTTTTATGTTTTGTCACAAGTACCTAAATTATTGATGTGCCACACATTTTATTAAGCATAGCATTTCATAAGAACAATAGTTTGGGGATATAATTCCACCAAATTGTTGAGGCAGAGGGAGGAGCCTCCAGAAGCAATTCCTGAAGAGGGAGGGAGGTGGGTGAGAGCAAGGTCAGTTTTGCACTTCTCTTGGTGCTTTGGAGAGTGAGGACCAAAAGATCCCATCTACCTTTCTATAGGAGGACAGATAGGATCCTGGTTTTTACCTTGGCACTGAAGAGATATCTCCAAAAGGCTCTGGGTGCTTCCTCTAATTGAGGAAGGGATTGAGGAAGGGATTTTGCTCCTTTAAGAGCTCTCTGTGGCTGCACGTGGAGCAGGCAGAGCTCCACTTGTGGAGCCTCTCACATCCCCTCTCACCCCGTGGCCCCAGCAAAACCAAGCACTGCTACACGAGATTTAGACATGGCAAGCCTCAGATGATGCAAAGAGCCAGGAGCAGCAGAAGAATCAGAGAGGGCACCCCTGAAAGTGCCACACGAAGAGTGCTAAACCAGCTCCTTCTCCCTCCAGGTCTGCACCTACACAGAAACTTCTGGCCGAGCATAACCTGAAGGTCACAGACAGAGGAAGGACATGAGGAAGGAAGAAAACTGAAGCCAGGTATAGTCACTGCAGCTCAAACCCATCTGGACAGTCCTGTCTCAGTGACTGGGGTCACTTTGGCACAATATCCTTGACAAAAGCCACAAGGCCACTCTTCCACGCTGGCTTTTCCCCATTGTTCTTTTTTATTACTGGATAGACTGGCTCTGCTGGCCACAGTTATTTTTCCTCCACAACTAAAGCTTGAACAAGCTGCCCTGGGGAGTGATTTTGGAAGCAGCTGCAATGTTTATTATCAGTGTGGGCAGGTTTTTATTCCTTTAACAGTCATCTATCACACCCCATTTGATTAGTTGCTATTTCTCACTATTTGTCCTCAGAAAGGCTGGAAACTTTTCTTTCCTGGAATGGGAGAAAAGATGGCAGTTCCAGCTCTGGAAACCAGGGACCACAGCAGCTTTGTCCTGCACCAGGATTGATGGAGTCAGTCATTTGTACCAATATTGGGGAAGTCTTTTAATTCCCTCCCTATCAGGGTTGGGTTGATTTACACTGAAGCGTTTCAAATCAGCAAAAATCACTGGTCTCAATCCTACTCTGGTTGTACTTTTGAGTGACTGCTGAGCCAAAGTTTTAGTCTTATTGGTGAGAAACCATTAAAACATGAACTGCAATTAAATGTAGCCTTTACTTTCAATTCACTACCTCATCTGTATGCATTTAGGCAAATACAAACACCTGCATTCATTCACAGTCTGATTTTTCCAATTTTTTGCCATGTTAAACAATGTTAAGTGATCCTTTTACTATTTACTAAATGATAGTTTATTTTCCACTTTTGTCAAACTGCACTTGGACAACTGGAACTAAATGAAAATGCACAAATCAGCATTTCAAACATCTTTCTACCAATTACAAGTTTTTCATGTGTGCTAGGCAATAAAAATATTTTTATTAAAACATGCTTTGCATTTCAATCTGATTTACAACACAAAAGAAGAG
This sequence comes from Origma solitaria, assembly GCA_013397895.1. Taxonomy (NCBI): domain Eukaryota; kingdom Metazoa; phylum Chordata; class Aves; order Passeriformes; family Acanthizidae; genus Origma; species Origma solitaria. Next base: position 1,473,439 of record VZRL01001315.1, on the reverse strand, counting down.
CTGCATGTGATCAATAAAATTGAATTGTTTGTTTCCAATAACTGGGGCCAAAACCCTGGAGATGTTCATGCTAATTGAATGAAAATCAGGTGCAAGAAGATAATATCTGAGGTTGCAGAAAGAAAGCCACTCTCCTGAACTGCTTTTCAGTTTTGTTCATATTAAATTTGCATTAATTAATTTTTGAGCTTTATTACTGGATGAAACTGCTTTAAAATAAAATTATTCTGTCTGGAATTCCTGAAAACGCCTGCTTTTAAAACAGAGGCAGCCCTTCAGCAAGGTCACTGCAGGTCATCCTTTCAGTGGGCTGAAGCATCACAAAACTTCAGCAGTAAATGCATTGCTTTAGCATTTTCATTTATTGTAAGTCTTTTAAATACATTAAATTAAGATCTTAATATAGATGGTCAGAATTTCACACTTAATTTTCTAGTTTTAAAAAAAAATCTGATTATTTTCAAGTCATCTGTTTTTATCCGCCACATCTCCAATAAAAACCTCTTTGCAGGCAGAACATAAATAAGCTCCCAGGAAAAGAAAATGAACACCCACAGGTGGGCAAAGGGAGTGTTCATCCACCACATGAGCCAGGGCAGCCTCACATGAGCAGAGAGAGGACAGAGCTTCTGAAACTTTCACATATGAGGACTAAAGATTCAACCCTGCCCTAATCTCACACACCTTGTTTCTTCTGCATCCTGCAGGATGAGAGGACTGTGGCTGCCCCTGGGTCCCTGGAAGTGCCCCAGGCCAGGCCACAAGGGGCTTGGAGCATCCTGGGATAGTGGGAGGTGTCCCTGCCCATGGCAGGGGGGGAACTGGATGAGTTTTAAAGTCCCTTCCAGCCCAAACCATTCTGTAATTCCATGGATATGGATGGATGGCAAGGACCAGGCAGCCCCTCACCCCTCATCCAGCAGCCAGACTGGATGATGTTCTGATTTTTTGTACTTCAAAGGCAACAAAAATTCTTGTCTCCTTCCATGCTGCAGGTGAAGGTTGGAGAATGTTCAGTCTGTTGTTACCTGGAAGCAAAAGTGTTGAATTCTGATTGCCTTTTTACCAGATCACTGTGATCTACCAGAAAAATAATTTGCACCCACATAAAGATAATAGAATGGCTACAAAAATTAGGAAAGAGGTGTCACTGAAGGCAGAGCCTTCCTTCAGACTGTGTTTCAAAAGTCCCTGAGAGTCTGTACACGGTACTGGAGATGTGAAGAGTGACTCCAGGAATCAATGCTGATATTGGCTCCAAAGAGAAACAAAGTCGACAGGGCAGCAAATTGATTTGGACATGAGTAATTACTTAAGTTATTAGTGTCCTTGTCTGTATCACCACCTAAAGCAGAGATGACAGGGAGCTCAGGAGGAGGCTGCGAGCAGGACAGGCACAGCATGCACATCCTGGGAGCACCTGACTCCCAAAGGACCCTTCTAACTTGAATTTCTTGGTGATCCTGGTTGTGCACAGCCCTCCCTGCAAGTTCAGCCCAGTACCTGAGTTGTGTGGAGCAGAATTTCTTGCAAAGGGAAAACAGGATATGTTGGGAAAAGCATGGAGAATGTGAGATGCAGAATGGAGGGGACAGAATTTGAGAGTCACTGTATAAGCAGGGAGATGAAGAAAAGAGATACAAAATGCACAGATGCAGGGGAGCAGCCTCCCAGCCAGGGCTCACTCTTTTTAGTATGATTATATTTACAGAAAGCCCAAACATACGAAAAACATTATTCTGCAGTTTGGGCAGCCCCCTGTGGGGATGCACCACTGTTAATGCCAAATAGCTTGGGAACCAGTGTTGCCTAGACATAAAATTAATTTACGATGAGTTTCGTGTCCCGTCCCCACATTATCCATATCCCCCCCCTCCCCCTTTATCCAGCCCCTAGACCAGCAAGAGGAATCCTTTGGGCTTTGTGCCCCAAGTTCCACCAGCACAGCTTGCACATTGTACTCTCACCAGAGCTCAGTAGTGCTGAATTCCCTCCTGCAGAGCAGGTTCCACTGAACATTTGGGGACACTGAAGTGCTGCTGAGGTGGCCACGTTCCAGACACATCCCCTCATTGCCAGCACAGAGCATCCACCCCCTGCACCACCTCAAAGGGATTTTACATGGTGCAGGGAGAATGAGATCATCCAAATGCATCCATGCAGACAGAAGAGAAACAATGGAAAAACAACTCAAAACACAGGGTACATCTTCAAAACATTGACCAGGAGGCATTTGGTGGGAAATGTAGGCCAGCTCCCACATGAGGGGCATGCATTTTTCATGACCATCCCCATCCTTGATATTTCTAACCTTCAAATATAAGGAAAGAGGGGTTTCCCCTCCTCTCCTCCCACCAGCTGCAGCTTGGCCCTGCTGTAGACAGGAGCAGCTCAGGGTGGGTGGAGAAGGAAAGGAGTCACCAAGGAGTCCCTCACTCTCTTAAAAGCCAAGCTTGGTCCTAGGAAAAAAAAAAAAAAAAAGTCAGAAAGAATCTGAGTCCTCCTTGAAGTGGAAAACCAGAAATAATAAACCCCATGAAGCAATAAAGCACAGTTTAGAAATAAGTGAGCAACAACAGGAGGAATTTATCTTAAAAGATGCTCTCTTGTTTGAATCCATCAAAAAGGGGAACTCACCTCCTGCCCCAGCCTGTCTTGGGTGAACAATGCAGGAAACATCAATAAGTGGGTGTTCCTGGCTGCTTGTGTTTTACCTCTATATTTATCACTCCCTTTTGTGCAGACGAGAAGGGAGATGTAGGAAGCCTCAGGATAAAGAAATGAAAAAAAAAAAAAAAGGAAGCCCCCAGCCCTGGAGGAAGAACAGCAAAGTTTATTTTTTAGGAGGATTACACCAGAGGAGGAAGCAAACTAACAGCCTGTGAGCTAATCGGGGGAAGAGTCCCTTAACACACTCTTCTCTCTGTTCGCTGTGTTTCACAGCTGCTGACACCTCACAGAGGTGCTGTTTCCACTCACATCACTTGCTCAGTCCCAGAGAGCATCACTGGAGCTGCTGCAGTCCCCCCCTGCAGCTGAAGCCAGCGCTGTCCCTTGTCACCAGCGGCTGGTGCCGCTGCCTGCCCAGCCCAGGGCACAGCCCCAGGTCTCACCTCCTCCCCAATGCGAGTGGAATGGCTAAGGAAGGAGCATTCCCCAAGGGAGTTTGCTCAGGGTCCCATCTTCAAAGCAAAACAGCAGCTCAGAAAAAGCACATCAGTACATGGGGCTTTTTCCTCCCCTCCGAAGATTAAATAATGGATGGTGAAGCACTTTCTACCCTCTGAACTTGCCCACATTCAGTGCCTGCAGAACAAGAGCAGCATTCCCAAGTATCCCACAAGCTGTGACCCCTCTGTAGAGGATGAGCTGTGCCTGAGCTCCCACCCTGCTCCAGACACCCACGAGCCCCAGCACAAGCCCCGTGAAGGAAAATCTTGCCCTGATATCGAGTCTGCGTCACACAAGTTGTACCAAACTAGAATTTGTGGGCTCTTCTGGACTGAAGGATTCATCCTGGGGATGTGCCCTGCAACTGAGGGTAATTTTTTGAGAAAACATTCCTTTAAGGAAGCACTGATCTTTCAGAAATTTTCAGGGTAACTTATCCCCACTTCTGGGCAGGACAGAGAGATCTCCCCTGTATCTGTGTGCCATATAAAGGCTGTGATCACTGCCCTCTAAAGGGACACCTCCTATTAATAAACCTTATTTTAGCTGCATTTTAATTTCAGTCCAGCAGCCCCCAGGCACATGACCACAAGGTTTCTTCATGCAGAGTACTTTCAGCAATTCTTCCCAGAGCTCTAACTCACAGACCTATTTCCCCACTCCCACACACCCCTGATGATGTGCATGAGCAACACACAACTCCTTTGGCACAAACAGGTATTTATGTTTGCCTCCTCCATCTGGGCCACATGCAAATACCCTGCACATGCCCAGGAGAGCTGCAGCAGAATTTTGGTCTCTGTTCTTGGCCCTCTTCATGGAGCAATGGGAATCACAGTGTAAGGCAGCTCTCCTGGGGCCTCTTAAGCACAAATAGGAAGAAACTTCATTCACATGAGCTTGATATCAAAGGCAAAAGGATAGTGCTTCCATGCCTGGCCGCCAGCTGGAGGTTAAAGCCTCAAATTTGATGCTGGAGATGCTTTTGTGTGAGGGTCTAGGCTGACACTGAGTTCTGGCTTTATCACAATGTGTGGCTGGGGACAGCCCAGCACAGCTCATTCCAATCCCCTCCTGCCTCCTAGGGCAGACAGAGCTCCCCCCTCCCTCAGGGCTGGACAAGCAAAAACTGTCAGTCAGGTGGGATTTCTGTTCTTTTGCAGGTGTTTTTTTCTTTTGTACACCACAAAAACCAAGTGAGTGACAAGGAGTAGGTGATACAGAAAAGCTTAAATCAGTAATGCCAACAAATGCTTCATATCAGCCTATATGCTGAGTGACAGCAGCCCTTTCACAGATCCTGATGTCTTAATTGCAGCTGCTCTGTGCCAGCAGCATTCAAACTTCTCTTAGCGTGCCCAGGAGCCGGCATTGAGGCACCAGAGGAAATTTGCTGTGAAAAATCTACAAGAAACCCAGGACTTGAAGCCACGCCAGGGTCACGACAGACACAGGAATTGCAGCCATGGAAGATACAGAGCCAGAATTCCAAGTCCCCAAGCATCCCTCTCAGCAAAGCCTTCACCAGGCTACAGGGCATTGTACAGGAAAAATATGACTCTTATTTGCTGTATAAACACATTGCAGTTGTGTTCATTACCCGGGCTTGCATCTCTGCTCAGCCGTGGCACATTAAATGCAAATAAAAGAGAAGGAGTTAAGCTGCATTTAGCCACACATTGAGGGAAGCTTGTGCTGCTGAGGGGCTCGCAGATGCACTTCCCAGGAAGGGAGCCAGAGCTCCCTAACAGCCCTCCCTGCAAATTGCTAGCTGCTGTTGAATAGCTCACAGGGCTTTTCCTCCTTTCCCTTTGTTCCTGGAGCTATGAACAAAAGGCATGCGAGTAACTACTTCCCACATTAGCAAACACGCCACAGAGTCAGTGCTGTCCACTGTTGTTTATGCTTTCCTATTCACAGCTGAAAAATTAAACAAGAATTTTAGCTATTAGCAGTAGCTCTTTACAACATGCTGAACAAAGCTATTTTGCAACATTTCCAGCAGTAGAGAAACATGAGATATTAAGAATAAGCTACCTGAGAGAAAGCAAAGTAATGCCCAGAGGAAGGTCTGTGGTGCAGCAGACCTGGAGGAAGAGGGTCTGAGATGTTGGTGAATCTCTTGCCACAATGGCAAAAAAATTATAAAATGCTGTTGGGGCATCCATAGGGAATAACTGTGAATCCAGTGGTCCTCAGCACATTTAACAGTAAGGCAAGAAATTTGGGCAGTCTGAGACACTTTCCATCCCAGGTCTCATTAAGGCTGGGAAGTATTTTAGGCTGATAATGATGGAGACAGAAGCTGAGCACTAAAGGTGTTCCTAACGTGACAGCTACAGAGTGTTGCTGCTTGTTCAGGAGGGCATCCTGCATTAAATAGCTCCAAATTGACAGAGAGGAGGTTTAGATGGGATATTAGGAAGAAATTCTTCCCTGTGAGAGTGGGGAGGCCCTGGCACAGGTGCCCAGAGAAGCTGTGGCTGCCCCTGGATCCCTGGAAGTGTCCAAGACCAGAGTGTCCAGCAGAACTTGAAAACAGAACAGAAGATTTCCAAGTGCTTCTGAAACTTTTCTCTATAGCTTGTGCTCATTCTATCCTGCAGTTATTTTTAATTATAATTCACTCCAAAAACACTTTCTGAGACACTTCTCTGGTGCCACAATTGCCCAACCTGTGCCTTGCTGGGGAGCAGCAGCAGCTGGTCCTGGGGCAGAGCTGCCTGGCTCTCTCTGCAGGGCCAGCCCCCCACCACCCCCATGCTGCTCAGGCTTCTTTGAAACACAATTATTCAAAGGAAACTTTGGCTTTGCAGCAAACCTCACTGAGGCACAGAGGCAGTGAGAGGATCCAGCAGCAGAAGAAAAGGGCACACATTACTCATTATTATTTCATTTGTGGTTCAGGGATCTGTATATTTGTCAGAAGCCTTTTCCACTGCCCTCTCCTCATGCCAGCTCTCAGATCACCAGCCCATAACCCCTCAAAGCTGATCCAAGCTGGGATCCTCAAAGCCAGCAGGGCAGGGGCAGCGTGGTGGTTCAAAGCCACCCTGGCAGATGGCACCTCCCCACATGCCAGAGAACACCCCACACTTCCCCACCACATCCCATGAAATAGGAAAGCAAAACCTCCCACATGCTGCCAGCAGGGCACCCAGCCCAGGAACAAACCTGCCCAGCCAAGGGTACAGGGTGGCCAAGGCTCCCACTCGCCTCCCAAGGGCTCTGATTGAGACCAGAGAGACAACATGGATAAAAATTTGAAATATCCAGATATTTAGATTCAGGAGCACCCTCCACTTTAAGATGTAGGCTTCTCAGCTCTGAGGAAATAAGAATACTCTGGTGCTCCATGTTTTTTTTTTATATTAATTTCCCAGATTATTATGGAACAAGGAGATTTGCTTTCAAATGCTATTTTTTTTTTCCTTTTTTTTTTTGAAAGCACAATCCTTTGAGCTGGCTGGTTCCAACTGTTTGAAGGCTTTGTTTTAAAATTAAACTTCCCTTCATAGAAATTTCAATAGCTACAATATTTCCATGGCTTAAGTGAGCCCAAAGCAAAGATGACCTCAAAGACCTGTAGCAACCCAGCTAAGCTGGGCTTTGCTTTGTGCACCCAAAGAGGCAAGAAATAGCCTGGAACTAAGCTCAGGGAATGGAAAGCAGGATGGTTGTGTCTGGCAGTGCTAAAAAATGCAAAGACACCAGGAGGGCACCTCCTGCATAACTCATCTGCCTTCAAGCAGCAGCTCAGTAAGAAAAACTGCACATAGCTGGGGCCAGAAGTGAAGCCAGCTCACTGAAGCAGCCAAAAAAAAATCAAGTTGGGCAAAAAAAAGAAAGGATTTGAGTCATCTCAAGCATCCCAATGTATTTTCCCACTTTACCCAATAACAAAGGGATAACTTGAAATGGTGACCAAGGTCCTTTCTACATGGCAGCTCTTCCAGCACACAATTCACACATCCAACAACATTCTCAGGTTCAAATTTTCCCTCAGGCTGTTTAAACCCTTGCAGAGGCATCTGTAGGTTCTGGGATAACATCTGCTCTACCCAAAGGAAGATGCTAGAAAACTAAAATTTCACCAACTGCTTGAGATGGAGGTGATCCACAGGTGGAAGCTGAGTCCCATCCATGGGGAAGTGGGCTCAGCTTTGTGACAGGTTACACACACAACCAAATCATCTCATTTCTCTTCTCCCCATTCACTGTCTGTCATGGGTAGATAATTACATTTACCTTTTTTTTGTGTGTGAGCATGGAGGCACAAAATCAATGAGGAAACCACATTCAGGCATTCAGAGATACCTTAGAGCCACAGGTTCTACTCAACAGTTTCTAAAAAGCCAAGCTATGCGAGATCTCTCATCAGCAAAAAGCCTGGTTTCAGCAATGACCAAGCCCAACTCCTAAACATGCTGGACCCTTTCCTTTTCAAGAAATGCTGAGAGCATTTGTCAGTGAACTTCCAAAAAAACTCAAGAGTGTTTAGAGTAGTTTTAACGTTGCTTACACAAAGGCACACAACTAGTGCACAGAAGATGCAGTATGAGGCCCATAAGCCACACTTCTCCCCTTTTCTTGCTACTCTTCACAAAATTAACTCCAAAAGCCTCATCTCTGCTTGCCCTTGGCACATTCCCTCCAGATACATTTTACTGCCCAGTAAAGTCCAGCAAGTCCTTTTTTTTACTATGTTTTCAGTCAGTGGACACCAAGAATAAACAAGTACCTTTTTATTTATGTTTTTAATACCAACCAGTAACTGCAAGGAGCTGGGTGGTACTGCAGGGAAATCCCACAGACCATTTATTTTTACTCCAGGGACTGATGGAGCCTTTTCCCTTCAAGGTGCCCCTGCAACCCTGACACTGAACAGGCTGCAGCATGAGCCTGGCTCATCAGCAGTGTCAATACATTGGTGATTTCTGCCCCCATTTTCAATAGGATGAGCACCAGAGGGGAGTCTGGGGCTTCCCATACATTGAGCAACCCCTCCTGATGCCAGGTAGAGCAAGGGGAAGGCATTTCTTAGCTGTGCATGTCCCACAGATAATAAATAAGCAAACAATAAATAAGCAAATGTGGATCCAAGCGCTGACGACTCGGCAGCTCACACCAGCACATAGTGCCTGGCATGGGAAAGAAGAAATAACTTATATTTAAAAAGAAATTAGTTCTCTGCAGCTGTCGGTTCAGTAGAAATCCATTGTACAGAACCCATAATTACAAGTATGGGGCATCATAAGTCAATTTATTTCCTTTTTTCCTCCTTCCCAGTGGAGCTTTAAGGGAAAGACACATTTCTATAAAGAATGCAGTGCATTTCAGTGACATTTGCCCCATTACATGAAATAAAGCACACCCCCTCACTTTCTCCAGCCCTGCAAGAAGCCCAAAGACTGCACTACAGTCAATTCACAGATGAGGGATTATTCCTAATGGAGACAGCATGACAAAATTCATTTAATATTCTCCTTGGATTCAAAATAATAATATTGTCAACTAAATAAAAGGCAAGCATTCATTTGTATGTAAAACAGTTGGTTATATCAGGCCTATTTATGTCTGCTCTGCCTTCCAGCTACAAAGATTTATGACTGAATACCCAAGGGACCTTTATATATCTATCCAAATTCATGCATTTTTTTCATTAACCTGTGTACTGGCATCTTGTACAACTTGGCGTGAAACAATAATATAGATTTCTTTTCCTTTATATTTAGGCACAGGAAGAAAAAGTTCCTGCCAATAACAGCAATAATGAATAAACTCTCTCTGGGCTGGTTTGTCACACACAAATACAGATCTGTATTTAAATGTGCATAGATATGTGTGGAAATGTACACACAGACACATTATGGACACAGGTGTCTATACACACACGGGGGGGGTGGTTCTGCTCCTCCCTCTGCCTGTTCTTTTCCATCTCCCATTTCAATTCTACCCCAGCCTTCCCACCTTGTTGCAATGCCAGACTTGTTCTTTCAGTATCTCCCCGGTGACAGGACGGAAACAGCTGCAATAAATTACTCAGTGTGCTTTTTTTTTTCATTAAATATATTTTTTAAAGTGAAAGTTTGAAAGACAGGAGTGTGTTTGTATAGAGGTAAAACAACCACCTTTCTAACCCCTGGAAAATTACTGCTGGATGAAAGAGGCAAAAATCTGGAGGTTATGAACAAAACCCACATGCTGTTCAGACTAATGATACCAAAGTTTCTTAACTTGACCGTTTGGGGTTTTTCCCCTCATTTTTTTTGGTTAGACTGACTATAGCATTTCCTTTGTTTAAGTTTTCAGCCCTCCAAAAAGAGACTTCACATCGCACATCCCTGACAGCTGCCTGAGCCCTGAGGAAGAGAATGGCCCCAATCCCATTTTGTATTTTGGTGATGGGGAGGGCAAGACCCAGGTGCAGGAGGGGGTGAGCTGGCTGCTGCAGGGATGCTGGAGCCAGCAGGAATCTCTGCAAGGGAGTGAGATGGGAGCAGAATTAATCCTCTGTTCCCTGTTCTCAACACCATCAATTCCCTGCAATTCCACTTCTAGAAAATACCACTCTTCTGGCAAAACCTCTTTTTGAGGTGCCAGCAGGGCAACCAGGATCAGCACAGCAACAAATGCCTCCTGCAGCCCCATGACTTCCCCGCTTCATCCTAAACCTGCCCATCACAACCAGCCCCTTGTCCCATCCCTGCTCCTTGCTGGCACCTCGCACACACAACTGAGGTGCTGCAGGGGAATTTCTACTCCATGGGGGATTATTTTTGATGGAAACTGAGCATTCTGCCTTCCCTTGTAGGCTGTTGGGAGAACAGTCAACATTTTGAAGGGAGTGAGAAACAGGAGACATCTGCAACTCAGATCCTCGTGTACACCAAATTCTGGTAAAGTTCAACTTTTCTACTTAAACTAAACACAAAAACAACACAAACAAACAAAAAAACCCTCAAAAAATCCTCTCCAGGAGTCTTATTCTTCATTCTTTTCAACAAAGAACTGCCAATGTTTGTCCTTTGAGGCTTGGCAGGGAGGCAGGCAGGAGGTTGAGGTTTCTCTGGAACAGCAGCGCGCGTCCAAGGAGCATTTGTATCCCAGCCATCCTCAGAACTGGACTTCCACCTGCCACAAATACACTGAGAGGGCTTTTTCTGAGGTAGCATTACCCAATTCCTGCCACCCAATGCAGTCCCATCCCCTTCCCAGCAGCAGCCAGGAGCCATTACACCTGTCTGAAGCACTCCTCATTGAGGTGACAGGCTGCTTCCCCACCCTCTGCCTCTTCCAAGGCACAATTGAACCCCTTAAGTAAGCAGTAAAACAAGTACAGGAGCTGGGTGGAAAAGTTCAAGCATAAATCTTTGGGGTTTCATACTCAAGTACTGTATTTTTTATGCTTAATAACTCAGGCTGAGGCAGAGCAATCTATCTCAAGCGAAAAGACCAACCTTCCCAGGTGAAGCTATGGCTGCATAGTGCCTGCTCTCAGGCTTGAAAATTTCAGTTACTTCAGTTTTTTCTAAAAGTGGCTCTTGAGGTACAATTTTCAGCTGGGCTTCATCCCACGCTCCTGCTACACAGGTGCAGCCTGTTTACAACCTGCTGCCTGCAGGGGAACAAAGCTGGGACCCAGCACCTGGATTGGAGAGTACAGCAGGGTCAGACAATCAGGATGGGCCACTCAGCTGTCCAGAAAAAGGTCTTCCCACCCTCACAGGGTTTCCTAGGACTCTGGCTACAGGATTCAGGCCCTGACCTGCCATGTCTGTCTCCGAGAAATGTTCCTAGGACCTGCAGATGCAAAGAGGTGGCTCAGTATGTTGGATATTGAAATGGATCCAAGCATGTCCCACAAAGCCTGTCCCAGGAGAAAGAGCAGTGTGGAGGAACCTCACCTTTACGCTGCCATCAGCCCCACCCTTCTCTTCCTGTGGGAAAGGTTTTGGTCAAGACCTCATCCAATAAACCACCTCAGCAATCAGCAGGACATGGCATTGCATTTTGAGAGGTGCCAGTGTGTCCTCTGTTAATGAGGCTATTGCCCAGAAGGCCTGGGAACCCATTTCAGTCCAGAAAATTATATATTACTTCTTTCCTAGACAGAATTCCCTGCTCTGCAGGCTGTCATGGCTCTATACCTCATCCCTCATGGGATATGATATTTTGTACACTAACTCTCAGAGACAAAATTTAGACCTCCAGGGGAAACTTCATTGTCAAATTTGAGTATTCATTGTATAGCAAGCCTGCACTCTTTGCTAGGCTGGTGCTGTGGCTGACTCACAGATTTCCTGCTCTGGAAAACCCCTACTTTGTCCCTAGGACAGCTGTGAAAAAGTAAATTTTGGAGTCCCCCCAGCAGCCAGCACAGGGTGTCGATGTGGGCAGGAGCAGAAGATGACAACATTCCAGCCCTGGAGGGAGTTTGGTTGTCCATCCTAGGATGGCTCCTGACTTGATGGATCCCACTCCCTGCCCAAGGAGAAGACAGGACTGCAACTGGGGAGACCCTACTTTGGCCCCTGACTCTAGTCCTGAGTCCACAGGCATAAAAAACCCCAAAATGTCCCTATTTCCTGCACTTTGTCCAGTCACTCCCTTGGATTCCAAGCCATCAGAGGTGTCCCCTTTCTTTGTAGGCAGCCTGACAGGAGGGACCCAGCTCGTTTTCACCTCAGGGCAGGCTTTGCTGAGCTTCGCTGCAACAGGCAGTCAGTCCTGGGAGATTGCACAAAGTATTAAACATAGGGAGTGTTCATTCTCATGAGATTTGATGAGTTTGGAATGCAGTTAGCAGCCAGGGAACCACTTCTCACCAGGCATTCCTCACAGAAATAGTGCCAAGGGCAGCAAAATTTCCTACCTCCCAAGAGAAGCAAGTCCTGGTGCCTCAGAGGCTCTCATCGGTGGTGACAGGAAGGACCCAGCACACAAAGCACACCAGGGAGTGTACTCATCCAACAAAGCACAAGGTTAACATTCTACAAGTCACATTTGCAGCCTTCCTGGTTGCTCCTCATGTACAACATACACCAAAGACTTGATGAATATGCCACACTCTTCACTGGCGCAACTTTCCAGGTACGTGGAAAACAGTGATTTTCATGACTAAGTGGAGGGAAGAGTCGCAGAACATGATGTCAGCATGCTAAGTACCTCACACCAGAGTCACACACACAAATATTCTCTCTACCAAAAACAAAAAAAAAAACCAAACCAAACCAACAAACAAACAAACAAAAACAAACAAACAAACAAAAAAAACCCAAAGGTGATCCATCAATTACTTGGAAACAGCATAGAAGACTGCATGGACTTCCTCTCCTGCCACCACTGCAGTTCTAGGAGGTGGAAGCTCTCTTTGTGTTTTCCAAGATCAATTCTCTCCTTCTGTCTTCCTGTTTGCCTCTCTTTTTCTTCCTATTTCTCTTTACCTGGAACTTTTGGGTAACATAGCATTTTGTACGTTTCAAGGCTCTTCTCAGTGGGGCTCAGTTGATGCTAGATAAAAGACAAATTAACCATGAGTACTGCTCTTATAAGTAGTTTAATGTCGAATTCTATGTTGTATTTCATCCTTTGCCAAAGATGGTGTATTTTTGAGCATTTGATTTTGATATTTTTGCCAGTAAGACTTTAGTGTGATTTTCACCTCTTGACTAAATCTGGTGGGGACTTGTCCTTTGCACTAGGAGAGAGCAATAGAAGCCTGAGTTCAACCCCTGGATCTAAGGCTCCAGGGCTTAACAGGTGCCTCCATTGCCAACTGCACACGTTTTAAGCTGGGCCACCTATGGTGCTGAGCCCCTCTGGCCCAGTGGCAGGCTGCCCTCAGGGGCTGGGGTCAGGCTGGAGAGATCTAAAGGGCCTCGAGTTCCAGGGACACTGGCGCTGCAAAGGGCCTGCCGAGGCCATCGCAGCAGCGCCCCAACATTGCTGCTTCTCCATGTTTCTGATAGGGAAAAGCCAGGTACTGGGCTCGGGTAATTAAGTAGGGCTAGGGTTAGGGTTACGCCTAGGGTTAGGATTCGGAGATCTAAAGGGCCTGGAGCTTAGGGAACACTGGCGCTGGAAAGAGCCTGCCAAGGCAAATGCAACAAGGCCCCAGCCTTGCTGCTCCCACACCTTTCTGATCTGGAGCCCTCACAGGGGTGGGCACCTCAGCCCCGGCCACAAGCTGCCCTTTGGGCTGGGGTCAGGCTGGAGAGATCTAAAGGGCCTCGAGTTCCAGGGACACTGGCGCTGCAAAGGGCCTGCCGAGGCCATCGCAGCAGCGCCCCAACATTGCTGCTTCTCCATGTTTCTGATAGGGAAAAGCCAGGTACTGGGCTCGGGTAATTAAGTAGGGCTAGGGTTAGGGTTACGCCTAGGGTTAGGATTCGGAGATCTAAAGGGCCTGGAGCTTAGGGAACACTGGCGCTGGAAAGAGCCTGCCAAGGCAAATGCAACAAGGCCCCAGCCTTGCTGCTCCCACACCTTTCTGATCTGGAGCCCTCACAGGGGTGGGCACCTCAGCCCCGGCCACAAGCTGCCCTTTGGGCTGGGGTCAGGCTGGAGAGATCTAAAGGGCCTCGAGTTCCAGGGACACTGGCGCTGCAAAGGGCCTGCCAAGGCCATCGCAGCAGCGCTCCAACATTGCTGCTTCTCCATGTTTCTGATAGGGAAAAGCCAGGTACTGGGCTTGGGTAATTAAGTAGGGCTAGGGTTAGGGTTACGCCTTGGGTTAGGGTTAGGAGATCTAAAGGGCCTGGAGCTCCAGGAACACTGGTGCAAGTTTGGGGCCTGCCAAGGCAAACGCAACAAGGCCCCAACCTTGCTGCTCCCACACCTTTCTCATCTGGACCCCCACAGGGGTGAGCACCTCGGCCCCGGCCACAAGCTGCCCTGTGGGTCGGGCTCAGGCTTCAGAGAGCTGTGGAGCCTGCAGCTGCAGGGACACTGGCGCTGGACAGGGCATTGCAAGGGCATCCATCACGGCAGGCTGCTGGCAGAGACTGCATGTTGCATGGCTCTAAATATCCAGGAGTGGCAGTGCCTGTGTCTGCGGGGAGGGGCCGGCCGGGCTTTGCTGAAGGTGAGGCATTCAGTGGCTGCTGTGCCCCCAGAGCCGCCCCAAGGCCTGGCTGAGCTGTCTGCCCTGGACTCTTGGGCTGGCAGTGCTCAGCTGGGCCCTGAGTGGCCATGTGACTGGCACTGCCACCTCAGGGGTGGGCACATGGAGGCCATAGGGCTTAAGGGGCGCAGCATGAGGTCAGCACACGCTCACAGCCTTGATTCACTTTTCCATAATTTTGTACTCTTAAAGCATTGCATTTGCTAACTAAACAGAATTTCCTGCACACACATTGATTTTCCATTAATCTTTCTTTAGCTGAGTCTGAAAGTGTTGAAGTATTTTTTTCCTGGCACAATTCATGCACATTCAGTTGTTTCACTGAGATCTTTGTAGCACACTTTCTGACCACCAAGGCCTCCCAAACCTATAGTAAGAGAGGATTTTAATATTTGATATGCAACCAGGCCTGGTTGGATGGGGCCTGAATAACCTGGTATGTTAAATGGCATCCCAGTCCATGTCAACAGGGTTGGAACAAGTTGAGATTTATTGTCCCTTCAAACCCAAACCATTCTGTGATAATATGTGAGTGTATCCATTGGAAACACTGGAAATGCACGTTACAAACCAGATTTTTCACATGCAGACACATGAGTACTGTCATCTCTCTGTGCCCTTTCAAGGGAAAACAACATTTTCTCTGGGGAGCAAAAGCAAGTATTCAAAGCCAGGGATTACAGGAAGGGGCCCGGCTTTCACTTGGACATTCTTGTAATCCAGAGCAGCAGCTGAGGGGGAGATGAGTTGGGGTTCAATCACAACAGTGATATAATAGTGTCTGAGGCAGAAAAAAGGATTGCATCAGCCCCCAAATACTTTGTTTTGGATTTTTTTTTGTT
Source organism: Origma solitaria (assembly GCA_013397895.1). Lineage (NCBI taxonomy): Eukaryota > Metazoa > Chordata > Aves > Passeriformes > Acanthizidae > Origma > Origma solitaria. Next base: position 1,458,301 of record VZRL01001315.1, on the reverse strand, counting down.
ACAATATTTCTGCCCTTTGGTTTTCTGGTGTGATGCTGCCTCAGGTGAGGAAATCAGGGAGGCTGCATGTGCCAACCAACCATCCCTGCTCATGCTGACAAGTCCCTCAGCAGTCGGTACAGTGATTATCCTGCCCTGCAGAGAGCTGCAAGCACACCTTCAGAACAGCACAGGTGGCTATTAAAAGCTCTTTCTTCCACTCCTACTGTTCCACACCATCATTAGAATGAATGGGGGACCGGGAGAAAGTCAGGGAAGGTTGTGTCTTTTTGCTCCCCTGCGTGCTGAAGATTAATTTAGAACACATTAATTACATTTGGATATGCCTGAAAGCCAGCAGAGCAGTGAGCAACTGTCCTGAAGGTAATTGAGTACTGCAACAAGAAAGTTATTTTGGCAGCTTTTTCTTTGCAGACTGGGACAAAGCAGGAGATGGGAAAAGGGACAGAGCACAGACCATCCCTCCTGGACACTGCAGCACTGGCAGCTCATCCTCATGAGGTTCAGCTGCAGCAGCACAGGGACCCATCCTGCCCAGAGCAGTGATCTGCCTCCTGAAGGGCTGGCAGGAGTGTACTAAGGATATTCAGGTATGTGAATGTCCTCCTTGGTACTCAGATCTCTATCCAAACACACATCCCTCATACAATTGCTCTCCTTATTCCTACTTCCTCTTCTCCTTCAAAGGATCCTGACATCAAGAAAACCTGGTGAAAAATCTCAAAGCCAGAAGAGGCTAAAACTGGGACTAGATCAAGTCTGTGTCCCATTTCAAAGCACTTCACCTTCCCACTCACCTTTATCCATCTCCCCCATCCCTTCCCACATCCACCCAGCCCTCAAACACTTTTCTTGGAGCAGAGACATTTAACAGGAGAATGAACTAGATTTTGTATGTGCATCACCCAGGTGTTTTTCCCCCACACACCTCCCAGCACTCATCTCACAGGCTGGATGCATTTAAAAAAAAATAAAACTAATTCTCTGCTCTCACCACATTCAGCGAGTCAACAGAACTGGAGTTTTAGACCTGAGGAAATGCCCTTTACACCACTGCACCAGCTCCTGAAATGGGGTGGAAACTTGTGGTTGAGGTATTTTATGTAAATGTTCCAAAGTGGGGAATATTTTGGAGGAAATAAAAATTTCCTCCTCCCTACCCATCATGAGAGTCTGCTCTTCAGGCAGAAACACTTTGTGCTCAGCACCTACTTAGTCCTTCCCTGAGCTGCTCCAGTTTTCCCAAAATTCCCTTAAATTTTGTACAAAAGAAAAAGTGCGAACTCTCTCCCCCATTTTTTGACCTACATTCATTTATCAAATTGTGACTAAAAATAGTGCAAACTATGCAGAAATGTTTTAGACTGTTTTTTGCACTTTCTCTCTTCTACCATCTATTTTAAGGCTGCTCTAGCACTTTTCAAAATACAACAAATGAGGGGTATGTGGTGGGTGGAAGGGAACATTGCCATCCCATCAGTGGGGCCACAGATGCTCCTCCAGCTCAGAGACAGAACCCCATAAAGAATTGGATCAACAGAACTTCTGTTCATATCCCTGAGACTGGTTTGTGGTGAACACCTGCAGTTTGGAAGGGCCCAGGTTTGGTTTCGGAGGTGGCCCTGCTTCTCTCCAGGTCCAGCTTAGGCAGAATCAACGCTCCAGCCCTACCCTGGGGGCAGAGCAAGTCTGTGGCCACGTTGGAGTTTACTCATAGCAACCCTGAGCAAGCAGCAGTTCTCTCCTGCTGTATCACAGCACAGAGCTCCCATGGCCAGGGATGGGAGGCAGGAATGCCTCAGGTCACAGTGCAGAGCAGCCCTCAGCCCCAAAAACTTCATAACAGCTCCACACCCTGCCTACCCCCTGAACTCTTCATGATGAAACACCTTCCCCAGCACAGAAAAGACTGTAAATCTTTTCCCCCACACTTAATGAACTTAGGGATGAAGCCTTCATGAGTATTTGTCTGGATTTTAGATGGAGGAGGAACCTTATATTGTGGCTGCCCAGCTCCTGGAGGGCAACCCACAGCACATGCACAACCTGTGAATTACTCCGCCTGACAACCATTTTCTGAATGCAGAAACCTCTATTATTTCCACACAGAAAATTAGCACTCTAGGAAAAGCAGAAGCAGGAGAATTTCCACCTGCCCTTGCCCAGAGAAGCAAAACCAGTGAGTATTTGGCCAAAGGCTAGAGAGAAACTATTGAAAAAGTGTGTTAAAAACAAGTACTTTGTATGGAAATAATCACAGACAGATGTGCTTTGAGCAAAGCAGCTGCTGAGTTGAAGCAGAGAAGCTCTGGTTAGCCCCTTAGTGCTCTCCCAGCTCCTCTCACTCCTTACTTGTGCAGTTGTTTTTGCAGCTGGTGGCAGGGCACAGAAGGAGAATATCACCTGCAACAGGGCCCGGAGGAGCAATGAAGGCCAGAATGATCTTTCACGTGTAGTGCAGCAAAGTGCTGAGTGTTCCTGCTGCACAGCTGTGTGAGGGGACTTTTAACCTTTCCCTTTTGTTTCAGTCATTTGGCCACTACTCCAGCTCTCCATCTTCCTCAAGAGCACTGGGCTGATCCTGAGGAACAGAGGGAACCTGCCAGCCTGTGGCTTCTGCAGGAAGGAACCTTCCCTGGCATTAACACAGCCCTCCAAGCTGGGTACAAGCACTGGTCGGCACCTTGATGCAGCCATAAAAACTACAGCAGTTTCACCACGAAGCAACTCAGCATCCCAGTGAAGCATCATCACTAATCAGCATCTCCCCTAAAGTCCCAAACCCACATTACAGAGTGGTGTTAGTCTTGCTGCACACTTGTGCCCAGGGGGATTGATCACAAACAGCCCAGCCCTGCCCATTAAACTTTCGTTTCATTTCACTCCTTCTCTCCAAGCCCAGACCTTCTCCAGGCTGGCCAGAGCAGCCTCCCAGGTCAGTCAGTGCAGCAGGGAGCCCCAGTGGTGACAGATTTGGTAACTGATCATCAGGCCAGCATGGGAGAGGAGGAAGTAAAGTGGATTTCAGTGTCAGCTTTCAGCTGATAGCAGCAGCTGTGGGTATCACTGAGAACAGCAGGGGTCTGAGGCTGGAGGGAGAACCATGCCTGGGAGCAGAAGAGAGGGGCTGAGGTGCCAGAGCCCAAATCCTGCCCGACCTTTCCTTCACACTCAATCTGGCCAAGATCTATCCAAGCAGCCTGCCTGAACCTCCTCCTTCAGGCCATAGCCCAACTCCATGAGAGCAGGCAGTGCTCCCAGTGCCCACAGCCTGAGCTTCTTGTAGTCACCGTGGAGCTGAAATAAAGTGCTGTCATGTGCCAGGGGAGAGCTGGGGGGCACTGAGCACCCTGCCAGAGCAGTCTCCTGCATATTATTATAATATTTATTTAAGAAAACCAACCCTTTCACTTCTCAGCAGGCAGCATCTCATTAAATGTGTTGGGTTACCGGCTGCACCAAGCAGCTGCTGAAGTGTTAGAGCGTCTTGTCACCTTATTACAATCCACTGCCAGCTGCTTCCAGCACTCCTTCCCTCCCCTCTGTTCATCCTTATTTTTGCACTCTGTGCTTCCTCAGTTCTTGCATCCCTCCCTCCACGCCCCATCAGTAGCTGTGCTGCAGAACACATCACAGGCAGCTTCTCCTGCTTTAAAACCCTGCCAGCAGCTGGGAGCAGTGGGATCTTGCTCTGAGACCTGAAAATCAGCTCCTAAATCTTGCAGCAGCCTGGCACAACCAGCCCTCAGCCTTCAGGGACTGGGAACAGCAGAAAGAAGATGTGGTGTAGGGTGGAAATTGAGTGAAAGCATTTCTTTTCTCTGGATAACTTCCAGCTGCCACAGAGCATGGTCTGCACAGCAACAGCAAGTTTTGCTCACCTGGAAATGGTCCTGAGGGCACTGGCAGCTTCCAGAGTTGTAGCATCGACACATGGACCTTGCAACAGCCCCTTCCCTCTCCACAAACCCCCAACACATTGTCCCTCCTCAAGTTCTGCACTGACATTTCACTGCTCATCTGTCCATGTAGCAAATAAGACAATTCCAGGGAGAAAAGAGATCAGCTCTTCCATTAATGAAAAGCATTAAGCACAAATGAAATGAAACAAAAGCTGACTTACCTGGAGATAAAGTGTAGTCAACAAGAAGGGATTGGGCTGTAAAGGAAGATGAGCCAGAAGCCAAGGAGAACAGGAATCCCTTCATCAAGAAGCTCAATCCCAGAGCAAGGAGAGCCAATTTTGGGGGCAGTGTTTGTTACCATGCAGGTCCATAGTGATAAAGAAGGTCCAAGGGCAGTCCTGGAGCCAGAACCAAGGAGCAAGGCCAGGTAAGGCACCCACACAGGCCAGCCAAGGAAAAGAAGAAAACTGAGAGCCTGAACCTAAATACAGCCCTGACTAAGGGGTGAAGGTGGGTGGGTCACCTGCTCCCTGCTGAGGCTGGTCAGGGTGTTTAGAGCCTGGAAAGGTGTGCAGACCTCTAGGAAAGCTCTTCTTCACAGTCCTGGGGCTGGGCCAGGATACCAGAGCCACCACCATCGGAGGCTCCAGGACAACATTAATCTTCTCTTATACTTTGAGATTTTGTGTGCTCAATTCCTGTGGTTACTTGTACCCTATTGCACTAATTACACCACAAAATCCCAGATTTAGCAGCTGAGAAATTATCAGTGCATTCCCTGAAAGAATCCTGCCTGGGCAGGAGCACATCACTCTGCTGCTCCACAGCCACTGCTGTCAACCCAGAGCCACCAGTGTGTCCCAGCCACGAGCCCAGGACCAGTGCTGCTGGTCCAGCAGGGGGGGGAGCAGAATGAGGACCCCCATCCACCCTTCACCATGGCCATAAATCCTGAATGAAACCTCTTTTTCAACTGAAACCATGCATTGCTGAAACCTCTTTCCTCAGGACCCTTCTCCTCTAGCAGGTTTGTTGTCATGCTGATGATTTCCACTTGTGCCAAACTTCATTCCTATTCCTTCATATTTCTTCTCTCCTTCACTTTCTGGGTCCCATGAAAGTAATCCATAATAAGCAGCTGTTGTTTTTCAGGCTGTACATTTGCAGCCAAAACAATCCAAACTCTTCCCCCTCCTCCTCTAACAGAAAATGAATAAATAAAAGTTAAAAAAAATAAAATCCTCCCAGCACAGAACAAAATAGGAATGGGAATGGCAGGTTTCAGGCAGAGCCAGATAGACCATCCCAATTTCTCTGGGCTGGGAAATGGGTCAGAAGGGGAATAGGGCTGGGGTTCCCAGACTTGCACCAACCACTCTCAAAATGATCCTGCAGCACTTAATGACAGTAGGAGAATGTGAGGATTTGTGCTTAGAGAATTGTTTCCTTTAAAACCCTTTGGGTGCTTTTAAGGGCTCTAATTCATTAACCTTTCTTTGGCTGAGACCAGCTAATGGATATCCAGAAATGCAAAAAGCAATTAGACAAATTCATGGGGAAAAAAATCCATCAACATTATTAACCACAGCCCCTCAAGAAAGTGCCTGAGCTGCAGGCAGGGAGAGAGGCTGTGGGCTGGGGAAGTGCAATTGCTGTTTTCCCTGAATTCTACCCATTCCCTTGGCTGCCTTTGGAGATGAGAGAGCTGGGGTAGATAGACTTTTGCTCTGACAGGTAATCACTGTCCCCAAACTGAGCTTTATTGATGGCAAAGCCCAAGGATGGCTGACCTTTTAGAGCCCTCTCTTCAGAAGAATATTCAGATTTTCATTTGGCCACAAGACAGCTCCCATGGAGAGGGCAACTTGTGGGAGAAGGTTGCTTTTGGAGTGGCTGGTGCAGCTCCTGCAGCAGCTCAGCCAAGCACAGCCTCACATGGGCCTCACTTGTGCTTAGCCAGACAGAACTGGGACAGACACCTTCACACTGGGCCTCTTCCTTGATCCCAAAGAAATTCACATCCCTAAGGACACAGCACCATGGGGGTGGTGTGAGCTGGGAGCTCTAGGATGATGAAGGCCATGGTGACAGCTCTAATCCTGTCGGTGTGAGCTCTCTCTGATGCACAGCACCTCTCCAAGGACACCCTCTAAAGAGCAGCTCATTCATGGAAATGGGAACAAATGAGAGATGATGAATGTGAACAGGAGCCCCCAGCCCTGACCCAGGGAATGAGACAGGATGACATCTGGATGAATCCTCTGTTTTTCTAGGAAAGAAGGAACTACGTGCACAGGCACAGCCTGCTCTGCCTGGGGCCTGGGGTATTTCAAGCTGGAAAATTAGGAGAATTTCTAGGGTCCTTTATGAGCCTTTTCTGAAGCTTATCTGCATGTGATGGTCTCCAGGGAGACCAAGTTATTATTAAATCAGAGTGTGGCTCCCTTCTTCCAGGATGCCCATGCTGGTTTCAACTGGTTTTGTAGAGCTGCATAAATCTGGGCTCTGGGTACCACCACATCCAGCAGGGGACCAGGTCCCTGAGCCCAGAATCCCCCAGCTCCCAGACAAACAGGGAGAAGACATAAAGGGAGGTACAAACTAGAAGTTACAGTGATCAGAAGACTTTAACAAATAACTTTGGGCTGCAGAGGGTTGTGCTTCTCAGATTTAAGGTGCTGTGAGCCATCTCCTCTGGCATTCAGTGTGGTGTCCAGGGCATCAACATGACAGTCACAAAAGTGGGAGCCATGGAAGATCCACCTTTAGCCACTGAGAGATGGAGAGCCCAGTTGAGGGTTCTGGCTGGCACATACCAAATTTGTCAAGTCCCTTACACAGTGGGGACAGATTCCTGCCAGCCAGGACTACCTGATCCAGCTTTCCTGAGGAGAGACTGGCTGGATCCTTCCTGAGACCTCATTCACTCCATGTTTCTATACATTTGCCAGTAATCTTCATGTGCCAATAACAGATATTGAGCTGTTTGATCCAGACCTTCACCCAGAAGGTGACCAGAATAGCAGACAGTTATGGATGTGGGTGGGAAACCACAACATTGGCTACCCCAAAGGCCAATTTGCAGGTTTCTAAAAGCTGGTCAAGAGATGTGGATTTCTGCCAAAGAGTTTCTTGGGCAACCACAAAAATTTCCAGCTGGGAAAGAATTGGCCAAGTCCTTCAGAGAGTTACATCCCTGCAATACCTGAGGGAGAGCTGTGGAATCCTACCAGGGAGGCTGATCCCTCACCAAGGCAGGGGCTGCAGGAGGTGCCTTCTGATCGTGTGTGACAGGGACAAGAACTGGAGAAATACCGGAGGTCTGTGGGATCATGGAGGGGAGGCTGTAAGGAAGGAGCTGCTCCTGCCTGGGGCACTGGTGGAGGGGTGGGACTGGGGACAGATGCTGAGCTGCAGGAGGTCCATGGAGTCCATGGCAGATGTGCCCCAAGAGCCACAGCTGGGCAGAGGTTTTCACCCAGCAGCTCTGCCCCAGCTGCCTGCATCTGCTGGAGCACAAGGAGGGAGATGTTGACTTTCTCCTCCTGACTGCTGCCTGGGCAGAGGCTGCAGGGATCAAAATGTCGTGAAGAGGAAGAGGAGGAGGGCTGATTACAGTCCAAAAACAAATTAGAGAGCACTGAAGGGCATTTTCTGAAAGTGTTTGTGTCATTATTTAACAGATGCAGAAGAAATTAAATCAGAGACTGAAAGCTCAAATTAAAACAGACTTTGATGTTGAAATGGATTTTTTAAAGATGCAACAACAGGACTCTTGGGGAAAGGGTACCTGGCAGTGTCAGGCTCTGCTGGTCCTTCCCTGGTCAGGACCCGTGCCCCCAGCAGCAGTTCTGCTCTCGTCCTTGCCCTGCTCAGGAAGGCAGGGACAGGGTCACAGTGCTGCTGCTCTGCAAAGGGCTCCAGCTTTGCTCAGAGCTCACTCTCAAAGCTCTTCACATTGCGGCTCAGCTCTGCTGCATCTCCATTATTGTTTTTCTCTCTTCCTTCTCCATTCTCCACTTTACATTTCCCCATTTCATATCATTCTTCTGCCTGTTTCTTATAAAAAATGCAAGAGCCATATTTCCCTCAGATATCCTCTTTGTATCAGTTCAACATTTCTTATCAGGCATTCAGCATCATGTGTGCCTCAGGTCTGCTCTGGAGCCCACCTCCCCTGGCATTCCCAGCAGCTGCTCTGTCCAGATACCTGTTTCCAAGTCGAGGCATTTAGCAGGTGGGCTGGTGTTCTGGCTGTTGTGTTCTTGGGGTTTTTTATCACACGTTATGAAACATCTGCTGTTTATAAATTATTTCTTTTGAATGTCATAATGTTTTTGGCTGTATGAGCCAGCAGGCACCTCTGAGCAGCAGAACAATGCTGCCAGCCCTTGGAATTGGCACCTATTCCAAGTACAGGGCTGGCATGAAGTGTGCAGACCCAGTGCCCGAGCTCACACGTGTGTGCAGGCACATGTAGAGGGTGTGAGGCCCTGGCACAGGTTGCCCAGAGAAGTTGTGGATGCCCCATCCCTGGAAATGTTTAAGGCCAGGTTGGATGAGGCTTGGGGCACCCTGGGATATTGGGTGGCATCCCTGCCCATGGCAGGGGGTGGAATGAGATGAATTTTAAAGTCCTTTCCAACCAAAACAATTCTGTGAACACACACAGACCTTCCCTGTGCCACAGGGGACTCAAGCCTCAGAGAGAACTCAACCATGGGCACAAAGTCAACCTCCAAGCCAGGCATGGACATACGCAATGAGCCAAAGCACAAACACTCACATGGATTTTGGGAATTCTTCAAAACAGCACTAAGACCTTATCAGAGAGCTCCAGAGAAATGAATGATCAGACTTCTCCCAGGGGAACAATCCTTCAAAGCCTCTGACACAACATCCAGCCAAGCAACAAAGCCACCCATACCCAGCCCAGTTCATGCTTCTCCATGCTGGAAATGCTGATGGACTGTGGAAAAGCAATGCCTGGTACTGAAAATCTGCTTATGAAGAGTTAGGAAAGTACAGGGAAATTATAAGGAAAAGAACCAAACCATGTAACGGATGCATTTGAACATCAAAGTGCTCTCAGCCAGCTCTACCCCATTATTTATGGTTTACTCACGGGTTTAATTTTTCTGCTTTGTGGTTTTTTTGTTCATTTGTTGTTATTTCCTTGAGAGAACATGAGAACCCTCTGGGGGATCAGAAGATTTTCTCATTCCGCTTAGTGAAAATTCTCTAATGATTGTAAAAACAAGGCAAAAATCAATAGAGGATTATTATCAGCAGGGATTCAGCTGCTTTCTGCCTGAGTGACAGCAGAGCTTTGCCAGACTGTCCCCCTGACATTGGCTCCTGCTCTGGTACCAAAAAAAGTGGAAAGGAAAGAGCATGTAGTCCTTTTTCACCGAGGAAAGCATATTTGAACTTTCTTTTAACCCTGGACGCATCCAAGGGTGTTTCAGCCTCAATCCAAACTTTAGACCAGCTCCCTGCACATCACTGCAGGATGACAAAACCAGGTGGAGCTTGCACCAGCTGGGAAGAGCTAACTGGAGCTAAGTGGCTGATGCTTACACCAACTGGGAAGCTCAGGGCTCAAGGGGCCTGCAGGGGACTGGGCAGTTTGTCCCCTTCTTTAAAAGGTCATCTGAGTCCCTCTGCAAAGGCAGCTGGAATAGGGGATGGAGAATCCATCCCTGAACTTCCAAACTTCACAACCAGAAAAAGCTGTTCTAGAGGTGATTTCCTTTTGGTTCTGGGCTCCTTTAGGGGTGACAAGTGTGTGCCCTGCAAGCAAAGATCGAGGCGTTGACACACAACCACTTCCCAGAGGTAGGAGCAAATCCTGCCTGTACAGGTGGGTTTTTTAGAGGCAAGGACAAACCCAAAGAGTTAAATACCCATTGATGGAGAAAATCACACTTATGCCCTAACCCTAAAACTCCTGTCAAGGAGTTCTCTCATAGAGCAGTTTCTCTAAAGTCACATCATTTTTGTGGTGCGATGTTGTCTTAGAAGTCAGTCAGGCAAGGTGAGCACAAGGACAAAAATGGATCACTGGTCTTTCATGCAGGCACAGGGGAGATGACCCACCAGAAGTGCCAAACCTCCCTTTCTGTCAGGAAAGGTTTGGCTCAGGAAGGACTTTTCAGAATAGAAATACATTTTTTAAAAAACAATCACAAAGTAAATCTCTTTTAATGCCTTCAAATAAAAGAGACTAAAGATATTTTACAAATAAAACAACTAAACAATGAATGAGGAGCAGGAGGAGAGACAATATAATGAATAATTAGACAATTAGGTTAATCCTCAGGAAATGAGCTAATTCCCAGGGACTAACAGCCAGGGACTGATTAATTGTTATGCCCTGGTAGGTTCCACGCAGGGGACAAGTCCTGCTTCAGATCTTCAGGAAATGAGCAGGCAAAAGTACATTCTGGAGGCATTTCCTCTCCCTCGTAGGACTGGTGACCCCTGGAATCCTGTTCAGGCCTCCCACTGAGGGATGAAGGAAGGGACAGAGCTGCAGGAGGTCACCACACACTTCCAGAGCCAACAGGAGCAGGGACAGAGAGCAGGATAGGAGCAAGATTTTGGATTAAATGAATACTCCATGCAGCTGGGGTGAACTGAGCTTCAGCTGAATGCAGTGAAAGTTATAGGGACAGGAAGCACGTGCACAGCAGGGATGAGGCAGTGCTTCCCCTGGACTAACAGCCAGGAAAAACAGCAGGAGCACCATTGTGCCTACAGGCATTATTTTTATCTCCTCAAGATTAAGATGAAAAGTTATAATCATATTTATCTTGCTTCAATGGAGATATATTAGGGTTATAATAAACGTGGAGTCTGACATTCAAATGTGAATTCAACACGTCAGATCTGTGTTATGTTATCCTTTATCAGCTTCTTGTGTGACATGATTAAGTAACATTATTTTAGTTGTTTACCCTTATTTTAGTCTTTTACCCTGAGCATCCTCGCTGGAATGGATTCTTTGGGCTCTGGTGACTTTTCTTCAGCCAGTTTCTGGGGGTCACCACAGGCATTAAGGAATGGGCAGCCCATGTCACTGGAAGATCTGGAAGCTGCGTCTTTTTCTCCATTAACCCAATCACAAATTTACTGATGAAGGCCCCAGCCCACCCAGTTAGTCCTTCTGGATAAACAAAGGGGTGGCCAAGCATCTAGAGCAGCTCCTGCTGGAGCTGGCAGACATCCCTCCACTCCCCAATGGAGGTACCAAAGCACCTGAGGAAGCAGCAAAATGAGTGATGCAAGCACCAGGGTGAGGTTTTCTGTCCCTTCAGGCAACCAACAGCTGCCAGTTAATGTGGTTCCTCATTAAATCTCTCATTAGCACACCAGATCTGGGCACTGCTCTCGCTCCTGCTCACACTGGGGCCATGGCAGCCCCTGCTCCTGCTCCAGTGAGACCCAGCTCTGCACACCTGGACAACCATTTTTAACCTATTTTAACTTGCCCATTGTCATTTCCCCCAGCAGATGGAGTTGCAAATTGAAGCTCCTGCCAGTGGTTCTGCTTTGCTGCTGCTCTCAGCACACTCAGGTCAGAGAAGGAGCTCTTAACCCAAGCCCCGGAGCTGTGGTGATGGTTTGCTGTGACAGTGATGCTTGATATCACCATAACAGCACATCTGCACACACAGCCAAAAGCTTGGCCCAGGCTGGCCAGGCAGCTGCAGCAAACAAACCCCAGAGTGGTGAGATGTCCTCATCGCAAACCCATCCTCTGCAGCAGCTGCCAACAGCACAGCTCCTTGCTGATGCACAGGAGAAAGGGATGATATTTCTTTGCCCCATTGAGAGGCTGAGGATTAATCCAAACACTGATATTAAAAACCTGTAAATTGGCATTTGAAGGAGAGGAAGGGGTAAGGCCAAGGATAGATTTTCTCACTGCACCTGCTTTGGCCATGGGCACAAGCACCCCAGAGTGAGCTCTTGTGTTTGATACACCAGTAAGGGTTTGAGAGGTAATGAACACATCCCTGCCAGGACACACAGAGCTTCCTACATATTTGATAGTGATCTGTAACATTGCTTATACTCCATTTTCCCCTCTCTCCCATTCCAATAGCTTTCCCTTGCACAGCTGCAGGAAGAAACCTCAGAAATGTTTTGTGCCTCGGAAATCTCCAGATGTTGTACGTCAAAGGGCAGGATAGAAATATTTTTGAGCTCGCACCCAGCAAAGCCACCAACACCATCATTCTGTCAGTGGGGTGGGGCTTGTGTTACATTTATTTGCATAATGCTGAGCATGGGGTTGTTGTTATCCCACAAACACAGCAGCAGCCAGCTGGAAGTGCCAAAACCCAGGAACTGCACTGGGGATGGCCTGGGAGGGGTATGAGCAAGGCCAAAACACCTCCCTGTGCCTCTGCTGCAGGGTCACACAGCCATGAAAACCTCTCTGGTGGATGCTGAGCGTGCCAAGCTGATGCAGGGAGGGTTTCTGCAGATTCAGGCAGCTTTGTGAAGGAGCCAGGATGGAGGGATGCTGGGAGAAGGGTCTGGAATTTTGACGTGATCTCTGGTGGCACTGTCACCGCAGGCAGCTCTTCCACTTTGCATTCAGGTCCGGAAATAGTCTTTGCTGAGCTTTTCTGCCTCCAATCAAACTACATCCAGGCTCACGACACAAACAAGGCATTTTCCAGCCCTTCAGCAGGATCCAGGGACCCTCCAAACTCACCTGTGTACAGTCTCAGCTTGACAAGAGCGAGCACAGCGCAAGGAGGGGAACATCAGCTCATTCTTCAGATGTGCAAAGACACCGCCACGCGCTCCCCAGCAGCACCAGCTGTACTACTCGGGGCCATGACAGATAATGGTTTGATTAAGAATTTATACATATGTTTTACCTTGTTTCTGTTGCTGCTGGCAGCAACAGCCCTCAGCTGAGAGCTAAAACCTCACAGAAGAGAGAATGCAGGGTTTAGCTAAAGGTAAACTCACTTTTCTTGGAAATCCCTCTGGGACAAAGTTTCTGGATTTGCAAGGGGAAGTGAGGCATGGGGCAAAGGCTATGGGAACACCTTGGTCTCCCATGTTGTTGTGGGGTCAGCATAGACTCTCACTGGGGACTTGCCTGAGTGTCCCAGATGGGAATTCTGTCTCCAAGAGTGATTGGAGATCCCAGAGGCCAAAGCCTCCCTGTCTCACTCCCCAGACAGGGAAAACCCAGCCCTAACCTGTGCCTGGACGCAACAAGGATACAATTGGAGAATCAAGAAGCCAAACGGGAGGTTTGACAGTGTACTGTGTCTTTCCAAAATGAAAACAAAAAAAACCTCCCAACAAACGCAGACACATACAAAAGAAAATTCAATTTTTTTTTTTTTTTCCTAATGAACACCAGTGGGGTTGCTCTTTTTTGGTACTTTGGGCATTTACATATAAATTGCTCTGTAATGGCTCTGCCCTCCTTCTCTTCGGTGTGTTGTTAATGAGCTGTACAAAAGGTCAGGGGCTGAAGGAATGCTGCTGCAGGCAGCGGTGTAATCCTGTCCTCCTTTCCCTCCCGCATCCCCACTGGCCACCCAGGTTACCAGGCACCCAAAAAAGCAATCAGTCACCTCAAAGATGTAAGAGGAGTCCGGTTCCTGTAGCAATCAATGTTGCATCCCATTCCCCGTGACGTTTTGTCCATCATGTAGGTGTGTTATAGTGGCACAGCTGGCAGAGGCGCTTGGGCTCTGCTGGCACAAGTGACAGGGGGATCTATTGAGCTTCTCACCTCCTCCAGCCCAGCATGGCCATGGCTGCCAGCCTGATGAACCCGATGCTGACAGCTCTGCACAGGCCAGTGTCACCCTGAACGAGGACGTTTGTCCTGAGACATCTTCGGGCACCCTCAGACAAAGAATAAAGAGCCTCCAGTCAAGTGACAGCACTGCACTGTCACTTGTGAGGCAGGGTGAGGCCAGGCTGCTCACCTGGCAGGAGGGCTGGGGGGACTCCAGGTGCCTCCAAGCAGAGCCCTTGGTCCCCAAAGGCCAGAGCAGGGCAGGCAGGAGGCAGCCCCATGTACCTGACACCGAGAGCGGCAGAGCTGATCCAATCCTGCCATCTCCCCGGGACGTGCCCGTCTCCAGGAATGGATAAGGCTCCCTTTGATCAGAGCAGACTTGTGCTCAAGTCAGCTTTTGTCCATACAGAGCGGCAGGCACTGGAGAGAGGGAAGGGCCACACCGCCATGGGAGAGCTGGTGGGAACGGGCTGGAGAGAAATGCCACTGTGGGTGACAAGCTTTGAGTGACAGAGCCACAAGGCCCAGGACACTGCCCAGATTGCCACTAATGTCGAGGAAACAAGAAATAAAAGGGAAAAAAAAAAAAAAGCAGCTTCTTCCTGGAGTCTAAGCTGGGGGGGGCTGCAGCTGCAGGAGCAGGATCCCCCACTTCATCAGCATCACCTCGCGGAAAATGAGCCGCTGCCTACAGCACATGGAGAGTGCCACCGTACACAGTTTTTAAATCCCTCCAGGGATGGTCATTCCACCACTTCCCTGGGCAGCCTGCTCCTGACAAGCCTTTTGGTGAAGAGATTTTAACTAATCTCCAGTCTAAATCACCCCTGGCACAACTTGAGGCTATTTTATCCCATGACTTGTTCCCTGAGAGCAGAGCCTGACCCCAACTTGGTTTCACCCTCCTGTCAGGAAATTGTAGAGAGCAGTGAGGTTCTCCCTGAGCCTCCTTTTCTCCAGGCTGAGCCCTCCAATCCCCTCAGCCTTTCCTCATATGACTTGTGCTCTAGAACCTTCCCCAGCTCCGTTACTTTCTTTGAACAAAATTTTAGTCATCTTTAACTTTTTTTAATCTTTTACCCAACACATCCATGAAATAAGTCAACCAGAAGAATGGTTTAAAAGTCTGAAAAAAAGTCATTGCTGCAGTATTTAAACCACAATGGTCTCAGAGACACAGCACCTCAGTGCTTTGGTATATCCACAGAGGGCAATTTATGAGCTTAGGAAAACAGAACAAGCAGGTAACAAAAAGAGAACTTGGGACAGATACCTGTTCCTTCTTCCTTGCAAATAAACTGGAAATGTCAGAAGCAGAAGTTCCCCCAGACCTGCCAGGGATTCAAAGGCACTAGAGAGCAGCAAAGGGACAGTGGGGATCAGGTCCCAAGAGCCACCTCAGGGTACAGAGCTGTGACTCTGGGGTTGCCCTGATCCTTCCAGGACTGCTCAGGCATAGAGCTGAGCACCTCCAAAAGCAATGTCTGCAAAGAGGATCAGTAAAGAGCAAATTGCTATTGTGTGAACAAAAAAAAGCTACAGAAATTACCACCAATTTAGTATAATTATAAGGACAGCCTTGTCCGAGGAGACAATTAAGCATTTCTCAGAACAAAAAGGGAGGTAAACAGGCTGAACAATAGATTTCTAAAGCTGGAGAGAGTGTGAAATCCCTCTTTCTATTACTACTGTCATAGTACTGCAATTAAAATAGTTGCCTGGAGGAAGGAAAGGGAAGCTTTAACCCAGCTTGTTGGATGATCCTACCTCAGCACTGGCAGGACATGGCTCCACTGCAAATCCAGACCCTCAAAAAGGCATTGAGGGACACAAGTGATGATGATATCTATGGTGATCACAGGCAACCTGGCCTGTGGGCACAGAAAACCCCAGGAAATGCAGCCTGTGATGGCCATGGATACCTCAAGCCTTCAGGGGCAGCCAGGGACCATGAGTACGAACCAGAGCATGAGCAAAGGGGTGCTCTGGATTCGCGAGGACCTGCTAGTTACAGGCTGCTGACAGACGCTCATGTGCCACTCACTGCCAGTCTCTGGAGCCCTCCCATCTGAGATGATTAGCAAAAAGCTCATTTACATGATCAGGGCTTCTCCCTCCCTCTCCTGTCACGCTCCCAGGAAGCAAACCCTGTTTGCCATAATTGATGGACACAATTCCTTGCAATTAGTATTTCAGCAGCAGGTAGTTAACCCTCAGGGCAGAGCTGGTTGTCTCTATTTGGCTTGCTCTGCCTGGCTGTGAATTCAGAGCAAGCTCTTCAGATTCCTGTTTGTTTGCTGACCCATCAGAGCAGGCAGCCCTCTGCTCCTCTGTGCAAAAAAAGCTCACTGCTCAGGGCAGCTCGAACTCCCTCAATCCCCCTTGGATGCAGAACCCATCTCAAAAAACCCTCTGGGCCATGACAGCTTCCAGTGACAAAGCTGAGGTTCTTTCCCTGCCAGAGTGAGTGCAGACACTAATGCAAAACACCCTAATGACCCCAGAACCCAGGCTGATATTTAGACAAAAAGGGATTTGTTTATCCTCTAAGTTCCCAATAATCTGCATTTATTTTAATTGGCACTTATGGCAAGAGCATTTACGGACAGCAGCTGGGAAGGTGTAATTATGTTACTGTCTGAGGCACTTGCACAGCCTACAGAGATTCTGCTCACAGAAGAAAAAGCCAAAAAAACCCCAAAACCACAGAAAAGGGGCAGCCATGGAACAGGTTGCCCAGAGAGGTTGTGGACTTCTCATCCCTGGAAGTGTTCAAAGCCAGGCCCTGAGCAACCTGGTCTAGTGGAAGGTGTCCCTGCACAAGCAAGGAGTTGGAATGAGATTGTTTTTCAAATTTACACCCTTTGAACCCAAATCATTCTGTAATTCTGTGACTTCTCATGGTCTGGACCAGACCCAGCCCAGCATGGAGGGCTTTGCATATCACACAGACAGCACAGCCAGGGCTGGAAAGAGCCTGATGTCTGCTGAGACTTTGAGGGTAGTATGGCTGAGGGGCAGTGCCATCCACAGTGCTCTCTGCAAGGGAGGTGGAAATGTGGCACAGAGCCTTGCAGGGGTTATGAAATGCAAGACTTTCCCTGGAAATATTAAATATCATATAATCAAAAAACAGCCTGGGTTGGAAGGGACCTTAAAGCTCATCTCATTCCACCCCCTGCCCTGTGCAGAAACACCTCCCACTGTCCCAGGGTGCTCTAAGCCCTGTCCAGCCTGGCCTTGGACAGTGCCAGGGATTCAGGGGCAGCCACAGCTTCTCTGGGCACCTGTGCCAGGGTCTCACCACCCTCACAGTAAAAAACTTTTTCCTAACATCTCATCTAAACTTACTTTCTGTCAAATCTTCAATCTTTCCAACTCATATTTTCTAAGACCTCCTGCACTGGGTGGTGCCTGAAGGCATGCAAACACATTACAACATTTCAGTGAGCTGCTCTTCATCAGCTCAGTTTTCTTGCTCCAAATAAAAGGTAAAAAACATGCTGACTTTAAACTTAAAGGCAATTTAAGCCAAGATTTGGGTTTGCAGTTGGGTTGGTCTAGCAGCATGCACAGAGCCCACATGGCAGCTCAACACCACCACAGGCAGCTCATGGAGCTGCTGTTCCCCAAACTACGTTTAATTGTGTTCATACCTCCCATATTCTAATTAAAGCTTGGTTTTCTTTTTCGTCCTAAGAAAATAAATGGCCAATCTTTACCAGCTTAATTCTGTCCTAGAAAACTTTTTGCTTGTGAATAATATTTTCTTTTCAGATCATTTTTAACAGTGTCACAACATGCCTCAACCTCTGTCTTAAGTCCTCCCTGTCCTGGATATGTTAACAGCACAGCTGAAAGCCAGCCTGGCCAGGATATTTAAAACTCAAACAGAAGAAACCACCCAGGTTAACCATCAGTAAAATAACAAAAAATATACCTCCACTTGCCCAAATAAATGCAAAGGAAGTGCCAGAACACAAATGGTGGACTTTACCTGCAGAAATTTCCTCAGCCCCAGCAAAACAGGGCAGAGGCACCCCTGAGGCTTGGTGCTGCACCAAATACTGGAGGGTCAGAGACAATGCCCCCACTTCCAGCCTCTCCCCCTGCCCAGCACCTCTGTGTCACCACCACATTGTCAGCCAGACTCAGAGGAAGTGACTCCTAAATGGTAATTTGTTATTCTGTTACGGTCATTTTCGATATTAATTTTATGCGGCATCAAAAGCCCTTTCATATATTAAACTCTAATTCATATGCTAATACCCAATTTATGGCAAGTTAATTATTTTTTGTCCAATTTATTACTCGGTGCTCATTGAGGAAGGGAGAGGTGGCAGCAGGTGGATTTTGGCACCAGGTCCCTCCCATTTCCCTGACTGTGATCCATAGTGGACACACCCCTGAAAGTCCCTCCTGGCTGACACAGGAGCCTTCTGGTTATTTCCTCACTGGTGGCATCTCTGGCAGAGAGGCTGGAAAAGTCTGCTCCAAAGCTTTGCAGGTGCTGCTCAAACCACCAGAGCTGTCCTGCTCAGGGCTTGGGTTTGTCCAACTGCTCCAGAGCATGGAAGGCAGGGACAGGGGATTACTGAGAGGATGGGATTTTCTAATGAGTAATGGAATGATGCAGTCAGAAATCAGAGAAAATGGAGCAGGCACCCACCTCTGCTCACAGCAGCCACATTCTGTCATTCCATTCCATGGCTTTTCCCCTATCCTGCTCTGAGCAATGCATGCGGAATAGTAGCTGCAGTTTCCCACAGTTTCCCACAACAGGCTCTTGGCTGCTCAGGACAGGCAGGAGGAGATGGGGACAGCCAGGGATGCCCCAACCCCTGACCTGAGGGCAGAGCCCACATGCAGCACATTATTCCATGCTCCCTCCCATCCCAGGAAGAGTTTTGCACGTGAGGAAGAGCACGCACACCTCCGCCCCAGCGTGTGATCAGAGCTGTGGTCAGTGGGACACACGGGAGCTCAGAGCAGTCCCTTGGTGCCCAGTCCTGTCCCCCAGCCTGTCACCACCATGGCCTGACGGGCGGCCTCGATCATCCAGCGCCACACCAGAGCCAAGTGGAAAAACACACGGAGGGGGCACGGAGCAGGGATGGAGAGCATATGCTAAACATAAAAGAAACCACGAGAGCAGTTTAGCCTTCACCTTTTTTTTTTTTTTTTAACAGTCTATTTTCTGCTTGAGGAAGCAGGTGCATTTCCCATCCTCACAGCATCAACAGCCGACAGGCTGTCGGAGGTGTGATGGCTCCAGGACAGTTGCACTGCCTGGGATTTCACATTCCTGACACATCCGATAATTATGCCAAATGAGCTCACCTCATCTCCAGCCTCGTGAGCTGCACAGATTAAATTAAGTGAAAGCTGTTAGTGTCACAGATGAGGAAGGCAGGAGGGGAGAGGCACCGACCCCCGCCGTGCAGTGGGATGGGGCTCACGGGATCCCACCACTGATTCCTTGGCTGATGATCCACCTAAAAAAGTGACGATCACCCCCTGCTTCCCCAGCTCCTCCCGTCCGCCCGTGGGACAGACAGAGACACCACTGTCCCCCTTCCCCAGAGCCAGGCATCGCTTCTCCCATCTCCCCAACTCTCTTTTCAATTAACCCTTTTTCTCAAATCCTGCGCGTAACACCCCAGCCCATCCAGGGGATTTTGAGCACATATATTTTTTGATTCTCCATCTTACATTTTTAGCATGAAAACCTCTACGATTTATTCCAACGATATGAAGGAGCTCCACGAGGCAAAATGAAGCTGTAACTCCCTCAAGCTAAACTCCAAATTCATTTCATAATCCGTAGATAAAAGCTTAGAAGCCAGAATATTCATTACCAAGCCAGGCTCCACAAGCAGCAAGGGTAGTAATGGAATGGAGCAGAGTTGACACAGGGGATGTTGCTACAGAAATTAGCCTGTCATAAGATTACAGGGACTAAGTGTTATTGGGTGATAAGGTGTGATGTGTTAATATTAAATTATCTCACCAGTTTAAAAAAAATTTTTAAAAAGCACTGATGAAACTCACATTTATTAAAAGCCCTGAGTATGATATTAAAAGATCTAAGATAAACCAGTTTATTTCTGTGCTGGAGACCAAATTGAAAGAATTCTCCAGGAGGGATTCCTTTGAATGGAGCGTTACAACAATAAAACAACAACAACAAAAAAGCCTTTGATAAATGTTGAGACTAAAGAAGCCTTAAATATTCCAGACTAATCTCTCTGGGGAGAGTTCATTAACCCTTCATTCCCTTCCTTGTTGCATCAAAACAGGGATTAACTAGAGGGTGTTTCCACAAAGCTCTGTACATGCCAAATTCTGTCTAGAGCAAGAGGAGATTAACAATCACACGGGGCTTTGTGTGACACAAGGCTGGGACACGATGGAGCAAAGGTTCCTGGGAAAAAAAAAAAAAACCAAAGCACAAAGCTTAAGTGATTTGTCCGTCACCGGGACCAGCAAGATAACAATAGGGCCATTGAGTATTTGGAGTTTGCTTAAAAATTTGATTTGTTGCCATCGGACGGCAACAAATAACAGTGGGAACTGATGTGCATTTGTTCTGAACCGCGTGGTCACATCCATCACACCCAGTCCATGCTCATCCGCTCACCAGTTTAAGTCACCATGGAGAAGCCCAGAGTGAATTCATGGCCAAATTTGTGGGACATTGGGACAGGGAGGGATTTATGAGGCAGTCACAGAGCAGCCAGGCTACAGCAAAGGGCTGGGGGCTCTGGAGAGTGCAGCCTTGCCCAAGATAACCCCTACACACCCTGCACTGAGAGCTGGGGGCTCTGTGCAGTGACCCTGCCCTGCAGATCGTGCACAGAGCTCCTGTGGGTTCCAGGGAGGCACCAGCCTTGCATTGCCTGGGGGATTCACCTGGAGTTACACCAGAAATTAGAAGAGGTTCTCTAATCTCTTAGAGCACTAGAGCAAGAAATATAATTAGCTTTAAAAGGCTGGTAAGTTCATTGAAATAAAACACGAGCCAGTACCTTCAAGTAGGAGAGGTGGGATTCCGCAGCCCATGCTCCCCACAGGCACTTCCCTGTCTCTCTTACCCACAGCAAACTGTGGTCCCCCAGGGCACTGAAGCATCTCTGGGAATGTGGTGTGTAGTCCTAGGCTGCCCGGATCACTAAAGGAACCTCTAGGAAGAGGTCTATACACTCCTGAAAAAACACTTGTGTTTTCTCAAATCCCAGCTGTTTTTCCTTTTCCCCTTAAAGCACCCTGGTGCTGTTTCCAGTCCATGGCTGAGGAGGAAGGTGATGGTGCCCAGCACAGCACGGTCACCCCTTGAGGGGTGCAGGGAGTAGCCCCTTCCCTGGGGAGGGCAGAGGTGGGCAGAGGAGTGCAGCCCCCTGCCTCAACTTCAACTTCCAGACCTGTATTTTGTCCTGCTGCACCTCTATCTCCATCCCACAGTGTTGCCCTCTCCTTCTTTAACACCTTGCTGTTGTATGAAGTCAAGGCACAGACCCCTCTCTCCCAAGAGGTAAAACCACCTCTCCCCCTGCCCACACTCCCTGCACACTAGCAGGGGGGGCCATGCATCTCCTGGAAAGCCAAGGACCCTCCCCACCTTCTGCCCTGGGATGAATCCCAGCCCTCAGGCACCAACAACCTTCAGCGATACCACAAGTGCATGTTCTGCCCATGACCCAGCCAGCTGAATAATTCAGATCTTTTCAAATCCGGCTGCATTACCTCTCACTTCTCTTTGCTCTGGTGCACTTGGCATGGCCCTGGCTTCACACGAAACAGAGGAGCTGCATCAATGAACCTGCACTACTCCTGCACCGACTTCTGACCCGCAGATTATTCCATCCCAAGCTGCCTGAGAGCTGCCCTGAAATCCAACTAGGAGGAAAAAGAAGAAAAAATTTTCTCTCCAGTTAGAGCAAATTCTACAGTGGCGGGATGCTTCTGTTCTCTCCGCACAAAGGATTACATTTTTTAAAATATTCTTTCTTTGAAATCTTTTGTGACCCTTGAGCAGCATAAAAATGCAACCCGGGGACGCCAAGCAAGGCTGGAGATCCGCTGGGGGGACCCCGCAGCGTGCACAGTGTCGGTACTCAACAAATAATAAATAACCAACATTAATTATTGATCACAACCCCAGCTAATCAAGTTTCATCCCTGTGGTTACCGCGCTCTGAACATCCCCCTTTGATAGAGCCTGGGAACGGCCTTGCCGCGTGCGCCCGCCCGGAGTGCGGCTCCCTGGGAGCCCGGCGGATGCTGAGCAGGGATTTGGGGAGGCAATACCCCACACATGGAGCCCACCCGCCTCCAGGCTCCCCCAGGGTATCTGCACAGCCAGAGCAGGCCGAGTTTCCAGGGAAGCAGGGCTGTGGTAGCATCCTGGGGTGCAGGTGGGCTGCGATAGGGTGAGGAAGTCTGGGATTATGGCAGAGCGAAGCACAGAGTCAGCTCTGGCTTTGGCTGCACAGGGGTTGTTTAGCTGTACCCAAGTTCTCTTGGGTCCAAGAGAATCGCTGGGAGAGCATCCCCATGCAAGGATGCACAGCCCTGAGCCAGGGAGGTTCTGCCTCCTGGCCAGACTCTTCCATGGAGCCCCAGCCCCAGCCCCAGCAGCCAACAGCTGTTTGTGGCTCAGGGCAAATCCCCAAAGCCCACCACAGTCACCTCTTGCCCCCACCCATCCATGGCAGGGGTTCCTGCTCTGGCCAGGAAGAGGGAAGGGACAGTTCCTCTCTCTGCCACTGCATGCCCCAAGTTCACAAGCAGTTTGTGAAAGTGGAATACAAGGGAGCTCTGCCTCATGGTCCTGACAGGAGCTGCCTGCCTGCTCCTTTACGGGGGTGTTAAATCCTGTTATTAAATGCAAGCCATTATCAGGATGTCACCATTTCCTCCTGATGAAGCTCTACACCTGTGCAGACAGACAGCCCCTCTTAGATTATTTACTATTCATTATTAATGCTCCACATTAATTTGCCTCATCCTAATCTCTCTGTGGCTCAAGGATTTGTTTTCTCTCTGTGAGTTCAGGGCACTGGACCTCGCTCCCTCCTCCCCAGAGATGTGGAGGAATTGCCATTGCCATCCTGCCCCAAAACTGCACAGTTTTGGGGGAAACAAAAAAAGAAAATTTGAGGGTTTTTCCTCTTCATGTCCATGTGTTTTAATTCAGGGAGGAGAAAAGCCTTGGGAAAAATCAGAGCTAGAAGTCAGGAGAGCAAACAGGATCTTACCAGGACTGGAAGAGGGACTTGAGTTCCAAATTCATTGCAACAGGAGATGCAGCAAGCCCTGCCTTTCCCTCTGAGCTTCCCAAGCAGGCCAACTACTTAGCAAATAAGAATAAAAGCTAAAAAGATTTGCTGAAAGAAGAGTTATATACACACTGCAAGTCCTAAAAGCAACATTTCTGGAAGCTTTGATAACTCTGCAAACAGCAGATTGTGCAAATGTTTTATCCACATTCATATTTCCCAGTAGATGCACCCTTCCCCCAGACAATTTATGAGCCTTCATCCAAACCAAACACCAATCTTTCTTTCAAAGACATTATGACCCTTTCCAAAATCTCCTTGAAAATGTGCATTTCAGTGATTCTTCCTTACTGGAAGCAATAATGCCAGTTCCAAGAGATTTAAAAAAAAAAAAAAATATCAGAACTTCTCAAAGTGCATGGGATGAGGTTAAAAAGCAGGAGGCTTTCATGTAATTTGCACAGGTCTTACACTTCAGGACACCATGGGATTGGCAGCAACCCGTTCCCAAGTGAGGGTTTACTTTCAAGAGCAATTCTGGCTGTAGATACCCACTGGAGAGATGGGAATGTGCTGGTCCTCATCCTTCCCCTTTTAGAGGAAAGGGCAAAGGCATCTTGAAGGCCACATGTAGTTTTTAACCCTCTGCTGATTTTTAAGAACTCACCACTGCTTCTTACTCTGGGGAGTCCTTCTCACACAACACCGACCATGAGCATGGCCACAGGTTTGAATTTGCTTTTTGCCAGGTGTGCTGGGAAAGCTGCTTCAGGGCCATGTCCCAGTCAGGGAGCCAGGCACAGTGACACAGACATCTCTGAGAAATCAGGGCAGCGAGTGTGGCAGTCCCTGGGAGAAGAGCTGCCTCCTGCCTTATACAAGTTTTCTGATCACATTGTATTCCCTCCTGCTCAGGCAATATGCATTTGCTAATTTGTGCTGGAAAGGAGGGAATTCAGTATTCCCCTCTCTCGCTGCATGGGGAATAGCCCAAATTTTCCAGAAATCTCCCCTGACTTGTCCTTTAAATAAAGCTTAAATAATGCCATACTGTCCTTTAGGCAGCTTATGTCAGATATATTAAGAAATACAAATATCTACAGAGAAATATATACACAATACCCTCTTTCAAGCTGCCCAGCAAGTACAGCAGGAAAACACACCATTTTTCAAATATCTACAGATGAATATTGTGGGTCAGGCCATTAACCCTTCCTTACCCCCACAGGATCCCAGAGAGACACTTTGGAGAGCTGCTGCATTGCAAGGTACTAGCCCCCAGCAGCCCCATCCCTGCTCTCTCTCTCATTATTATCCATGAGGTCAGGCAAAGCACAGTGGAAAATGTTCTGATTATTTCCTGGGAGGGAGTGTAAGGAGCCTTTCAGCCTGGGTGATGCTGGGAGCTTTATCTTCCATCACATAAGTAAGCAATCCTTTCTGGAGCTGTGGTCAGTCCCACAGGGAAGAGAAGCAGTGGGGGGCTGAGACCCTCCTGCTCCATGGACAGACCCGACCAATGCCCCCCAGACTCAGTCATTGCAGCCGTGACCCTCTTTTCTGGTCGCCACCAGCTGCTGAAATTCCCAGAGCATCCCATAATCTGGGGCTCCTTTTAAAATCATCCCCAGTGTTTAACCTCACGGTGGGAAATGCACATTCCCATCCCTGCAGGGGAGGAGGAGGGTGCTGGGGATATAAACGCCCCATGAGAAGACAAGATGGGGCTGCTCAGGGATCAAGCACTATTTGCACCCCATTCCCACCCAAGCTGGAGCTTTTTATCCTCCACAGCAAGTCAAGCAGGACTGGGAATTTTCCCTCTCCTCTCATCATGCCTTTGGTCCACGGAGCATCCTAGAGCTCCACAGATCTCATGTTGCTCCAGGGTTTAAAGCAGATTCTTGCTGCCTGACTCAAGGGATGTGGAAATCAGCATAAAATGGGATTTGGAGAGCAAAGCTGCTACCAGGGATAACTGAGAGCAGAACAGGGGATGTCTGTCAGAGCCAAGGACCCTGCACACTGTGCTGCTGCCTTCCCACACCCGTGGGATGAGTATTCAGGGAAGGTATAGGGCATCCAGGAGAGCGTTCCCCCCACTCCATGGAGCTGAACATCCCTTCTGGTGGCCCTGCTCAGCTCACTCCGGGACACAGGGACCCAAGCCCCGGCTCCTCTCCCCGGCAGGAGGAGAGCAGGGAAGGACCTGGCACGGACAGGCTCTTTTCTCTCAATGGCATCGATTATTTCTGTAATCAGCACCTCTTTGCCGAAACTGAACATCCATTATTACAGGATTCTAAAACAAAAATAACCCAAGGGAGGGAAAAAGATGTAATTCAGACGCCGCTCCTGAACCGTTCACGTTAGGTCAGTGCCATCTAGAGGCAGCAAACCAGTGCAAAACGCCCCAAAACACCTACAGCCCAGCATTCTCCCGGTGTTTGGAGACCTTGTGGCCCCAGGATGTTGGGAAGGGACATCAGCGGGGATGCTCTGTCCCGTCCCGGTGATGCACAGCCCAGGTCCTGGCTGCTGTCATGTGGACACCACGGTGAGAGTCACAGCACGGCCAGGCCGCCCTGGAGAGCGAGCAGCACAGCATCCCCATCCCAACACTTCATCCCACATCCAACCACTGCCTCCCCATCCCAGAACTGCATTCACATCCCAGCACTGCATCCCCATCCCAGCACTGCATCCTACATCCCAGCATAGCATCCCACATCCCAGCACTGCATTCCACATCCCAACACTTCATCCTGCATCCCAGCACTGCATCCCAGTTCCCACATCCCAGCACTGCATTCCGCATCCCAGCACTGCATCCCCATCCCAGCACTGCATCTCCATCCCAACACTACATCCTGCATCCCAGCACTGCATCCCAGTTCCCACATCCCAGCACTGCATTCCGCATCCCAGCACTGCATCCCCATCCCAGCACTGCATCCCACATCCCAGCACTGCATCCCAGTTCCCACATCCCAGCACTGCATCCCACATCGAATCACAGCCCCAGGGGCAGCCACACCCCCCCGGACAGAGGCCCAGCCGGACGTGCTCGCAGCTCGCAGCAGCCGCTATTAATATGCGTGGAGCTGTATTAATAGAGCTGCTAAACACCGCCGCGGGCCACAGGAATAGTTCAGCGCTTCGTTTTCATCCCAAATTAGACTGGTACAGCCAAACAGGAACATTTTTTTTTTTTCACTGATGGAAAGTTCAAGAAAAAAATATCAAATGAGAAAATGAGAGATGAGCAAGTGCCACATCATTGCCATCAGTGAGATCCAGGCTGGGGGTGGATGTGCCTGTGCTGCCCTGCCTCGTGCCCACACACTTTCAGAGCACCTTATTTCAGTGTGACAAACCTGCCCACAGGACACAGCTGGCCCCCCAGCCTGGCATCCCTTGAAATGGCTGCAGACACCCCCGGGGTTCATGGCTGCTCTGTAGATAAGGATAAAACTCATCTACAGAGCTCCCTAACTGGGACTAAATCCTTGCCATCATCCAGCCCAAAGAAGCTTTGGGCACAACCGAGGTGGTCCCTGCTTCCATCCCCCCCAGGAGCAGCAAAGGTCTCCAAAAGCATCTCCACCATACATACCTTTCCATTTACTTTTGTTCACTTCTTTTTTTGCAAAAAAATCCCCAAAAAATTCTCCTCAACATATTTAAGAGCAAGGAGCCTGCATAATGAAAGAATAAAATTGCCTCCTGTCCCTGGAAACCCTGTCCTATTTTGCAATGATTAACTCACTGTATTTGCATACTGCCCATTCCTGGCTGAAGACTCAGGGGGACAATTTCCAAACACTTTCTAATCTTGCTCTGGAGCCTGCACGCAGTGTTGTCATTTCCTGACAACCCCCAGTGTGGCTGCATCTGGCAAGCACCACTTTTGCTCCCTCTTATTGATATTATTTCATATTTCTGCTGCTGGCTTGCCCACAGCCAGGGCCCTGCCATGCTGGGTGCTGCGCTAATGAGAGGGATGATGCTTTCCCCACCGTGGAACATTGCTGCATAAATCAAGTGGTGCCCACATGAGGAATGGGCTATTAAGACCCATCGCAAAGGCATCGTGGGTTTTGCTGAGTTTTCATTCTCATGCTCCCTGTTGGGGTATCAGGAATTGCTGTTCCTTTTCTCCCCTGGGCTTTGCAGTGAAGGTTTCCCAGGATAGGGTCTCCCCAAATCACCTAAACATCCCAAGATGGTACCTGTCTACTGCTACCTATTGATGAAGAGCAATGGGTCAGCCCACACAACCCCAAATTAAGTGTTATAAACCCTAGGCTGTCTCCCAGGGGAAGTGCAGGAGCACTGCTGTCTTTGGGGCTGGGAATGCGATTGGAAATCAAAAGGGTTAGGGACTCTCTAATCATTATAGCAGGGTTTTATTAAGCAAATTATTACTGAGCAAGTAAATAAAGCAGCAGGAATCAAAGTGGTAATCAATAGCATGGTTTGATCCAGGGCAGCCTGGGCATGGCCTCGTGCAGATCCCACAAACCTTCCTAAGATCCCACACAGCCAGCACCGAGGGGGACACCCCAGTGCACAGGGCTTGAGGGGGAGACGAGTGGGAATTAATGAAATAAACCCAAAAAAAGAGCTAGATGGGCACAGGCTTGGGTAGGAGCAACTCAGGAGTCTCCACCCTCTTTTACACCCCACTTACACGCTGGCCCCACCGCAGCCTTTCCCATGAGATATCCCCCATGTCGAGGCAGCAGCACAGGGCAGCACACGCACCCTATAAGCCCTTTTCCTGCTCCCAAAAGCACCCACAGCCCCCATTAGTGTCCTCTGTTGCTGCCCCCTCCCAGCAGAGGGGGAAAGAGCCACATGAGGAGTCCCTAAACCCTTGTAAAATCTCCCACGTTGCACTTTCCCTTCTGTGCAGGTGCAGAGGCCAGCATGGGTCACTTGGAAAGCCTCCTGCCACAGAGAAATCACCTTGCAAGCACCCAGGTTTTCCATCTCCACACTGAGCCTGCCCTGTTTGCCATGCCAAACCAGAGTGCAGCATCCTTTGTGGTCAGACAGTGCTCTGGGGTCGGGGACAGTGCTTTGCTGCCCTCCCTGTGTGGCTGCCCCACGAGCAGAGAGCATGCCACTGTCCCACGAGCAGAGAGCATCCCACTGTCCCAGGAGCACAGAGCATCCCACTGTCCCAGCCTGCTCCAAGTGGCCTCAGTGCTGACCAAAACCCCTCTGCTGAGTATTGCAACCCCCTTGACATGTATTTATGACATTGGAGGTGATCAGATCCTGCATATTTGTTAACAGAGCACACCAGAAGTGAGAGATGCCTGCGTGCCCTGGCAGGGATAAATCGCAGGCCCCGAGGGAGCAGCGATGGATGTACTGGGTGTGCTCAGGCTGTGTCACTCACCAGGGGCAGCACAGCAGCGTGGTCAAGGCTGAGCACATCGATTCAGTGGCTTGGGAATGTTGTTTGTCACTGACCCATGGCCACAGGGAGCAGCCCTGGGTGGGGGTTTTGTCACAGCACGGTGACATGAGCTGGCTGTGCTCACCCTCACAGCCATGTGCCCAGAGTGTGCAGTGCTTTCGTGCTTTCCACCTCCCTTTTTTCACTCTTATCTCCTTTTCCCCAGCCATGATCTCAGAGGGAAAGGCTCATTCTTTGTCCCCCTCCATGCAGCCCTCCCAGCCCCAACATGCACAGACAGCTCTGCTCTGCTTGATGCTACTGGAAAGTGTCAGTGTCCAATATGTCCCGAATTTCCTGCCGCACCAGCCCAGCTGTAATCAGCTTTGGATTACCATAGTCTCCTAAAGTACCAGACTCTGATAACATCCCTTCTGTTACTGACTCTCTAAATCTCCCCAGTCACGCAGATGGCTTCCCCCCAGCAACCCAGCACCAATTACCAGGGAGGGAAAAGAACCCCAAAATAGAAAAAAAGAGAAGTTAATAATGAGGGGAAAGCCAGATGCTGTTGCAGCGAGCAACTGGGGGTGGTTTTTTTGCAGCAGCACAAAGCCAAGAGGATATGAAGTGAAATCAGAGCAGTGAATTTAAAACTGGCCACTTCCCATAACGTGTCATTAACCTCCAGAAGATGCTGCCGCAAATTATCTCCGAGGTCTCGGTGGTGCAGGGCTCGAGCTGATCGGAGGCTCAGATTGATGGTGAGGGGAGCCACGGCCACCTGAACAACAAGAGAAAAAATGCTCCGTGGGTTACAGGGGTTTATCCTTCAGGACACAGTGTGAGGGTTGTCTGAGCACATAAAGAATTTCGTTTTTCTCAACAGTCACCATTTTTTCCCATTCTTTTCTCTAAGCAGCAAGAGCATCCTCTGCAGCAGCTGGTCCTGTCCCAGTGCTTTGAGCAGCCTGGCGTGGACTTATGTCCCCTGCAAGTCCCCAGAGGCTCCTCACCTGAGCTCCTTGTACTTCAGGATGCCCTTTGGTCTCCAGCTTTCCAGAAGGGACCATTTTCCAAGCAGGAATGTGCTTAGGTGAGGAGCTGCACCCACATCAGCACAGCCCATGCACTGCAGGGTCACAGCACACTAGGGCCAGCTCCTCTCCCCATCAGGGATTAGAAAGAGGAGATCCTGAATATCAATGACTGCTGTTTCCCAGCACTTCTCAGTCTGTTTAATTCTGGGTTTAAACAGTCTGGCAGAGGGGTTTTTATCAGTCTGGTTGCCCCAAGTGGTAAAACTAAGGTCACATGGGAAAGAAATAGGGCCCGAAAATAACTGCAACAGCCAGAAAACAGAAATAAATCATTAAATTAAATGATCCTTTTAAATCATTTAATATTCATTCTTTTAAGAATCTTGTTAAATTAAATGATTCTTTTAAGTCTCTGTCCTGCATGGTGGTTGGGGTACATCCCACAGCAGAGCTGTGGGCATGGGGCAGCTCTGTGAGGGACAAACAGCCCCAGCATGGAGCAGCACAAGGAAAGCTGCCTCCCACCAAGCCAGGACAAGGAGGGTGACACTGGATGCTGTCCCCAAGGAGCACATTTTGCAGCACTAACGCATTTCAAATCCCCACATGAAGAGCTGGGAGAGCAGGCGCTCGTGGTGCAGGCGCAGGGTGGGACACAGGAGGACATTTTGGCCACCAGTGCTGTAAAAAAGCTTCGCCCCTAATGTCACATCTGCTCCCAGTGAGCACCACAGCCTATGGGGAGGGACATGTGGCAGGGCCACTGCTAACAAAGCATGGCATGTCCTGGGAATGCTGCTCCAGTGACCCTGCCATGGCCATTTGTCACCCTGGCCAAGCACTGAGAGCAGGGGGCAGCCAGCAACAGAGGGCTCATCGCCCAGCCAGCCACAAAGGACATGAAGGAGCAAAAAAGAGCTGACAGAGAGCGCTGTGAGAAACTTTATAGGCTCTTGCTTTTCTCCCTCTGCGCAGCGAGTGGGGAAGGACAGAGGGAAAAGCCTGGCACCTCTGTGGAGACTCAGCGCTGGCTCTCACCGTGACACGTGGGCAGCAGCAGTGCCATGCACTGTATTTTCCTCTGGGTAAGGCAGTTGGGGGGTTTAAATTCTTTAATGTTTTCAAAGGAGTGATAAGGTAAATCCTCCAGGCCCCAAGCAAGGCTCCCACTGGACCCCGCAGGAGTTTTGCATGAATACCGCAGGATTATTATAGCCAAAATATTCCTGTGGATTCAGGTCTGAGGCTTTTCATACATTGCCTGTAGCTGCAAGTTTTGTCAGTGAATAGTCCTGATAAAGTCTTCCTGATTTTCCCCCCGTTTTAATATAATTGGTATTTCTGTCCCTGTAATCCAGGGAACTCCCTTTCTATGCCATTTCACACCAGCACTGAGGATTTACTTTTTTCCTCACAAAAGGGAAAAATCAGTTCCTCCACCCCGTGCTCCAAATGTTCCTTTTCCACCTGAACAAACCCCAGGTAACCTCTCTGAGAGTGCCACAGGAACCCCAAAGCTGAGTGGGAAGAGAACAGCCATCAGAGCCCTGTGGCATCACACCCACCCCAAGGGGATGGGAAACAGTCAGGAAAACAGGAGGGCATTTTGTAGCCACCATCCATGTGTCAAACTGCTGCCCAGCAGAGTCTGGCCTTGCTGATGGAGGCACAGGGCACACCTGGATGGTCTGGGATGTTGGGTCACCCCAGGAGTGCAGTGCTGGGTGAAACACCCGACCCCAAGGCTCAGGGACAGGGCAGTGACAGCACTGGGGACAGGCACTTGCTGCAGGCAATGATGACACTCTGCCCCAGCTGCTGGGGAGTTTTCAGACAGCAGAATTAAGTCTATCCATTCAGCTCAATGCCCTGAGCTGCTCAACAGCTTTGCCAGCTCCTCTTGCAGGGCAAGGGGTGAGGACTGGGGGGAATTCTGCCTGGAATGTGATGCTGAAGCAGCAACTGGAGGAAGGAATTTCTTCTTGGTGGTCTCTTTTGGGTCATCAGCATTCATGACACGTCCTCTTAATGATGTCCTGAGAGATGCCATCACCCAGTGCAAAGGTGAAGCTTAGAAGTTTCTTTTGAGAAGTGCTGTCCCTGTGTGTGACTCCAAGGTGATAGTTCAGAGAGGTCCCAGAGGGTGTAACCTCTCTCCTGTGGATCAGCACAGGGGAAAACTGCGCCTGAAAAGAGGAAAATACATTTCCTTGCCGGGACAGTGCTGCCCCGAGGTCCATGAAGGAGCTTTGTCCTGAAGGTCTGAGCCTCACCTGGGGATCCCCTGCAGTCCCAGCCCAACTCTCCATTCCAGGAGGGATCAGCACCTCCAGCAGAGCCCCAAAGCAAATGGGAAGGAAGAGGAGTGAGACTGCCAAGCCAGGTAATGTGGAAATCGATAGCACAGCAGCTCAGCAGCGTTTCCATACAAATCCAGACTTTGCAGCGTACAAACACCTCTGGTCTAACAGCAGATTTCTCAGCAGCTCAGCAAGCCACCACTCCTCAGGCACAGGACTGCTCTGAATGGCCTCTGCCTGCCTGGGCTGGGCGAGAAATAGTGGCTGCAGCCACAGAGATGGAGTGTCAGTGGTCCCCAGTACAGAGCTGGAGACAGCCCTGATGTTCCTGCCCATCTGTATCTCACTGCTTGGCCCTCCCATCTCCCACGTCACACAGGGACATCTAGAGACCACCTGCATCAGCTCTAGGGAAGAAAAAATGGAGTATCCATAGAGGAATTAGCAGTTTTGCTGGCTGGGTGTGTCAGCCGGGCTGTGGCTCACCAGGCTCTGTTATCCCAGACCAGGAGGATGCCCAGAATCGCCCCCCAAACTCAGTTTGGGACTGGATGAAATGTCACTGAGTGGCACAGCACCCCAGGGAGGTGGGTCAGCTCTGGGGCTGGCACACAAACCCCCTGCATGTTTGGCAAGGGGAATCAGGGTCATCACCTGCTCCCAGAAACTCATTTTTACTTCCGGGGGCAACCAGCATCCCATCCCATCCCCTCGCATCCCATCGCATCCTATCGCATCCCATCCCATCGCATCCCATCCCATCCCATCCCATCCCATCCCATCCCATCCCATCCCATCCCATCGCATCCCATCCC
>VZRL01001315.1:1397691-1425712 GCA_013397895.1 Origma solitaria | reverse complement strand
CATCCCATCCCATCCCATCCCATCCCATCCCATCCCATCCCATCGTATCCCATTGCATCACATCCCATCCTATCCCTCCCCTCCCATTAGCTGCTCTCCTTGCCAGCTCTTCCCAGCTTGTTAAACCCAGATTAAGCTTCTGGGTTCAATTTACTTTCAGCCCCTCTGCGGCTGATCGTAAAAAGTACAATGCTCCCCTTCCACCTGTAAAAATCAAGCTCCAGCTATCCCTTGGATCCTTACATTCCTCTGCCACTCTGAAACAATGAAATGCATCACCGTGTGCCAGTCCCCACAGCTGTGGGTGCCACAGCAGCTTTCTCCTGCCCATCAGGAATATTTTCTCTCACCACACAAGGAGCCAGAGCCATGAACAAAATCTCCTCAGACACAGCAACACATTTCAGCCTTACACTTGCTACTCTCTACTTTCACAGCAAAGAGACGCTATAGAAACAAAGTGCTGAGTGCTCCAGGGGCCCTGCTTCTGTCCCCAGAGTCCCAAATTGCTCCCCAGTCTTCACCCATGTCCCACAGGACATCCCTACTGTCCCCTTTCTGCTGCCTATCCCTGTGTCAGAGTCTCCCAAAGAGACATACAGGATTTGAGATTGAGTAGAAGGGAAAAACAGTTTGGAGAATTGGAAATAACCAGCAAGAGGTACTTCAAAGCACTCTGGAGGCTGTGCATGGCCGCCAGGCCACAGGGTCCATCTTTCAAGGGCAAGTCTCCAACAGGAAGAGCCGAGCACATAACATCTAGAAAACACGTTTATTGGATGTGAAATTACTCCACAACTTATACAAAGAATGTACACGTGCCCTAAATTTCCCTCAGCAAGATGGGGAGAGCTGGCGCTAATGACACCCTGCAGCAAAAGGACCTTCCACTGCTTCACCTTAGCACTGCCAACCTATTCCCTGTGCTGAGAGATTGCACATGTGCCCACTGGAATGGACCAACAGGAGCAGCTGGAGAGCTCCAGAAAGCTCTGGCTCCCTCCTGACAGGTGGGCAGGAGGGCAGCAGATGCTGTGTTTGCTGCACCTGCAAAGGCACCCCATGGCCATGGGATCAGGGACTCTGTGGAGCCCGAGCAGCACAGATCTGCTCTGAGGAGATCGTTGGCACATCATCACTGACCATCTCTGCCGAGGGAATTAATTTTTTATTTGGTTTTATTAACCTTCACGCATCTAGACCCGAGGCCTGCGCTTTGGAGCTCACACAGAGGAAAAGATGAAATCGCCACGTCTCCCTGTTTAAGATATTTGCAATCGTGATGTGCCATCTGCCCCGTTATTAAACGCTGGTCCCAAACTCACTGATACAGGGAAAGCAATTTCCTAGCAGGTGGGAGAGCCCAGCTAACCCTCCACTCCTGCATCCACCACATCACCCTGGGCCTGCCTCCAGCCCCTCCACACCTCACCCCACTGCTCTCTCTGCCATGGCTGGGACAGGGTCTCCTTCCTGTTACAGTGAGCCATCACATCTGATTTATTGCGTTCAATAAGGGGAAGGAATTTAAAACACAAGGTTTAGCCAGAGGCAAGTTCTGGAGTGTTTCTGCATCTCTACCTTTGTTCCCAAAAGACTGGAACTTGTTTGGAGTGGAAGAGGCAATTTGGGACAGTTTGCAGCTATCCCTGGGGCGCAGCAGAAGCTGAGAAGCTGAGCTAAAGTGCACCTTAATGATGTGCCCTTGTGCATCCTTTCAAACACCTGCATCTTAATTACTTCAGAGAACAAATTCCTGATGCTGGAAACGCAGCTAACCCAGCTGGGGTGTCTTTCATGCCTTCCCAGCTCATTTTGCCACTGGTTCCTTCAAAGAAAACCATAAAGCCAAAAACATTTCCTTTAATGCACTTGATTGGAGTTTTATATGAGTGGTGATCTCTTTCATCTGCTGCTCCTTCAGAAAAGGGTGCGGATAAAAGGATGAAAGGAGGAGGAATCCTCGTACACGTATGTATTGCTCCTGGAGATTCTCTTGCTCGGCACTCGCTCCATCAGCACAGCCCATGTGCTCCCATGTCACAGCTCAGCTCCAGGACTGTCCTGGTGGCCTTGGGTTCCTCTGTTTCATCCAACTGGGACAGCAAAAGCACAGGAGGGTGGGCACAGGACCAGCTTGTCCTGCTGGGACCAGTTCCCAAGCATCTCTGGTTATTACAGCAGAGGTATCCAAGGGGTTTTGGGCACTGTGGTCCCACTCCGAGCCAGGTCAGGCTTGTTCTACAAGAAACCATTCCATTAGAGGCTGTTTTGATTTTTTTTATGACTTCTAATCTCATGACTTGAAGACCCAGGGCTTTAATGAGTGCTCAGGCTGAGACCTGAGGTGATAAAACCTAAATGAACGGGAACAAACAGGAGAGCGAAGAGAAGGATGAGACAAGGCTGGGAGTTGACAGCACTCCTGTCTATCACCTCAGGTCTCAGCCTGAGCACTCATTAAAGCCCTGGGTCTTCAAGTCATGAGATTAGAAGTCATAAAAAAAATCAAAACAGCCTCTAATGGAATGGTTTCTTGTAGAACAAAGAAGCAGCACTGCTGTTAAAAAGTGAAAAAAATCTGGTTTGATTTTAAATCTTCTGTTATTGCAAGTGAAACAGAGAGATAAATATATTATAAATATATTTCATTTAGGTTTTATCACTACAACTCACTCTGACATTTACATTGTATTAAAGTTTTAATATTAATACTGTGCTGCTACATAATATTTAATACAAAAATTAAATATATATATTTAATACTTCATATGCCATAGTCCAAATGGCAAAATCCTTTTTCTCCATCAAAGATAAAAGCACCCAGCACTAATTAAAAGTGATCTGATGCTTCTGAGGTTCAGGACCAAGAGCAGCACCAAATAAATCCCTTGGAAATAAATTGCAATGATGCCAGTAATGTTTGTAAGAGCATCTCAGGAGCTCCTCACTGCCCTGCACGGATGGAGAAGCTGACCCTTGTTGCTCTCACACCTCTGTGCATCACACGCCGTGAAAGCAGAGCAGGAGCAGTGGTGAATATGTGGAGAAGGGGGATGAGGAGGGATGGTCGATGGTATTTTGCAGCAGAAATACCAGCTGTGAGAATGAGTCAATCCAGCCAAGGCTCAGCAGGACTGGGCTGCCCATGGAAGGGCTTGGGAGCACAGGGAAGGGAGAGCCGCTGTGGGGCAGGGGTTTGGACTGGATGCCATCTCTGTCCCCATCATCTCCCTGCTGAGATGTATTTCTGAGCCATTCCCGTTAACAAGGCAAGCATCCACGCAAGGACTGCAGAGGAAGGTGCAGTCCTACAGCAACCCACCCTGGAGCCCCAGGCTGCCCTGTGCCCCATCGTGGCCAGCAGGACAGGGAGGCTGTGCTGAGAGGGGAGCTCTCAGCCCCCATGCCCCAGAGCCCAGCCCAGCCATGCACAGCTCTCTTGGCCCCAGAGGACAGCTGAGTGCCCTGAGTGTCCTTGTTGGACACCCAAACCCTTTGGGGCTATCCAGGACTTACCTCCCCATGTCCATAACACTCCATTCACAGCACAGCCCTCGGTCCTCTGCAGGTCCAAAGCATTCAGATTTGCAGCCTGACACAGAGCAAACCCAGGGGGACACAGGGCACCCTTTTCTTCCCCTGATTCCTCAAGCTCCCGATCCAGCCAGGATATCCCCTCAGCCCCTGTTGTTCCAGGGAGCATCACCTCTGAAGCCTCAAGCGTCCATCTCCACCAGCCTGGAGACCTCCCTCACCCCCTCGCTGCTGGAGAATGCATTTGGGGTAACTCAGCAGGGGCAGGCAGCACCAGGACCACCCTGGCCAGAGGCTCCTTCCCCCCAGGGAGGAGCTGCAGACCCAGGGAGCTGCTCCACAGGTCCCCCTCACCCCCCAAGCTCCCGTTCCTCCACTGCCTCTGCTTAATTAGAGGCCAGCTTTGAACTGCCTGCATAGAACCAGACCTAATCTTCAAACTGAATGTATTTAATGGGCCTGATCTCCATAATGGCTGTGTCTGGGGCCTTGGATTTCAAAGCAGCTCCACTTAACGGGACTTTGTCTGGAAGCTGAAACCAGATAATAGGGCCTGGTTTTAAACCAGGAGTGTTTAATAGGATCTGATGTTTAAAGTGCATGTAGTTAATTGGACCTAATCTTCACAATCCTCCTTTCCTCCCCCTTCTTGTGATGTTTTTTCTCCTCCTTTGCTGCTCTCCCTGCCTCCAGCACAGAGATCCCCCATCCCTGCCATGGCAGATCCCACCAGGATCATGAGCTGATCTCACAAGGATCATACCAAAGTCTTTCAAAACCCTTCAGGGTTTCCCAGACAAGCTCCTAATTCCTGCTGCAGTTCCTCTGCTCTCACCATCTCCACCTCAGGAGCTCACCCAGGCCTGGCTTGTCCCAGGGACACAGGCACAAGCCCATCATTAAGGGCATGTTTTAACAGGAAGGTGAACAGAAGGTGAACAAAAAAACCCCAAACACCTGATTTGGTGAGTGGAAAACACATGGCGTTTTTCTGTCCTTCTCTGCAATAATCACCAGCCTCAGACTGCTTTTTCAGTATTGCCTCCTCAGTATTGCTGTTATCCTTTGGTACTGTGATAAAAATTGCCCTCTTGGGAAGAAGAGTCCTCTCCAGGAGTAGCCAAAATGTTCTGGTTTCGAGAATTGTAACTAATTGTCTGAAAAAACAAATTCCTTTGTCTCGATGAAATAGATGAATAGAATAGAAAACCTTTTATATATATATTTTTTTCCCAGCAGCTCCCCAGGCAGGGCAGCCCATCTGGGGCCATGCCGTGGGGTTGGACACCCACACCTGTCCCATGCTGCACCTCCACCATCGCTCACCACTGCTGGGTATTCCCATGGAATCAATCCACCTGTTTTATTTGCAGCTGAATCCAGCTCTGCCACTGCCCTGAGATTTATGCTCCACAGAAGCAGTGACAGACAGCAGGGTTGGGAGGTTAAGGAAGCAATATTTCCAGAATTTGCATAAAACAAGGGCATTTCATAATTTAGCTGATGCAGATTTGGATAAGATGAAATTGTTGGCCATTTTATAATTAGATGGCTAATCATAAAATAACCTTTGCGAGTCATCAAAAACCATTATTATACAAATGAATTCCTGCTTGGTACTAAACTTACTTTATCCTCGTCCTTGAGGACCAGAGACAGTAAAAGACGACCTTTTTTTTGGTAGAATTCATTCTGCAGCCAACCCCACAGTTTTACTATGTTTTATGGATCACAAATGCTTAATCAATAATGCAGTGCTTTCGGGAATGATGTTCTCTCTCATGTCTCTCTGTCTGGAATTGTTTGGCTGGCTGCTCACAAATCTTTGGACGTGGATTCATTGTTCTGGAGTTACCCTTCCCTGCACCTCAGGGCAGATCCATCAGCTGATCTGGAAGGAGGGGGAAGGTTTATTGGGGTAAAAAGAGACGTCATGGCAAGCAGGTAGAATCATTGCTCTGGGTTTGCTGGTCCACTTGTCAGGGTAACGAATGGCCCTAGAAAGACATTAAGTATGCAGCTGCTAGAAGATCCCTTCTTCAGCAAATAAAAACAAAGCTGAAGCAGCTCTTCCCACATGGCAGTGCTGCTTTTCTCAGAAAACAAGGATAAGAAAGGCAATTGCTGCCCCCTTCAAGCCCAGGAACCCTGTGCACCTCAGTGCCTGGGTGTGGGGATGATGTTTCCAGAAAATCAAGTTTGCCTCCCCAGGGTTTTCCCTACTTTTAATTTCTGTCCTGTTACAGAAGAACAGACTTGTCGCTTCATTAGAGCTCAGGAGGGGTGTCCAGCATCCCCAGCACAGACCCCCACACTCATCTCCCCCCATATTACATTATTTCTCTGCCCTGTAGGTTTGTGGAGAGAACTCCACTAAGCATCACCTAGAACAACCCTGCACCAGCACTGGGGATCACTGAGCTCCAGGCCAGCCCTGACCCAAAACTCACACCAACCTTCAGCAGCACCTCGGGCTCCTGTCACCACACTCATCCCAGCACCGACAACTTCTACAACTCAGCCTTTGCTCAGGATCAAAACTTGAGGGAAAGAGATACTTAGAACAGGCACGACTGTCTGGAGATGGGAGAAATTAGGAGAAAATGGTTGGGCATTTTTACATTTGGAGGCAAAGCAACAGCCATGGTCTGCAGGGCAGCTCCTGCCCAGAAAAGGTGGTGAGAAGCTTCCCTAGGAATGGTGTCTGTAAATAGAGCCACCAAGTTCCTGTCGTCTCTGTTTGACTTTCCATGCCCATTGTCAGATCAATTAACTGCTGTGGCTCACACCTGAAAGGAACAAGAGGGAGATGTCTTTATGAACAAACTGTGGGGCCTGCTGGTAGATAAGGCTAGATACTGATAGGTGGAAGAAGCAGTGGCAGAAGCCATAAATTCCATGGGAATTCCATTCATTGACACAGACTGTTGCTCACCTAAGGACTTAGAGAAAAAGAACGGAGACACAAAGAAAACAAAAGGTGGGGGGAACGTACATTAGAAGGGTCTGTATTAGGTGATTCGGAAGTCTGTACCTCTCAAGTACCTCAGCCAATGGGGAAAGAGAGAGGGAATCTGTGGCCGGGAAATTAGGATAAAAAGAGGCTGCGTCCTCTATCGATTTGAGGGACCACACGGGAAATGCCCATGACCTCTCCCTTTATTCATGAATAAAGTTAAGGACTCCTCCGTCTCCTTTTTGGACATAAACCTCTGGTGTTTGTGGATTAATTTTTCCTGACACCCCTAATTTGTGTGCAGCGTGCAGCAGGCACTGGCTGTGCTTGACTTGGCCACCTTCAGTAAATGTTAGATCTGCTCAGCCCCACGGACAGGCAGGAAGGAGAGAAGGCTCTGCCAGGGTCTGCCCCATCCCACAAACCCCCGAGACTGCATTTCTCCTGCAAGCAGTGACTGACCCGCAGCCCCCACAGTCCACATGCAGGTGACAAATCCCCAGCTCATGGCAGGGACAGCAGGGAGGAGTCACCCAGGGCCACCAGAGGCTGCAGCTCCTTGGTCACCCCCTGTCCCCACCGCTCCCCAAAGCAGATAGGTCATCCCTAAACATCCCAGTCTGCACATTTAGACATTATTTCGGTATAAACTGAGCCAAGGCCTTATCCCTAGCTCTGCTGCAGCAGCTGGAATGGCCAAGGGAGGAGCAGGACATGAGGAGCAGCAGGTCAGGGAGGCTGCAGAAGCAGGGGGCTCTGAGGTTCCCCTCTGTGCAGCACAGAGCTGCTGCAGAGCCCTCACTGTCTCATCAGCTGTGCAAACAGTGCATGTCAAGGTCCATCACACCAGCCCCTGCTTGCTGCAGAACACTTCTATTTTAATTAGCAACTTATGGGCTGATTACCCTGCTGTTATCCAGCACGGTGGCTGGTGGGCTCCTGGCAGGAAGGTGAGCTCCGGGAGGGCAGGGGGGCTCCAGGAGGGCAGGCAGGGAGCCCACACTCTCTGCCTGGCACTCCTCACAGGTGCTGCTAAATACCCCCTGGTCATGCATCGCTCACTGCCCTGGGGCTGCTTCCTCGGGGGTGGAGGAAAGGTGAGGTGAGAGAAGCAGGAAAGAGCCTCTGTGGGTGTGCTGAGACAGGAGATGTCCCCAGCACCTCAGCTGGAACTCAGCCCTGCACCACTTCAGGCAGGCAATTCATAAAATAACACGAGGCTTTGGGGGTCATCTCACCCCAAAGCCATCAGTTACCTGATAATGCTAAAGTCTTTATTTTGGCCTAAATAGGAGGGATTGAATAAACTAGGGCAGGTGGTG
The DNA here is from genome assembly GCA_013397895.1 of Origma solitaria. Classification (NCBI taxonomy): domain Eukaryota; kingdom Metazoa; phylum Chordata; class Aves; order Passeriformes; family Acanthizidae; genus Origma; species Origma solitaria. The sequence goes on along the minus strand of VZRL01001315.1, from coordinate 1,417,897 downwards.
GGAGAAGAGGATTAAGTCCATAAACTTTTTTTTTAAAGACAAAAGAGAACTACTTTAATATGTGGGTCACGCATCATTTACTGCCAAACACCTGCCTACATCTGCACACTGCAGCTCAGACATGCACATGATCCTCCTCTAAACCTGGTGCTAATCCTAAAATCCTAAAAACTGTTGACCCATCATTATTAATTAGCTTGCTTACCAAAGCACACTAGGAAGATGATCATGTTATTAATTTCTGTGCTACCTGCTGTGATGCCATCTTGGGCAGGGGGAGCCTGACAGAAAGGCTGTGGAAGCATTTCCCTCCCCTAGACCCCCCCAGCCCCCCAGGAATCATCTGCTCACCCAGAGCAGAATTCCAGCTTGGAACACCACAGTGCAGGACAATGTGTCACCATAGCAAGTGTGTAATAAACATAATTATAGAAGAAACTTATGATTATTCAGAAGAGCGTGTGGGCAGCAGCAAGCAATACATGATGTAAAAGCATTTCAGTGACTGCAGCAGAGCTTCCCAGATCTCCCAGATCCATATTTGATGAGAGGAACAGACGGAGGCAGCAGCAGAGGGTCCAACAGAGCTCCCTCTTTAACCTCAGTCCTGCCCCCAAAAGCTCAGCATAAGCAGGGTTTGCCAACCCCTCCTGCCACGAGCGTGTCTGGGTCTCAGAGCTGATGGCACCCAGCTGTTTCCTCCTAGGTTTGTTTCCAGAAATTCCCTTTTTCCTGCGACAAAGACACACTGGTGCCTTCCCGCTTGGCTTTGCCTGTCCCAGCAGCCAGCAGAGACACCCTGGGGCGCAGGGGGAGCAAAGCCCCGGCAGCGGCAGATGGGAGGACACTCAGCTGGGCTAGGAGGACACCAGGCTCTGTCCCACAGCCCCAGCCCTGGCTGGGAGCCCACCTGGGCACTCTGGACCACCTTTTGGCTGTGGCCTGAGCTGCCTGCGAGCCCAGGCAGGCTGGCGTTGCGTTGGATTCCTATTATTTATGGCTTGGGTGCTGGGAAGCAGCCCCAGACACACACTGCAGCACCAGGCGGATGGGAACGCCTGGGGCATGTTTCCTAACAGAGCTATTATGGATTTAAATGATAGCATTTTCCAAGCACTTGCAGCAAGATGTTTTCAAAAGCCCCATGTGCTAAGCCTCAGCTGAATGGCTGAATGATCTCTTGCAGAGATGGGGACACAGAAAGGAGGAATTTAGTTGATTCCTTATCAGCAATACCTAAAATGGCTTTTTTTTTTTTTTTTTTTCCCCAGGAAGAGGACTTATCCTTAGAAACAGCAGCTTTGCCTTCCTGTCCAGTGGAGAGCAGGAGCCCTTTTGTCCTTACTGCATCATCCCACCCTGACCTGGCCCCTTCTCCATACCCCAAAGTCAATCTGATGTCCCCAGATCATCCTTGGCCCAGTGCTGTGGCCACAGGGGCAGGAGAGGAGCCAGGCCAGAGTCAGATGGGCACCAGTAAAACCCCCAGCAGGAATCCTAAAAAAACATGAGGGAGATGGGGAAGGCTTTGCACTTCAATGTGGCTTGTCCTGATAACAGAGGGAACTCAGCAGGTCTCCAGCCAGCCTCAGAATGCTCAAAACACCCACGACAGACACAGCGTGGCGTTTTATCAAACAGAAAAAATGCTCTCCTCCCTCCACTTTATCTTAAAAGACACCTCTCGAGGTGACTTACCCAGAGAAGGCCACAGGAGGAGCTAAACAAACATGTTATGCTTCAGGGTGGCTTTTTTGACAAAAATATCATGTGTGCATGCCCTGCCTGACCCCAAACTGGGACAAGCTGCATGGGGACAGCTGACAGAGCACCCAGAGAGCATCTCCCAGGCATTTACAGCTCACCAAGCCATCCTCCCTCGGGTCACAGCCTCTGCCTGGGCGCAGAGAACCAGCACAACACCAGGTCAGGCCTTTCCCCTCAGAATTTCACAGTTTTGGATGCACAAGTGGGGGATGTGGCTGGGTTTGACCTGGAAAATATCCCTAACACCAGTCTGGAGGAAAGTGCTTTATAAGAATATTGTTGATGTGATGGGCTGAAATAAGAGCTCTTGATTTCACGGACAAGTATTTATAAGAAGCTCACACTGGAGCCTGTGCTTCACCTCCCTGTTTTATTTTTAATCTTCATTTCATAGAGCTCCGACAATTCTTTCAAGGTTCCCATGAATGATCTTTATCCCTTTTGCAGCTCATACCAATGCTGTGAATAAAATCCCTGGGTGGCCCTGAAAGAAGAAGAGAAAAGGGACGACATTTGAAGTGAAATAAGAAACTGAAAAGAGAATATATTTTTAAAGAAAACTCACCATTCTAACCCCAGCAAGCCATAAACAAGCGCATTTGGCATCTGTAGATCCCAAAACCCTGTGCAGGGAGAGGTGAAAAAAGAGATGGAGGGGTTATCTGCAGTTCATAGGCAGAGGAACCAGGGTTCTAAGGAGGGAAAGGTCTGAACTGCACATTTTGTGTCTCTCACAGGGCAGGGGAATGACCCCGAGGTCAGCTCGAGCACAGAAGTGATGACACAAGCATCAGACCACAGGAAAGCTGCCAAAAGCAGAGATCCTGACCCGCCCTACCCCCATGAGCCTCTAAGCCCCATTTTTAACTCTTCTCCATGCAGGGATGGACCCTTTCCACAGCAGTTTTGGGGCATTTCTTTTCTTCTTGATCCTCTCCTTCCTGCAGCAGGGAAGCTCATTTCACCAGAGAGTCCTCCCTCCCTCCTCCATCCTCATCCTGCCCTCCCCACTCCTCACCAGCTCCCATCCTCCTGGGGCCTCAAAGCCCTCCATGGATCAACCAGCGCCTCCCAGCCCACCTTGGCAAAGCAAAGAGAAGGATGATGTTTGCATTTATTGCCCAGGAGGGTCTGAAATTTGTGTCGCTCCCCGCTTTGATACCCATCCGGAGGGTATCAAAGGTGCCCTGCTCCCCTCCTGCCTTTCCCTCCGCTCCAGGAGGGAGGAAGGACCTGCAGTTTTGGGCTCAGCTCCTCCACGGCGTGGCAACACTCCCCCTTAGCGGCAGCAGCCGAGAATAATCCTTCAAACCACAAATAACTCGAATAAAGAGCCAGAACGAGCTCCTGGCTCAACACTGGGTGTTAATCCAGCTGTGTTTGCACGGCGTGGGACTCGCTGCAGCCTTGGAAAAAAAGAGTCCAGAGAGGGGGAAGGATTTTCTTGCTGGCAATGGAAGGATGCTGAGTGCTCCCCTGAAGGCAGAGCGGGGTGGGGTCTGCAGGAGGGGTCAGTCAGGGTCCTCAGATATTCCCTTGGCCACAGCAGCCTGGGATGGGCTGGGGTGGGAGACGAGACGTGGCAGGGAGGGCTCCAGAGAGCTGCAGCTGCAGGGGTTATTAGGCAGAAATTAATCTGTAAAGAAAACTTAGCAACAGTTAGAGCAAATATTGATTTCATGTTTGTCTGCATCTGCAGGGCCTGAGAAATGGCAGATTTAGACATTAACTGGGCTGTTTTGGCTTAATTCAAACCTCGATTTACACTGACCCCAGGAATAGACGAGTACATCAGCAGAATTTAATCTAAAGTAATTTTTTTTGCTCTTATCTATTCCTTTTCTGCAGATCTGAAAGCAATTTTGGCACCTGTTACCTGCTGTACAATTACAGATAACTCGCATTATTTTTACAGCCAGGCACAGCACTCTCCCTTCCCCAATGGACACACACAGGCACCTTCAGCAGCCCAGTGCCCCTGGCTGAACTCAGGACAAGGCACAGCACATTGGCACCAAAAAAAACCCCAAAAAACCCAAATCACACCTTGAAAGACATCATCATTGTGCAAGGCAATCCATCCCCTGGGCTGGCTGCCTTGTTTAAATTCAAAGCTTTGGATGAGATTTCCAAAACTGAACAAATTTTGAAAAAATCAAAGGGGGATTAGGAATACATCTATTTCTTTTCCCACAACATCTATTTTATATCTTAGGAAAACAAAATGAAGCCAAACCTAATGCATTTAGAAACACAAAGCTGCTATAAAGTACCAGAGTTGCCTTTCACAAGCTCTTAGGTCACCAGGTCACACAACCCAGGTGATGAATTTGGCCACTGCCAGCGACACTTGTACAGGCCAGAGGCTACCCAAGGCCAGGGGAGGTGAGCCCGTGCTTGTCCCCTGGGTAGTTTTTCACAGAAGAGGACTTAATTCTCTGAAATTTCTGATTCCAAACATTTTCCCAATGGAAACCTTTATTTCCTTACCCTGGACCCTTTGGTTTCCACAGCAAAATGTTTTCCCCTGACCTAGTAGCATGTTTTAATATTTTATTATTTTATTATTCTGTTCAGGCAGAGATGAAGAACTGCAGTTTTCTCACTCCAGAAACAGGGGCAGGCAGGATTTTAAGTTTCCAGAGCACAATTACTTTCCAGCAGCCAGCTCTTAGCACAAGTGGTCTCCATCCCTTGCAAAACCCAGGAGCTGCTCAGCTAATCCCCAGCATGTGTCTGCCCAGCTGAAATCATCCTTTTAATTTCCCAAACCTCTAAACCCATGGGTTAGAGTGTCAAAAAAAGCACATAGGAAATTGTATAATGTTATTGCTGAGCAACTACTCAGCAAATACCATAAGCAAAGGCAGGAGAGGAGGCACCTTGTGCTGCCAGCAATCCCTGGGATCAAAGCATTTTTTGGGAAAGCAGAAGCCCTGGACACCCCACCCCAACCTGAGTAAACTCTTGCACTCATCCCAGTGTCCTTTCCTGCGCTGAGTTGTGATAAATCTCACAGAACATCACTGAGGGGTAACCATAATAATATTTAGCAATAGATAATATTTAGCATATAACCATTTAGTAATATTTACTTACTAATGATCCTGTAATGGAGAATTTGCTCTACTCTGTGCCACTATACCTGTTACTAAGAGACTATCAAAGGGCAGCAGGGCAGGTCTGGGTGGCAGCAGGAATTGCAGCCAGGTCAGCAGCATCTCCTGGAACACAAACCATGGATCCCATGCCCACAATGCCCTCGCTTTGCCAGGGCTGGTCTTGTACCCTGTTCCCTAGCTCAGCCACATCAGTTGTCTTTTTCTTGTATTTCCTTCAGATGCAAGAAATACCCAAAATAAGAATTACTCCATTCACCGTTTGCATTTGGATGTCTCTCCCCGTGGGTGTGGACTCAAAGAGTCCCCTGTGAGCAACCTGCTGTTTGCACAGGCTTTAGCAGAATTAGCTGTGAAAACGAGATAAAAAGGCTGTGAAATCCCTGCAGCCAGCGGGAAGGAGCCCAGCAGCTGAGAGCCCTTGGAGGGACACACAGCAGCTCCCACCGTGGAGCTGTGTGAGCTCAGCACTGCCCAGCCCCACCAGGCTCCATCCCAAAGTCAGTCTGCCAATAAAAAACCATGGATGTCCTTTTTTCATCTCCTTGCCCCATTATTTTTGCTCTTCCCAGCTTTTCTGGGGCTTGTCCCAGCTGGAAACAATGTCCTGTTAACAATCAGGGCACTGCCATGACCCAGGAGCTCCAGCTATGCTATTCCTATTCCTTTCCCACTTTTGGTGAAAAACAATCTTTTTTCCAAGTCTGGATTCAAACAGGGAGTCATCTGCTCTGTTGTAAAACACAAAATACCAAAACGCAAACTTTAAAATCAAGGTTTGTGCAGCTTTCCAGAAAGCTGGGCTATGGCAGGGGATTCCTCTCCCACACAGCCAAAGCTCCTAGAACATTTTCATCCTGGTCTTTCATTTAAAGCTAAATTAAACAGCCAGATTTCCCTCTGTGAGTGAAGGCTGGGCAGCCTGAGAAGGCTGTGTTACTGCAGAGGCTTCAAAGGGACATCAGCCAGTGACATGGAGCCTCAGACTGAGAGGGCTCTCCAGCAAAACTCCCTCTCAGGGGCTCCAGCTCCAGCCCAGGAACTCCACAGCCAGCATGAAGTTCAACCTCTACAAGATTTTTACTGGAAATAAAGCAGAGCATCCAAATTAACAGGAAATATAAAGCAGGTACAACCTTTTTTACCCCACCTGTAGTGCAATGTCTATTCCTGGGCCACAGGACGATCAAGCCAGGCTGGCAACCCCCACACTAGAAGGAGCTCCATTTTCCAATTAAAAGCTAATTGTCTTTTAACTCATTAACTGTGCTAAACCTTGCTCATTTTCCTTGCTATTTTTCTGCCCCTCAGTCTTTCTCAACAAACATCAGCATGGATTTACAGCATCAGGGCAGCAGTTCCTATTCCATCTCATCCTCCTGTAATTTGGGGCTAGCTCTCAAACAGAGGTGCCAGGCTCACACCCTGATTTATCCTCCTGCAGACCCTGCCTGCTCACAGCTCCCAGCTCGTGTCAGCTCCAGGAAGGAATTGCAATTCCAGGCTTGGGTTTGTACAGTCACCCAGCGCAGGAACAGCCGAGCCCAGCAGAGCCCGAGCAGAGAGGGATAGGTTTATGACAATTTCTCTTAAAATAACACCAGAATGGGAGCAGCTAAAGCCAGGCTTTCAGACAAGTGGTCCCAGCCATCTTTCCAAAGCAAACACTGCAACACTGAGAAACAGAAATAAAAATTACTTCATGGATTTGCTCTGGCCCCGAGCTTGTAAAAATGAAAAACGAGCTGGGTTTCTAAACCTCCCACACTTCCCAGGATCCAAGGTTTTATTAACAAGTTTGTCAGTACGGATTTTTTGACTCTTGTTTCCAGCGTAAGCCACAACCTGAAATGAGATTTGTACAGCCTTGTTCTCATTTTCCACCCTGGGGTGAACACATCTTTGCTGTGTGGACACCCCCAGCCAGAGGCATGTCTGCCAGGATGGCTTTGGCCAAGGAAAGCACATCACAGCTCACCCAAAAAAGCTCTTCCTCTTCTGCTGAGTTGCTCTTCAGTTTTTCCAACACCTTTTCAACTGCAAAGTTAATATGTTGCTACGATCACCACATTTCATCCTTGGCTACCTCAAAACAGGACAGTGCTACTGTTCCCACACTGGAATAGCTACATGGATGCAACTTTATCCTCGGAAGGAAGGGGAACAGAGATGCTCTGCTACATCACACACTCCTGCTGCCCTTTCCCAGCCCTCTGCTCTGCCCACACTCCATCCCCTCCTGCAGCTCTGATCCCAACCACCCGAGCTTGAACACACCGTGGCACCTGCCCATAAAACTTCTAAACAGCCAAGGAAACTACTAAGAGAAGAGGGGAAACATCCCTTTTCCTCCATGGTGAGAAGCTAAGAGGAATTCAACAACTTGCCAGGAGAGCAAAGATCCCACGCAAAACCCAGCATTTTTCTGCCTTCCCTGAGCGCTGTGAGGCAGAGGCAGAGCCCAAGGGATGTGAGCACCATGGTTTATTTGGAGAAGGAGCACAGTCCTGGGGAGATGCCCCCCTGCTCCCATGGCAGTACGGAGCAGCCCCACGGGAAGCGAGGGGCTCCAGGCACAGGTGACCCCACAGCACCATGCCCTCCCTCCTGCTCCAGCCCAGGGACACTCCAGCCCCTGGGGAAAGCTAGAAGGGACACTCGAGGCTTGCAGGAACCTTCCCAAAGCTGTTGCTGAGGTAGCAGTGCGGGCAGCAGGAATCCAGGGATGCTGTGATGCTGGTCTCCACTACCTGCTGCTCCAAGGTGGAACACAGTTGCTGCTTCCACTGTTCCAGAACTCAGCTCGTGCAGAGAGGTCTTGCTGTCAGCTCTCCAAGCCTCCCTCGTTTGCCTTTCCATAATGATCCCAAAGCTTGCATTCCACACGCTAGCCAGCAGTTAGCCCAAATTATTACAATATAGATCTACCTGGGAACAAAAGGAAAAAAAAATCCACTCCCACATACTAAGGCCTGGCAGAAGATATTTTTTTTCCTGGGGTTCCCACTCCACTCATTAAAAAAGTTTTAAAAATAAAATTAAAAGACAGAACAATCCTTCATGATAAGATTAAGGTCCTTGATGTGTGACTCTGTTTCAACGTGCCCAGAAACTGTCGAGCTTTCTCCTGCATGAAGAGCTGGTCTCGGGTTCCACCACAGGCAACTGCTTTCCAAGCCCTGGTCATCTGCAGAGGGAAAAGAAAGGACGTGTACAACAGTTAAGGGAGAGATCAAACATCTTGTCGACATCCTGTTCTAAAAGACTGCAAAAATAAACAAAACTAACAAGGGAAATAAAACTTCAGAACCCATCTCGCAGCCAGGAGGAACTTGCACAGCACCAGTTACTCATCACAGCTGAGGTGGGAACTTCTGGGGTTTAGGTTCAGCAGTTTCTCAATGAGTGCTCCATTTCAAGACAATCCACGTGCCCTTTCAGGGCTTTCCCTTGCTGGCCTCAAGACAAAAACCCCAAAGCACAAACCTATTAAAACTCACTGCCCTGCAGGGATTGCAGAATGATAGAAGGAATTCAAGCACAGCATCGGAGTTTATTGCCAGCCAGCTCAATCCCTACAGGAGCTGCTGGCCCCAGGTCTATTTTGATCAAATGCCATCCTTAACTGCAATTTGGTGCCTTCACTCCCAACAGGATCCCACAGCACAAAGTAAGAGCCAAAAATCAGGTGTGCTCCTCTGCAAGCAGAAAGAGCACCCAGGAGGTGTTTCTGCACTCCAGGAAAGCCTGAGAACCACTGATAAATGCAGCCAGGAGCCAGGCAGAGCCCTGAACTGGAAATTCCTGTTCACATGCACTGCAGGGAACCAGAGCTCCAGAGTTTGCTCACAGCAGGAACGTCCCACGCAGGCACAGAGTGGCTCTGGGCCCACTGAGGCTCAGCTCAGAGCTGGAGGAGCTTCCTTGATAAAGAACTGCCTGCCAGCAGCCCCAGAGCAGCACAATCCATCCCCAGAGCCCAGCAGCAGCACAGGCAGCCCTGCTGGCGCTGGGCAATGGGATTTCACTGCACACCTGCACTCTGTCACCACGCAAGCTGCCTCGCTGTCACCCTCCAGTCACTCCCAAAGCTTTATTTATGTGGAGCTATTAGCTCTCAGAGCAATCCAGCCCTGCTGAGGACAGGAGGAGAAATTGAAGTGTTTAAGGAGGGTTTATTTTGGGAAGGGGAAGGAATGACTCTGGCTGAGGAGCATTTATTTGTCAGAAGGAAGAGCTTTCACGAGACAGCTCTAATGCAGGGCCAGATCCCCCCTCGCTGCAGGGTTTCCTGAGGTCAGCACTGCACCTGGGCTCTTCCTGGCATGGGAAAACACTCCCACATGAACCCCTAGTTGCAGTTTCACCCCCCAGCAAGGACAGCACGTGTTTCCATCCTCATTGAAGCTACCAGAGACCTCCAGCGACTCAGCGCAAGCAAACACCTACAAAATCATGGTCCAAATCCCCATGTCTGAGCTACACTGCCCAGCAAAGCAGGGAGACCCCTCTACTAGTGCACCTTGTCTGCAAGTGGTGAAGATTTTAAAGAGATCTGTTTATGCCCCAGAGGGCATTTGTAGGCTGCTGTGACTCCAGTACAGCCCAGTTCCAGCTGTGCGGAGCTGAGGAGCAGAGCTGCTGTAACAGCACCAGCCTCAGCACAAGCTACAAGGTGCCACACTGCCAGCTGGAGCTCTGTGCTGCCACGGGGTCAGGACAAAGCAGGATAAAGCCAGCCTATGCTGCCTAAGGCACAGAGCCCTGCCCACAACCCAGAGACACCCTAAAAAACAAGGGGGTGGCAAATACCTTTCTGTTTAACCTTTATACAGCACTTCAGAGTTGCTCTATCCTGAGAAACAAAAAAGATAAGCTTGCTGCTGTCCACCCAATGAGTGCTCACTGGAAAAAGGAAGCTTTAATTTACTGCCAGATCAGCCATCCAAACTCCTTGATGGGTGCAAATTCCCACGAGGAAATCCAGGGCCAAACATTCTGAGCAGGACACAGCTCTGATCAACCACGGGGCTGTGAGGAAGCTGCAAAATGCCACCTCTGGCTCAGCATCTCCCAACCTTGGTGTAAAGACAGCCCTGAGAGCGCAGTGATGCCTGTGCAGGAGTTCAGAGCTCCATCCTCACTCCTCCTGAGGGACAGGGGCTGCACTGGCAGCTGAACCCCTGACTGGGAGAGCCACGGCTGCAGGGCTTACCGGTGCTGGGGGCCTGAAGTGGCTCGGCATTTTCCTGTAGGACATTTTCTCTGGCTGCACCTGCACAAAGGCTCTGTTGAGCAAACCACTGTCGTTCTTCCTGCTTGAGGAGGAAAGGTTCAGGGACCTTGACAGGAAATTCACAGGCTGCAATGGGAGAAAAAGAAAAGTATCAGGAAAGATGAAATCCAGCCGTTCAGCCACACGGACTGGTCAAAGGCAGCTCCAGGCTGCTGCTGCAGCTTTGCACAGGTTTTTCAGAGCAGAACCAGCTCTGCCCCTGCTATGAGCACAGAACCCCTCACCTGGGCTCTTTTGAAACACACAGTCTTGGGGAGGGCAGGCAGGTTTTGTGTCATATCTTCATCCACAATATCCAGGGCCAGAGACTTCCGCACCTTCTTGATGGGACTCCTGCGCAACTGGAGGACGTAGGAGAACCAGTGTCAGCATGAATCCACCCAGGAAAGTGCCATCCTGAAGGCCCAGGGGGCACAGCAAGCCCACACCAGCACCTCAGGAAGAAGGTGTGAAGGCAGCCTTCCCTACCACAGAGCACTGCAGCTTCCAGTGCTCCCCTCCTGGCACCCGGAGCCACCAGTTTAGAAGAGGAAGAGCTTTTAGTAGGAAGGGAAGGCCACCAGGAAACTGAGACTTTTCATAGCAGCTCAGAGCCTTCTTGGAGCCCAGCTTGCCCCAGGTGTTCCAAGTGGGCCAGCAAGCCCCAGGCTCAGCATAAACCAGGACACTCCTGGCAGTATTTTAAGCAGGCTTTAACCTCAGGCAACTCTTGCTGATTGAAAGAGAGCAGCCACAGGGCTAAAAGCATTTTAGCATCAATAGCAGGATGGATAAAAGCAGACAAAACCCTCCTTAAGAGCATAGGGCAGCTTAGCAGCTGGTACTGGATGCAAAGTTGGCTCACCCCTTGTTTCCTCTTCTGTTTCTCAGGCTTCACATCATCCTCTATGATGAGTTCGATGCCAGCTTCACTTCGCAGCACCTCCTTCAAGTCTTCTTCCAGGTGAGGAGTCTGGGGCTGGTGAGGAAAGGCAGAGAGAGCACAATGCAGTCAAATCTGTATGCTGGGCAGGGTCACAAGTGTTTCCCTGAAGGCACAACGCGGTCAGGAGAGCCCAGAGTGGGAGCACAAACACAAAAACCCATTTGCTTCCCAGCTGGAAAAGAGATGACAAGTTCTTTGCCAGTCTGACAGATTTACAGGATCTCCAGGTGTGAGAGACTCTTATCAGCTGAACCCCACGTGTGCCATCGGGAGACACAGGGACTGGGAAATTCAGCTCCTCAGGGAGGCCTGGGCAGATCATTTCCCAGCTTTTTGTCAAGGTTGTCAGTAGCCAATCAGTAGCCAACTGCAGCCTGATTCAAGGGCAGGTTTTGGCAATTTTAGCTGGTTTAAAGAGGAACCAAAAGTCCTGTAGCTCCTTACAATAAAATAATCACTCTGACAATGTCCCCTTCACCCCTCCCATCTCAGCCTGGCACTACCAAACCGCCCTTTGCTCTGGCACAGATAAGAGTTTGCTCACAGCCCTGCCCCAAGTGTCCCATTTGCATTCATCACCCCACAAGCCACAGCCCTGCCCAATAATTACCAGAGGTCTAATTGGTCCATATTTCTCCAGGGCATTTTTGAAAGGCGTGGGAGTGTGAGGTGTGTTGTCCACCACATAGGTCTGATCTGGTGTGACAAACCTGGAAGCAGAGTGGGAAAGACAAGGGATCAGAAGGTCACAACCCACCCAGCAGCTGAGCACAACAGAGGTCACTTGGCTGGACACTCGCTCCCTGCAGCTCAGGGAGGAGCTGGTTTGGGGGCAAAACACTGATTTAAGGAAATCCCCAGCCTGCCTTGCCCCTGTCTCAGTAATGCCATGACGAGTATTCAGATGTGTCTGAATTGGACCAGACTCCTGTGTGGAAAAGGCCACTGCTCAGGAGGAGGAGGAGGAGGAAAGGACTTACGCTAAGTTCTTCTGGAGCAGAGGGGTCTTGTCCCTGTGCAGTGGGGTGGTGACAATCACCTTCTGGCTGCACACAGGCGTGGAGGTCAGGGAAGGGTTCTCCAGTTCTAGTGTATCCTGTTTGGTCCAAAAATTCAAGAACTGCACAGCACAGGAAAAAAAAAATTGAAGACAGTTAGTCTCAAGCAGCCCAGCACTGCATCAAAAAGCCATTATGTTTTCCTAAATATGAGGGAAAACCTGAAGCAGGGACAATCCTCCCAAAGCAGGATAATTTACAGACTCATACAGTCTTGCATTGACCTGTCTTCAGCCTTAACTGTGAGAAAACAACAAACTCTGCTAGCTCTTCTAGGATTTTACTTCATAACAGCCAATAAGTGACAGCGCTGCTCCCATAAGGAACAGTTTGTTTCCAAGAACCTCTTGGAAAAGAAAAACTGATGGCTGAAGCTTAACCCAAGAGGCAGGACATGCACTTTGCCTTCTCAGATTCACTCCAGACCTTCCTGCCTTTCATACTCTGCAGAGCTGCACATTTTGAGTCCTGCTCTGATTTCCCAGTTCTTGCTGGTCTTGCTTTAAAGGTCTACCTGAACGTGCATGTTGGAGTGCCCTGTGGTGCTCTCTCATGTTTTCTGCTGCAGAAACAGCAGAAATAAAGGCCTAAAAGGCACAGTTGGGGAGGGTCTGGACAACAGAGCTGCAGTGGGAGCTGTGCAGGAAAAAGCAGCAGCCTTTAGTCTGATTTATAGACAAAACTCCCCCACTTCCATATGAGACACTCGTGGGTCTGACCACCACAGTGCTCCAAGGTGATGTGTGTTGGAGACCACATGCGTGGGCACAAAAATGGAAAGATCCTGAGTCCCTTTTGCAACAGAGACAAGCCCAGGAGCATTTTCATAAGCAGAGCAACACAGAGATCTGCACAAGGCGTTTGCTGCCCAGCCTGTCTGCACGATTGAACTACAAACAAACAGGGAAAGCAAATTTTCACTGTTGCCACCCTGCTGCCCACAGCTGGGGCAGCGCTGCCCTGGGGACAGCAGCAGTGTGCTCTCCATCGCAGAGAGGCTCCTTCCTCACGCTGGGCACATGCCCTGCCCCTCACACAGGGCAGCTGGGCTTCCTCAAAACCGCAAGCACTCCCAGAGGGAGACACGGGCTGCTGCTCCCACAGGAAGGGCAGTGCTGGGGAGAAGCAGTGCCATTAGCCAGCTCTGAGCCTTCTTTTCGCGTGGGAACACACTCTGCACACCAGCACTGCCTCGCTCAAGGCAGGAGGAACACAGAGCTGGCAGAGCTGATGTGAATGCATGACATTAGGGCAAGAAGATACCTGAGATGGAGAGAAGGGCAGCGTCTTCACAGGGGTGCCCTTGGGCGTCATGCTGTTGCAGGAGTCCAGGAAGGACATGCTGGTGCTGGTGACGTTCTCTGTGACGGGCGAGAGGGAGATCTTCCTCTTCTTCTGCCTCTTCAGCACCGAGGGCGGGGTGCCAAAGCTGCCCTCGGCGTGCGGGGAGATGGGGATGAGCTCTCCCTTGCTGCTCCTGCTCAGGTCAGAGATGGTGTGGCCGTCCAGGCGGTACTCGGTGACGCTGGGCAGGGCCGGGGCTGCCTCGCCGGGCACTGGCCTGGCCGGGCTGGCACTGCCGCTGCTGCTGCCAGCCGAGGGCTCCTCGGGCAGGTCAAACTGGGTCAGGTCACACCACCCATCGGGGTCCTGCACACAAGGGAAAGTCAGCAGCAGCCCAGGGGAAGCTGAGCAGCCACACTGGTGAAGTGGGAGGTGAAATAAGTGGGGCTGTGAGATGGCACCAAGCTTTGGAAGGAGCCTGGCCAGGGACAGTTCAAGCCCTTCTCTCCTCTGCCACGGGCACAGCTGGAGCCAGAGCAGGGATGTGACCCGGCTGAAAGCTGCTGCTTGGGCAGGTTTTTCTGTTTATGCAAGGTTGGTTTCCCTGTTTGGTTCACAGCACAGCTGCACAAACAGCTGCACCTCCTCAGAGAGGGAACAACAACAGCAGGGCTGGGGACAGGCACTGAACGAAGTCACTGTCACCCAAGAGCAGCCCACAGTCTCGGGCACACTGACACAGCCAGACATGAGGCTCTGGTGTAACCTGCACTGCAGAAAGCAGATTAAACTAACCAGAGTAGGTCAGAAACTCCACAGCTCCACCCCACCAACACCCAGTACCATACAAGCAGGCCCTAAGGGCCCAAAGATGAGCTGCTGAGCCTCAGGCAAGTGGCTCCTTCATGGATCATAAGCTCCTCAGGCAGGCTGGTGGCTGCAGAGGCAACTTCCCTCTGATGGCAGCAAAGTGCACTATTGATTTTAGTCAGCTTTGCACCCTGCCGTGCCTCTGTCACCCAGGGGACCTCAGCACTGCTTGACTGGCTGAAAAGAACTAATTTCAGTGAGGCTATCTCCACTGAAAGCAAATGGTGGTGTTACACCAGTGTGAAGGGGTCTGTCCACAGTCCAATGGGTTTGGATTATTCCCAATCTGTCCTGTCCTATCCCACCCCATGACAGGAGAGAAAGGAAAGCCAATGAGCATGGGCTTACACCATTGTGAAAAGGATAGCTGGGGACACTCTGGCTGACCAAGAAGGGCTTGAAATCAGCTTTGCCAGCAGCTACAGCCTCCCACACAGGCTGAGCCCATGCACAAGGACACCCACCTAGGAAAATCTACAAGCCCACAGTAATACTGGCAGAGCTGGAAAGGTCTAATCCAGCCCTGGAAGAGAGACAGGGGGAAGCTGCCAGGCAATGACAGACCCAGCTCTCTTCTGGGTGATGAGCAAGGGGATCCAGTAAGTTCACTCATGGGAAAAGGGCAAAGATCAGTCTCCCTACAATAACTGTTACTTACAGATTCAATCATGTCCAGAGCTTCACTGAAGGCTGGGGCACAGCTTGGGTACAAATAGTTGGCAGCTTCCACCACCCATTTGTACGGTGACTCGATTAATGTGGCATCCTCGGGCACTGCGTCATCTGGGGTCCCCTCCACGTTCTGCTCTGCCACTCCTGCAGCTGGCAGCTCCGAGGGCAACTCCTGTACTCCTGTCACTTCCTCATCACTGACATCTTCTTCCTTAATTTCAGAGATATCCACCGGCCAGTTTGGCAGGACATTCTTGGCACATACAACAAAGAAAGTCCAGATATCAGCAGAAAGCAAGGGAACAGTGTCAGGTCCTGGGGACAGAGAGTACCTCAACATATTCAGCTCTGCCCACTCTCCTACCTGCCACTGGGCTTATTTCACATCCCTGTTTTCCCTCACTCTGTCCCACACACTACCTAAGCAGGAGTCCATGCAACATAATGAGCACAGGACTGTTTAATTGAAGATTTCATTTAACAGTGTCCCAGGAGAAAGAAGAACATGGGCCAAGTAGGTAGCACAAGTTCTGCACTTTCTATTTTCCAAGAGTCTGCCTTCGAAAACTACATGCTTTCTCCATGAAAACAATCTCTGAGTGTACTTCCCTGCTTCCTTTTTTAGAAGGAACACAGTATCTCTTCACCCTGCTCCCACGCACACACTGTCTGGAGCAGCCTCCTTCTCCCACCAGCAACAGCACAACGAAGCCAAAAGGATCTTCGGTGTCCAAGACAGACTTGTTGCTGGGATTGGCAAGGTAACAGCTCTAGCAGACTGCTGTGCTCTGCCTCGATAACACACTCACTAGTCCCATCACACCTCTAGCCCCTGGAGGGAGAGATCTGGGAGCCTGGGGAAGGCACAGACTGTCTATACACCAGGCTGTGGCAAAGGCAGCGTGAGGCAGCAGAAGGGTAGATGAAGAGCTCCAAAATGCATTAGCAAGGCAGGGGACTGACCCAGCTGCCTGCTGCCAGTGTGCTGGTGCAGTACCTGGCTCTCAGCTGTTGTCTGACTTTGCCTCTCCTTGTTATCCACCTCCACGAGCAAGTACAGTGACTTGGACTCCTTGGATTCACTGAGGAAACCTCCCGTGTCCACTTTCCGCTTGATGGTGGAGTTCCAGTGATTCTTCACAGCATTGTCGGTCCTGCAGAGAAAGCATAAGGGAACAAATCATCACTTGCAGCAGCTTTAAAGCACAGCTAAAACACACTCCCCATCCCCATCCCGAGAGCCTAACACACGGATCTCCACAGGCCACCCAGCAGGGAAGGCAGCAGGGAGCAAAGGGGTCCTACCTCCCAGGCAGCAGCTTGGCAATCTCTGCCCAACGATTCCCCAGGACCTTGTGGGCCTCAAAAATGATGCGATCCTCCTCCTCTGTCCACGAGGACTTCTTCACCTCAGGGTTCAGGTGGTTATGCCAGCGTTCCCGGCACTGCTTCCCTAACCGCCCTTTCAGGTGCTTGGCTATCAGGGTCCACTGTTTGGTGCCATATTTTTTAACCAGTTCAATTACCTTTGGAGAGAGGGGGAGGCAAATAAGGAAATGGAAAAAAGGAGGGGAAGGTCAATACAGTCATCTTCAGGCTTTGCTCTTCACCTCTCCTGGGATGAGGCAAGGGCAAACAAAGAAAGGCTCCTTTGGAGGAAAAGCTGGAGGGATCCAGTGGGGCAATCAGGTGTTCCAAACCTCATGAGAGCACTGATTTAGCCAAACTTCTCTAAGAGGCTGTTTCCATGCAGACATTTTGCCATGGGGCACCTGTGAATGCAGGTGACCCCTCACAGAAGATGGGGTGGAGACTGGCAGGTGCCCAGGGGCCCAGATATAAAAACACATTCCCATTTCTGAGCAAGGGCTAAGTCCCACCTGCTCCAAGACTCCTCTGCCGTCCTGGCTGTGTGACAACAGTCCTTATCAGCTCTGCACTGGTCTGCTTTAACAGTGTGCTACACTCAGGACAGACAGAGCTGCAGCTCCATGCCCTGAGAGCACCAGGACACACAGGGAGGGCTCCAAATCCACTTAAGAACCATCTACTCTGCCTCTTCCTTCTCACCCAAGGCTTTGTCACCTCTGCCTGAGCCCCAACACAAATGCTTCTGGGCACTGAATCCATCCTGGGAGCCTACAATGCCCAGGGCACAGTCAGGATGACGCAATGCTGGCTGAAGAGTTCTCAAAGAACATTTCTACCCTGGCCAGCTGTGCTGAGCTGAAAGGTGCAGGTAGAGAGGTGATGCTCACATACAAATGTCCCTGCTGCAGACTCTTGCCTTTCAAGCACAGATAAATGGACCAGAGATGCCAAACTAAGGGAGGCCAAGGAGCTGGGCCAAAGCAATGAGGAGAGAGCTGGAGCCCAGACTGGTCAGGATGGCAGAGTCAAGATAATGCAAAGGGAAGGGGAAAGCAGGCAACTGCTGTGCTGTAAGAACAGGGAATGATATCAGGAGGAGCTTCCCAGAGAGCTTGACATAAGGTAATGGGACCAAAAGAGAAAGAACATGGGGAGCAGGAGTGTTACAGAGAATCTCCCAAACTAGGATGCTCTGTAACAGAAAAACTTTGGTAAAAGTTGGATTTCATTCCAACTTTTCTTAAGTACATCAAGATGATGAGTCGGCCTGAGTTGGCCCCTCTCAGCTGTCTCAGGAATCAGCAGAGAAACAGGCTCCCAGAAGCCATGATTCACCCAGCCAACCTCAGACATCCACTCCAGCCTGCCTACAGTGGCACAGGAAATGCCAGTTTTATTTTCTCTTAGATGCAACCTGGCCAGGCCAGGTGGAGACCTGCCAGCAGGCAGATGAATTAATTCCCTTTTCAGCTCTCTCCCTTGGCAGCCTACTGTAGCAGCACTGTGTGAAATGGAGAAGGTGTTTACCTGGAGAGGCCTAGTTCACATCACAACCATGACTGCCTGGGCTGCTCAGGGCAGGGCAGACAGAGCTGGTCTCACAGGTATCCACCATGGGGAGCAATTACACACAGTTTACAACACCCCAGGATGGCTCTGACATCCCCACCCTCACTGCACACAGAGGCAGCCCAACACCCTGATCCTCTCAGGCCTGACTCACCTTTTGGTCCTCCTCTTTGGTCCAAGGACCCTTAACCAGGTCTGGGTTCAACACTCTCAGCCACCGGTACTGACACTGCTGGTCACTGCGGTTCTGGGAAAAGGAGTGGAAATAGCCTGGTGTTAGACTGGAGGCCCAAAAAGCTCCAAAAGCAATAGCAGTCCCCATACACACAGGTTGTCCCACAGAAAACCTGCAGAAGCACATGGAGAATACATAAGGAGGCCCAGGGCACTGGACACAGGGACAGGAACCTCAGTTTCCCACCCCAGCTCCAACAGACTGGCCCTGGAAAGCCCTCTATACAAGAAGGTCTCCCTGCCCTGAAGCAGCTCCATTTCACAGCCTGGAGCTGTGAAGTCAGAGCAGAGTCAGAGCAGAGTCCCACTGCAGGCACACAGGGAACCAGCACGAGGAGGAGCAACATGCAAACACTAGGATTCCCAGCTGGGCATGGGGTCACTCACAGGAAAGTGGCTGGCCAGGAACTTCCAGTCATTCTGCCCATAATGGCTCACTAACATCTTCAGCTGCTCATCCTGCAAAGGACAAAGACATTCACTCTTACATGCACAGGGCAACACACACCACAGGGCTGATGACATCAAAAGAACAAGTTTGATATTTTGAACTGCCAAGAGGGTTTTGTTGCATTCTGTGTTCAGGGGAGGAAGGCAGCTCACACCAGCCTTTAGCAGAACTTGAGTACATGGAGCCCAACTGGCACAGACTGTTTTGTTCTGAGCTCTGTGCTAGGACAAGCTCATAAAGCATAAAACAAGAGCTCAGCTCTGTTTCAGTACAGTCTGAGTCAAACCCTGTGGCCAAAGGCCTGTTTATCCTGCCCAAGAACACCCCTGACCAGACAGTCCCTCTCCCAGCTCAGCCACTGGTTTTGTCTGGCCACAAAAGCTGGCTGACTGAAGTGTATCACCACCTGCCTAGTGCCCTTCTGTCTTTCAGTGCTACAGGGCTCTACAGCATCTCTTTTGTGATCCCTGCTATAGCCTGGGTGTGCAAACTCCTACAGCTCACAGAAAGCCTGTTAGAAGGGTCTCTGTGCTCTGACTGGCTTAATAATGAAATTATACCCTGCCCAACATGAGCCCAAGGCTTCGATCTCTCCACAAAGACCACCTTATGTGGTGTTCTGACCCCAGCTTGTGGTTTTCACACAGCACAAAACCAATAGTGAGACTGGGAGGAAGGAAGAGAATATCCCAGCTAATTTCAGGCTCTTAGCCAGGATGACTAAGCCATGATCCCAAGTGTCAATACTCCCTGCTTTTGCTCCAGAAAAAGTACATTTCCACTGCACATTTCAGCTTATTGGAGGCCTCAGCCATCCTGTGGAACCCCTCTGTGCTCACAGGAGTGCTGCAGGCAGTGGTGTTTCACTCAGCACTCACATGCGTAAGCTAAAAATGTTGGAGCTCTTGCTCTTCAGGCTACACCTCAAACTCTCCTGAACCTCTGAGCCTCATGCAGGCCTCAGCTCAGTACAGAAGACACACGGTCCTCTCCAGCAGCAAGACAGCAGGAGGTGAGGTCATGGCCAGCAGGTGAGGACTGGGGTGGAGTCACCCAAGCCCAGGGTGCCATGTCAGAGGCACCACCCCAAAGTGCCTGTCTCAGCACATTTCAGGCTCTCACTCACCTCTTCTTGTGTCCACTTCACTTTGCACCTGCCATCCCGCTGCTCCGGCACGTCCAGGTCTGTATCCTGGTAATGCAGCTCATCCTGGTCCTCGCTAGAGGTGAATAAAGGAAGATTACAATTTCCACCTGATAAAAACGTAGGAGACGGAGCAACCATAGAGAGCAGAGCTCCAGATCTCTCTCTTCCAGCACTGAGCCCCAACCTCACCGACACCCACCCACACACCCTGAAAGGAGACCCTCAGTTTTGGGCTCCAGCTCCTGCTGGGCAGCTTTATGGTGTCCAGAGCAGCAGAAGGAGGGTTTCTTTCCGTTCCTACCGCTCTGTCCCTCGGGGTGGGCTCTGCAGCTGGCAGCGGCCCCATTTCCCGGCGCCGCTCAGCGGCTCCGGGCTGGCGCAGAGGGGCAGCAGCCGCAGGGCTCCGCTCAGCGCCGGGGCCGGGCGGGCAGCGCCGGGCGCGG